>QRFJ01000294.1:1323618-1852622 GCA_006176705.1 Cocos nucifera
ATAATTGGTATCAGAGCCAGGTTGGCTAAGTTGATAATCAATGTTGGGCTCGATGTTGGCTTTTGGTACGTGCAGTATCATGTTGCATGCATTTAACTGTGGATATAGGAATATCTAAAGCAGTGAAGAGATCTAGAGATATTAAAGTCCAGTTTCAAAGGGGCTGGATGTCTGAATCTATTGTGGGTGTCAACGACTCAGAATGGAAGAGCATGTTGCATGGCAATATGCTCAGTGCTGAATAATTAAGGTTGCTCATCAACAACACGAGTGGACCTGAGCCTGTGAACATGAAAGTCTACCCGTTTGTAGCTGAAGATATGAATTCAGGATGAAAAGTGCTCACAAATGCTGAAGCACTTAGGCTATATGCAAAATTGCAAGATAGAGTATCTCAAGAAACTAGAATCTTTAAAAAGGCAGAGCTAGGCAAATGGACTAAGGTACTAGGGTGTGTCTACAATATAGGTAAAGATGTAGCTTTTGGATTTTAAAGTGCAAGCTGAGGTGAAGACTTGGAGAGTCGAGGGGCTCAGTTGCACAAAAATACGAGACATTAGAAAAAACCAAATTTAATGAAACTACTCCCAAGGTGAAGGCGTTAGAAGGCTGAGGGACTAGAGATAGATATATAGCCAAGGGTGCTTACTCGCTACATAGGCATCTGATGTTACATTATAGGAGGTGAAGCATGAGAGCCGCACAGCATTGACCATGACAGTCATGAGGTAGATAATTAGAGCTCGGAGTGAAGACTAAGATGTTGAGGCACTCGAGCAAAGTGGAAAGTGACTTTGATTGGATATCAGGATCCCACTTGAGTCTGCGTTGGTATGGGACGATGCAGAGATATGGAGACGACTTCTTAGTACTTTGCATCGGTGCAATGTGGTAGCGGTCAAAGGCATGGTACTGAGTAGAAAAGGCCAGAATTACTATAAGGCCACAAAGTAGGTACGTTGCAAGGCCAAGCATTTGAAGATGAGTTGCTAGAGAGGACTATGTGGAGGGCCGGTCCTAGATCCAGTTGGGTAGGAGTTAACCCTTGGATGCAGTCCAAGAAGCACCATTAAGTATTACTGGCAATGGATTTAAGAAAGATGTTTTGGCTGAAGTATTGGCCGCTCTTAGATTGAGGCAATTAAGAGTAAAATCTTGAAAGAGTCCGGGGAGTATCACAAAATTTTTAGTTGAAGTTGATGGTTAAAGGACTACAATAAGCTTAGAGGATGCAGTGACCGCTCTTCGATTAGGGCAATCGGGAGTTAAGCCTTAGAAGAGTCCGAGGAGGGCCATGCAGTTGAAGGATCACAAGACCATGGGTGGATGACAGAAGCAGAGGCTAATACTAGATTTTGGAGTAGTTTGGGTTCTATGGAAGAGTCAGTGTGTGTGGATGATAGATTCTTAATGGTGGAGAAAGAATCAAGGATACCAAGGTCGTGCAGCTCAGACCTCAGGAACCATGATTGCAGTGGTTGCAGTTGATATTTCATCATGGTGACCAATATTCAAGTAGTGATTTGGACGTCAATGAGGGCATCAACAGCTTAAGTAGGGGAGAATTGTCACGGACTTAGCTGTAAGCATGTCATAGGGGGTGCTGGTATGGACATGGCATAGTGCACGAAGGATTTGGCATGGGCCAAAATTTGCAATGCTACTCGATACTTTGAAATGCTTGGGATAGCGTTTAGATGGATGCTTAGTTAGGGTGTTGAGAGAAGCAATGGTTAGCTAAGAAGTGGCATAGCCATGGCATGATATCAGGGTGGTTGGAGGGGGGGGGGCTCAAGATGCTTGATATTTGGCATAATGGTGGATCACCAAGATATGTATGGATACTCAAGAATTCCTCAATTTGAGGGGTGTGGACAAAGCTTTAGCCGTGTTTCCGACTCCCCCAGGCCCGTAGGACACGAGCCTGCTGTGGCACAATTGCAGGGCAAAGGTGGTGTAATGCCTAAATGATCTCGTGTAGAGGCATTTAGGGCAATGCTAGTCGGACGAGCTGACCACATTATGCAGGATAGGGATATCCAAAAGGTCTTATGCTCGAGGAAATTGTACTGGGCTACTCTATGCATTTTTTATCTCTATAGTAGGAGGGAAAGAGATAATAGAGGACTAGGTCAGGCAAGAGTGTGGCCTACCCAAAGAGGCAAGTCTCATGAGCATCACGGGGTGATGTCTTATGAGGATCCACAGGGAGTCAATCAGTCATGGAGCACAAGCGGGGCTTATAGAATATCAATCGGATATATGCTTTGGAGCTGGCCAAAGATCAAGGATGGCCAAGAGAGTTTTGTTGAAGAAAGAACAGCTCAATGTAAGGAACAATCGGTCGAATAGATTTACTTGATGGGCAAACTTGGATGCTAATATCGTGGCAGTGCACAAAATACGAGCAGACCATGGGCATAGGATATTGGGCGATATGGCCATGAACTTTTAGGATAGTGACAGTACACAGTGATGTGCGAGTAGGCCGTGAACATTGCTGGACGGTATGGCCATTGATAGAAGGGCATGTCAAGGATGTAAGATGAAAATCGTGACACAAAAGCTTGAAGGGGAGCTTGGAGGGCAGGACCCTGGAGAGCTCAAATGTATACGATCGATTGTAGCTTCAAGGAGCTGCAAGGTGTGCCGACTTGGCAATTTAGCTCGACGGCACTAGAGTGGATTTGCCTGAGGCTCATGTATAGTAGTGGCATTGCATGGTCATGCTGTATAGATTTGGTTGTGCATTCTTAAAAGACTGCTTGGTGGCTTGCAGATCAGTAGTACAGTAGTTATGTCATGGCATAGAGGTACATTAAGGATTGAGATATCTTGGATGAGCGATGCTTGGTTTAAGAGGCAAAGTCTTAAAGTTGGCACAGAGGTGCCGAGCTACGAAACACTCTTAGGAAGTATCTACCTCATAGCACAGAGGTACGCATGAGCATTACAGTTACCCGAGAGGGCGGATTGCTTGTGGACACTTGTAGGGTGTCGCATGTGTTCAATGCAATAGAATTGCTAGACAGGTACATAAAGTTGCAAGCTTGGTGATATGGCTGGACTGCTACTTGCTTGTTGTATGTCCGAGTGAATGACCCAGAAGGGCTGGCATTGGTGTGTGGTATGCCGGGGCACCGCATGGGTGTTTGGATAAGGAAAACACTCACCCTATGACACTATGGCACCTAGATAGAAGTTTCTTGCCATTATGTGTGCTACATCTTATTTTGTTAATTATGTTTCAATTACTAGATTTATGCATCCATTTAGGCTTCTTTTTGTATTTATTTTTCATTTTCAAGTTATCATTTTAGGGTCTCCTTGATATATGGGTGCCTGCCCAGGGGCTAGAAGGCCCCCCAACATGCCTACCTACCACCTACTGTTTTTAGAATATTGATTCCAGTACAATCTAACTTGGTGCTATGACAAGAAAAGTTCTGATCACTTCACAAGTTGCTTTTTTCTAAATTGCTTCATATTTTTCATCCACGTCATTTAGAAAATTTTAAGTTTAAGCTTGACAAGGCTAAAGGTATCATACATTGACTGTACTTTATTGTACTAAATAGGCAATAAGAACATTTCTCTGATAGACAATAGCAACCATCTTGATCACATTACAGTGTTAAAAACTTGTAAATTGGAAAAATAAATGGTTGCTAAGTTCATTTGAGCATGCACCTTCATGGGATGATCGACTAAAGAGACCAGAACTGCAAGTTACACTAATTAGATGAATCATTTTGGCTACCCCAAAAATCCTGCAGTTGGAATCCTTTAGCTGGTTTTCAACAGATCGGATCCCCAAATATGCAGAAAGAACCCAAGGCTTGCTAGCAATAGCATTCTCTGTGTGGTCAAAAGAAAATATTTGGAAATCTTTAGACACCATGAGTCAGTTCCCAAGAACTTTCATAGACAACACTACTAATGACATAATTTGAAATGTGTACAAACATGAGCTAAGGACATTGGATCGAAAGAATAAAATACTTGAAAGAATCAAATAAATGGTAGGTTGAGATGGATCCTCAGATATGAAAATCATGGAAATGGCCAGTGCACATTGGAAATGGCATCTATAGCATGTTAGGATGTGATTGATGACCAAACCTCTCGAAGGTTGTTATAATTGGAGATTAAATCAAGAAAAAAGAAACGCCCACATGGCCACCAAGCATGCATCTATACTTGCTGACATGGCTGCAAGTAGCAGCTTGTGGAAAAATGTAACTGGCTTTCAAGGAGCATGACAATAATTTCAGAATGCTGTCATACATGTCGTGTTTGGCATTTAAGGTATACCAAATATGGTGATTTGATGAAGTATTTTTAAATTATCCGATTGTTGACTATCAAACGCAATCTTAGAACCATTGGACATCCTTTGTAATGGTATGGCGGTATTTTTCAAATATTACGTTGGACATGTGTAACATGTCCAAATTTTAACCTATATGCCTCACGGTGGAATGTCAGTGACACACAACCCAAAATCTATAACAAGCAAAAAGGCATTGCAAAGCATAATAATAGAGCTTAAATCTATTCTATCCACATATTTTATATTGTATTGCCCTTGAAAATTTTATTTTCTAAATAAAGTTGTTTCACATTAGTTCATTATATAAACTAAGCCATTAGTGCAATGTGTTTTTTATGACTTTTATTTATGGCAAAAATACATCTAGAAGGATTTATTCCTAATGGTTCAAGACTATGGGCTTGATTTAGGATTGTCAGATTTGAACTAAGAGTGAATTTAGGTGAAACTAATGTTAAGCAAATCCAAGTTTTCAATCTTAATTAATTTCAAAGCAAACTTGATACATGATCTCCAAGCTTTTTTGGTTCAAACAACGGCCTGTCAGATTCCATCTCAGGCAGTGGACAAGAGAGGGTAGTTGAATCGTGGTGAAGAGCGTGCCAGTGAGAATTTGCCGATGCCTGCGAACTCGGCAATGATGTCGTCAGAGCGCTTGCGGAAAGAGGCCGCAAGGGCAAGGTTCGCTAGAGCTTGAGAGCAGATGAGACTAGCATGTCGGGCACTCGGATTGGATTAGGATCCCATACCCTCTTGCTCCACTAACTCCATCTTCACCAACGCTACAAGATCAGGTTAATACGTGACCGGACCTGGCCAATCCATTTAGACGTGACCCAACTTGTTGTTGAAGTCTTGTGGGGTCGGGGATCTTTTCCATATTTTGAATTTCCTAAACTTTCACCAAACCTGGCCTAACCTAATTCCTATACCGTATGTCTATTTTGGGGCTTTCCAATAGATATCCTATTCAATCCAAACTGATCGGAAAAAAATATTCCAAGTCATTTCTTCTTTTTCTTTATTAAGAGAAAAACACTCAAACTAATTTACTATATTAAGAACGATGAGCTGTTGGGTTATTAATCCCTTAAAGAAGATTTCAGTTTCTAGATAAATATTAGTTCATGAAGTTTTCACTATATTAGCAAACGATTCTATCATAGTCACACGAGCAAAATTTTCTTCATGAAATATTATTGGTACGTAAACGTAGACCTTGTTCTGAATCAAACCGAGGCTTAGACTTGATGCGGATTCAACCTAGACCAAAATATTTTGGATTGGATCTGGGGCTTACATGGTTCCTACTTGATCCAAATAACTTATTATGATTTGTTGAGTCTAAAATATTTTTCATGATCCAACCATCCAGTGGATTGGTTCCTGGGCCAATGTCAAAACCCGTACAGGAAATTGAGTTGGGTTGGAGTCGAGCATGCCCCAAACCTGTATGTAGTCAGCTTCGCTAAACAGATCATGCTTTGAGCTCTGTAAAATAGGTGACGTGGCATTCAGTTAAGGACTGTGTATAACGTGCACTATGGACGACGATGTTTGTTCCTCCCTCCCCGGTTCGCTAATCGCTATGCATGTGGTTCACCGCATACTTTGGGCGGATCATTTTTATTAACACGTGGAACTATAAGATTCAAGAAAAACGACGGGGGCAAGGCAAAACCCCGTCCTGTCCTCCGAGTCTCCGATCCAAAGCCCCTTCAAAACCCTCTCGCTGCCCCTCCCACCTTCCACTCCGCCAAAAACCCTAACCCCCAGGACTCCACAGCCATGTCGATGGCGCCGGCAGTCTCCTCCTCCCTCTCCCCCACCACCGAGAAAAAGAAAAAGAAGAAGGACAAAAAGTCCTCATCCGCCGCTGCCGCCGCAAACGGCGGAGATGAAACCCCCATCTCCCCTGCGGCCGCCACGGCCGGCGATGATCCGTTTCAGAGGGACTACCTCATCAAGCCCCAGTCGTTCACCCCCTCGATCGACACCTCCAAGTGGCCGATCCTCCTCAAGAACTACGACCGCCTCAACGTCCGCACCGGCCACTATACCCCACTTCCCGCCGGCCACTCTCCTCTGAAACGCCCCCTCCCCGAGTACCTCCGCTACGGTATCCTCAACCTGGACAAGCCCTCCAACCCTTCCTCCCACGAGGTCGTCGCCTGGATCAAGCGCATCCTCCGCGTCGAGAAGACCGGCCACAGCGGCACCCTCGACCCTAAAGTCACTGGCAATCTCATCGTCTGCATCGACCGCGCCACCCGCCTCGTCAAGTCCCAGCAGGGCGCCGGCAAGGAGTACGTCTGCGTCGCCCGCCTCCATTCCGCCGTTCCTAATGTCGCCAAGGTCGCCCGGGCGCTCGAAACCCTTACCGGCGCCGTCTTCCAGCGGCCGCCGCTCATCTCTGCTGTTAAGCGCCAGCTCCGGATCAGGACCATTTACGAAAGCAAGCTTCTTGAGTATGATCCTGATAAGCATCTCGTGGTTTTCTGGATTTCGTGCGAGGCTGGCACCTATGTCCGGACGCTCTGTGTTCACCTTGGCTTGCTTCTTGGTGTCGGAGGGCATATGCAGGAGTTGCGGCGGGTGCGGTCTGGGATCCTTGGAGAGAACGACAACATGGTGACGATGCACGATGTCTTGGATGCCCAGTGGGTGTATGATAATTTTAAGGACGAGAGCTATCTGAGACGGGTGGTAATGCCGTTGGAGGTTGTGCTCACGAGTTATAAGAGGCTGGTGGTGAAGGACTCGGCAGTCAATGCTATATGCTATGGTGCGAAGCTGATGATCCCTGGGCTGCTGAGGTTTGAGAATGATATTGAAGTTGGGGAGGATGTTGTGCTGACGACGACCAAGGGGGAGGCAATAGCTTTGGGGATTGCAGAGATGACGACTGCAGTAATGGCAACTTGTGATCATGGGTCGGTGGCGAGGATTAAGAGGGTGGTGATGGATCGGGACACATACCCAAGGAAGTGGGGGCTGGGACCAAGAGCATTGATGAAGAAGAAGTTGATTGCTGAAGGGCTGCTGGACAAGCACGGGAAGCCAAATGAAAAGACACCGTCAGAGTGGCTTAGAAATGTGGTGTTGCCAACTGGAGGGGACTCAATGATTGCTAGCCTTGCAGCGGCACCAGAGTCAGTGTCGCCAGACGGGGAGGCAGCTGTTGAAGAAGTGAAAGAAGAGAAGAAAAAGAAGAAGAAGAAGCATAAGGATGGGGATGATGGCCATGAAGGAAAGAAGCATAAATTGGAGGATGGAGGTGAAAGCCCTGTTGCTAAGAAGGTTAAGGTTGAGGAAATTGGGGATGCTGTGGTTGAGTCTGAAAGGAAGAAGGTGAAGAAGGTGAAGGAGGAGATTGAGGAAGTGTTGGTTGAAGAGGACAAGAGTGAGAAGAAGAAAAGGAAGAAGAAGAAAGACAAGGAGAAAGGAGATTCAGGACTGTTTGATGACGGCAAGGCAGTAGAAAAGGAAAAGAAGGAGAAAAGCGATAAAGATAAGAGTGAACTGGGATCATCTGATGAGGAAGGAGAGCTGAAAAAGAAGAAAAAGAAGAAGAAGAAGAGTAAAGATGGTGATGATGGTGGCGAACTTGGAACACCTAGCAGAATAGGAGATGGGAATGGGGAAGAGCAGAAAACTGAGAAGAAGGAGAAGAAAATGAAGAAGCATCGGGATGCAGAGGAGACAGCTTGATTAAAGGAAGTGTGTCTCTGGGATTTCATTTTCCAGGGAGAAATTAGCTTGTCCGTTCACATATTGATGCAATTGAGTGGTACAATTCATGCAGAACTCTTATTCATTTTTAGCTCTGCATACTGAGGCAGCAATGAAGCTAGGCTCATGCTATGGGTTGTAGATTTTGTTTAATGTTTATTTATCTTCCTTTTCAGAAATGCTAATGTATTAGAGAACCTGCTTTTGCTTATGATGGGATGACGATTCATGTAGAGCTAGCTTTGTAGTTTTGTATAAGTTTTAGTGAATCGGTATTGATCTTACTTTATATCTGCAATTTGGATGCTGTTTGTGTGGTTATTGGTGTGTAGCTCATAATGTGTAGCTGCAAGTTATAATTCTGCATCACACACAAGAAAAATGTTAACCAGAAATTATCATATTTGATCCCTTCCTATCCTTCTGAATTTCAATTCTGCTTCCACTTTTTCATTTTGTAATAAAAGAAATTGTTTGAGCATTCCTTAGCAGCATTTTTTTTGTATTAAGTTAAATATACAATTTATAATTGTAAGGAGAGGTTTATTCTAGGTTCTCTAAGCACAGATAATTTACTGTCATTATGATCTAATAAAAGAAAATTTCTAAATGCAGTATAAGAGCTTGTTGATATACAAAATCTTGAAGGATTTTGTGATCACTGTTAGCTGTGATGTTCGTTCAGTCATTTGATGTTTAGAAGCTTGAATAGATTTTGTCACGCCTCGAACCTAGCACTTGGATCAGGCATATAATGCTGTACACTCCTTAGGGCAAAGCGGTGTTATTAAGGCGCTCAAGTGAGGCACTCTTGGCTGAAAGTGCCTTGGCCTCCTCCAGACGAGGTGCCTTCGGCCAGGCGAGCACCTCTGCCACTTAGGCGCTCGCCTTTGGCACCCAATTGAAATTGATTTTGTCTCCTAACAGTCTAGCTTCCAATTTAATAGTTGTAATTCACTTCAATTTGACATTACAGTTACGGATAATAGATAAATCCTTTAAAAGAACAAAAAGAAAGGGTATTTAAGTAATTTATGACCTATTTGATTAGTTCACATTCAGAGCCACCAGACTTAAATCATGAAGAGATTAGTTTTAGTTCAAAAGAAAAGATTGAGGAGAAAACATAGAGAATGACCTATCCGATGATGAAAGAGATGATTATTATGACAACTTAGGCATAGAATCTGATGAAGATTTTTAGTTTTAGACTTTTAGAATAGAACAATAGACTACCCTCTATAAGTAATAGAGAAAATAGAAAACTCAAAAAAGTTTTTATTGTTTGGGTGTGGTGTTTAGACAAAAATTCTAGTAAAGACTTTTAGTTTTGGATTAGATATTAGAACAATAGATTGTAATGAAGACTTTTAGTTTTAGAATAGATTATGTTTATTTTTTATTTTTTTCTAAAAAAATGGCACCTAATTTCAATCAAGCGCTCGCTTTTTCAGCGCCTAGTGCCTTAGGTACTAGACAGGGTCTAATGCTCTAAGAGCGCCTAGCGCCCTTAACAACCTTGGGGCAAAGTCTTAAAGAATATGCAAGACTTCCTCACTGCTCAATTCCAAGCCCAATACGTTCTTTTGGATCTTGAAAAAAAAAAGAGGGAGTAAGCTTTACGGGTTCAGTAAGTTACCAATATCTCTAAGAGATCAAGCAATCGATTTTCAAAATATAACAATTTAATGGTAACATGTAACATAACTTTCTTTCAAAACATGCCATGTATAACAATATGATCCAAAACCCTCTCTCAGTTTTTGGTGACCACGTCCATGATGAGCCCCATGATAAGGTCCAAAAGAGACTAGCCCCTAAAATTAAACATGCGACTCATTAGCATGTGCCAGTGATCAGCTCCAACTAGCTAAGCCCGAAAGGAACTAGCTTTGATTCACACGACCACGATTAGCCCCATGACAAGGCAAAGAGATTAGTTCTAAAACATATACACGCAACATAAACGTGTGCCAGTGATCAGTCCCGACTAGCTAGGCCTGCTCGAAAGAACTAGCTCTGCTAGCGATCAACCCCGATTGATTAGGCTCGGAAGAAACATGATTCTGACGTATGGCCAACGATCAATCTCGTTGGCTAGACCCGAATCATAGTCTAACTAGAGAGTTTTTCTCATAAGTTTCTCATAACATCACATATACTTTTTCTATGACAATATCAATTCAAATTTTTACATCCCCCAAAAGAGCAATAATTAATTTTATTTCAAAAAATTCATGCAAAGGCGAGCGTGTATAATTTCTTTTCTAGAAATCCAATATTATAATAAAGAAATCAACTCTTTCTAATTTGTATCATGCAGAGGCGATATCATGTTTGATCTAATATTTTAAATTATTTTTCTTGTATAAAGTACTTCCAAAATTTACAACTTCTAAATATTTTATGTACAAAAATCTAATTTCTTTAAATACATGAATATGTACAAAGATAAACCCAGAGATAATAGGGAACCCACTGATTTAGATCAATCATATTAAAAAATTATAACCTTCGACTCATAGTTTGATCCTTAGATCCGTGCTTCTAATGATCTAAATCAAAATTCTAGATCAAGTCTATATCATTAATTAAAGGAAAAATTAGATTAACTAGGTGTGATCTGGTTGATTAGGAGAGGTACAAGGAAAGAGAAATCAAGATATGATCTACTTGTTCTAACTCAACTAACTTGGAAAGGAAAGAGTTGCTTGGTCTAGATCGTGATTTGGTTCGGATCAGAAGATGAATCTAACCATTTCTGATTGATTCAGAAAAATTGGTTTCCCTTTGACCCCCACTTTTTTTCTTCTTTTCTTTTTTTTCCTTTTCTCTCTCTCTCTCTCTCTCTCTCTCTCTATATATATATATATATATATATATATATATATTTCTCTTTCTTTCTTCCTCTCTTTTTTTTCTTCTCTTTCCCAGGCTGAATTGGTGGTTTTTCTTCGAAGAAAAGAGGGCGAAGGAGGGAACGGGGTCGACGATGGTGGTGGCATGGCAGTGTTTAAAGGTGGCGGTCCAGCTAGAGCGCTAACGGTAGAAAAATTTTGATGGTAGAAACACCCAAAATAGAGAAGATGGCAAAGATTAGGGAGGAAGGGGGGTTATCGGGCGATGGCGACTTGATTGCATGGTTGCCGGTGGTGAAGAAGAAGAGGAAGGAAGAGGTTCTGATGGAGGATAGCCTCGGAGTGGTGGGTTTTAAGAAGTGGAAGAGAAGGGGTTAGACTCTATGGATAAGGCCAGTCATTTGCTGGTGTACCTCGATCAGACGGCCTTCGGCCGTTCCCCTATTGGCACACGATTCTGATCCAACCGCTCTTACGGCCTTATCAACTCCCATGGATGAAGATTGAGCAGGGGATTAGGTTCCCCTGTTCTGAATTTTTTTTTTTTGGGTGTAGAGTTTCGGTGAAGTCGACAGGGCGTGCCGACTTCATGCTTTGGACCGGGTTCTCATATTCTTCCTTCCTTACAAAAAATTCATCCTTAAAATTTGAGAAATCTAGATCTTCCAAAGTTAAAGATGCTCAATCCAAAACTTACATGTAGTTATTTATCCTAGCTTGGAATTTCTATAAAATAAATTTATGATCATACCACTCAAATGCTGCAAGTAATTGGACCCCTTGATGGGAAATATGCAAGGTTTCATGCTTGAATTTTAAAACTTTTTTGAAATAAAATGCAGTGAAAGAAGTAGATTAAACTATTTAATCTACAATAGCATGTAATCTAATTACTAAACCCTACATCTAGGATTTATAACATGTCATAATGCATTCATAAATCTAAAAATAAATATTTTGATATTGATTAGATCAATATTCTAGATTTAGAACAGTTCTAGATCTAGACCCTAGATTGCATCTAGGTCAAGAAGAGATCAGATCTCTTATCTTTGCGCAGGTCGAGAACTTCGCGATTGATTTCTGTTGTTGTCTTTGAAGCCGCACGCATCTGGCCTCTATAGATAATCCACATGAGGCTGCAACATAAATCGAAGGTTCGTCGAACAAAGATTCGCTCGAAGTGCTAGCTTCCCGTGGATCCCTTTTGATGGTTAATCAAAAATTATTCTCCGGATCTCTTGGACACTCCAAGAGATGAAAAATAAGAGGAGGAATAAGGAAGAAATCCAACCCTTGGATCTCTCAAAAATCAGAAAATAAAAATAAGGAAAAACACCCTAAGAGAAGACAGATCTTCTCTTTCAAGACATCAACGATTGATGTCCTGAAACCATCTCTACGTTAGGACAAGAAGAGACCTCCTCTAGGTTTTTTCCATGTTTCCAGATCTAACATTATCTGATTTTTCTCATAGAAAAATCCCACAAATAAATAGAGAAGAAGGGTTCTCAAAGAAACCCTAAGAGAAGATCTTTCTTCTCTTCTTCTTTTCTCATCAGGACATGATCAGATTATGTCCAAAAAGAACATCATGCCCCAACAACTTGGAGCACTCATCCCCACACCCTATTCCTCTCTCTCTCTCTCAGATTTTTTATCATATAAAAAACACATAAAAGAATAAGAAGGAAAAACTTAAAAGAAAAAACCCAGAGAAGATAATCTTTTCTTACCTTTGTCCCTTCAAGATATCAACTTTTGATATCTAGATAAAGTCCTCTTCTCCAAGAAACTTGGTGCCCCAAACCTCCACGCCTCCTTTTCTTCTGGTTTTTTCATGAATTTTCTAGGATTTTTTACGTCCAAAAACATCTCATAGGAGGCGCCCCAATTAGATAAGGAATGCTAAGTCAAACCTAGTCTTATATGGACTTTAGGGAGGAGTTTTAGGAGGCGTCCAACTCTTAGATGCCTCCACCCCTATTTTTTTGGTGTGAAGATCAGGAAACCACGTACAAAACCAAAGAAAATAAGTGCACAAAAGAAATGGAGGCATGGACAAAAAAATTCCATAAGGAAAGGAGGTGTTTGACGCCTCCATCCCTATTTTTTTGGCGTGAAGACCAGGAAACCACTTACAAAACTAAAGAAAATAAGTGCACAAAAGAAAGGGAGGCATGGACAAAAAAATTCCATAAGGAAAGGAGGTGTTTTGGAGAATTGGGATTTTATCAAATAGAGTCCAAATCTTAACAACTTTCTTTATTTGATCAAGTCAAATAAAATTCCAAAAACACTTGATAGGGGGTGTGGAGGACCTCTTTTCGGCATGGAGAAACTCAAAAAAATCTGGAATTAAAAATATAATGGGCGTGTGATCTTTCTTAGATGGCGCAAGGGTGAAGGGAAGAGTCCTAGTCTAATTAGGACTCTCCAATGTAGACTAGGTCAAACCCAATTTAAATCTCATTTAAATTAGATTTGAATCAACCTAATTAAAAGATAATCCTAATCCAATTAGGAGTCTTATTAAATTAGATTTAATCAAATTTAAATCTGATTTAATTTTTAATCAAATTAAAAATTAGGTGCACTCAAGTCCTAATTGAACAAGGACTTATTCTTCCTTGCAATTAGCTTATATAATAAACCAATTAGACTTAATCTAATTAAGTCCAAATCAATTGTAATTGAATCTTATTCAATTAGACTTGATTTCAGTCCAATTGCTCAATCAACTTGAGCTAATTAGCAATCCAATTGCTAATCGATCATCCTGCAACACTTGCATTAGGTCAAACATCAATCATATCGATTGTTTGACCTTAGAACGATTTTCAATCATCGATTAACCTTCTGATCAGGTTACAATTTTTTATGTGTATGATCTCATAGGTTCAAATTTAAGTCGGTAGTAAAGGAATCAATTCCTGTACCAATCAGAATGACCATCTAACAATGGTATCTGACGTCCGGATAGGTCGAATGTATGCGAAGTAACATTCTTAGAATCCTTGCCCATGGTTACCATATAATTCATCCCTATGACCAATAATACTCAAGACGACTTCGAGTATGCTGTCAACATTTATATAAGCCATCTCTATTGTGTCTCAAAATTTTGCAAATCTCGTGACTCCTCACGAGAAGTACCCAAGCCTAGATTTTGCTAAATTGTAACACAGCGAGACATTCTCTTCTTAAAGTTAATCAGGAGTGGTCAATTCTATCTTGACTCATACACCGACTTCACAGGTACTTGACTTTACCCAGAAATCTTCCGAACCTATATTAGAAATATAGGCAGTTCGGCACCAAAGTATAGTGAGTTGCTTGCAAGTCGCCATGGTGATTTCAGGTCAAAGGAACACTTATATTCATTGGCCTTAGCTAGCTACTCTTGACAGCAGAGTGCTATATTGGTTGCATTCAGTGTAGATGTACTTCTATATCTCATCTGGATGCCATACCAGTATCTTCACACCACTTGGTTACGAGGACAATCAATGCATATGGCATACAACGATCTACACTCGATAAGTTATCATCAGTTATCGTTCTTGTTAATAACTTATCAGTTGGTTGTGAACAGTTTAAGAACTATTCAATAAATCCTTCTTTATCGATTGATTATGGTTTTATGGACTTCATCATAATTTAGGAGTTCATTTAAGGAAGATAAAACTTCGATGATGAACCAGCCAAATAACTATTATTATTAGATAATTCATATACGGGTTTCAATCATCTACAACTTAGATGATTGGCTTTAGGACACATTTTTCAACAACTTTCATTTGGACTAAAGCCAATCAGAACGATATCAAATATTTTATCTTCCACTTGAGTTCGTAGAACTCCTTAGTTCTGAAGTCTTAGCAAATGGGTCGATCAAGTTCTTCTTTTTCATCGATCTTTTAAAGGTCGATGTCACCTAGGTCTAATATCTAAGGTGAAAGTGATGCAGAATAAACTGGTCCTTTGGTTCTTTAGCCTGAGCTGTGGCTCTAGTGCTATGATAGGACCGAACCATTGGTGGAGGGTGCCACTCCCAACCTGCTAATGAACCTCAGCAACTACACAGCTTACATAGCAACATCATATGCTACGATGTATTCTGCATCACTAATTGAATAGACTGTAGTATCCTGCTTGGAATCTTTCCAGCAGATTGCTCCTGCAATTAGGGTATGACCCGACACTCTCTTCCTATCGTCTTGATCTGACTAAAAATTGGAATCAAAACATCAACAAGTTTTAAGTCAGTATCTTCATATTTGAGTTACTGGACTTTAGTATTTTCCAAATACTTAAGAATTGTTTATACAATCATCCAGTGGTTTTCACTTGGATCACACTGGTATCTGCTCACTACCCTTAGTGAGTATACCATATCTGGTCTTGAACATTGAGAAATTAGATGACAGTCAAACCTTTATTCCTTGCAATGCTTGAATGCCATTCTGATTAAGAGAATTTTATCCACAGACAATACAAGGAATAACATTACAGAACATTTTGCCTAATTATAAATGCAAGATTTGTCTTTGTTCATAACAAAAACATACATTCAAAATGTATGTTCGAAAATCGAGATAATAGCCAAACGAGCTTTACATCTTGTCTGCGCTACTTGGATCCTTTTGAAAATCCATTCACACCCAATGGATTTTATCCCTTCAGGTGAATCAACTAGTGTCTACACGCTATTGATTTCCATGGACTTCAATTTGGATTTTATGGCTCCAAGCCACTTCTCATAGTCAAACCACTGCATTACATCCTTATAGATGATCGGATTCTTGTTGTTCTGATCGAGTTCAACAGGATTGCCGTCCTGGATCTAGATACCATAGTATCTATCCAGTAAACACGGTACATTACCGGATCTCCTTAAAGGTGCTACATAAATGAGCTCTGGGTT
The DNA here is from genome assembly GCA_006176705.1 of Cocos nucifera. Lineage (NCBI taxonomy): Eukaryota > Viridiplantae > Streptophyta > Magnoliopsida > Arecales > Arecaceae > Cocos > Cocos nucifera. The sequence continues at coordinate 1,339,469 of QRFJ01000294.1, forward strand.
TGATCTAATCAAATCCGATTGTGTTGGTTTATTAGATCATATCGGTTCTTTTTTACCGATCAAATTTTAAGTTCAACTTGACAGGCATCAGTTCCTTCTCTAAGAAACTTCTTTCCAAAAGAAATGCTCTACTACTGATGAACATCTTATGTTTTTCAGTATGGTAGAATTAATAATCCTTAAACACCTATTGGACCAAGATCCAAGTTTATCTATATGCAAAACTATGACATAAGCCGATCAACTTCAAATCCGAAGGTGAGAGAGTCTAGATCTATGTCCGATCCATATCCTATATAGAGTTTTTACAATAGATTTACTCGGTATAAATTTTCAGAGTAAAACTAGTAGTCACAAGAGCACTATCCTGAAACAGGCAGACAAATGAACCCTATCGTGGATTGAACCATATCTAACAAAGTTCGATACACTGTGTTCTGAAAAGGAATCCATTGAGAGAGAATCCTATTCTATCCTAGATATGTCACAAACTTACTGGATAAGTATTCGCCTCCGCCATTTGATCGAAGAGTTCTAATATCTTTTTTAGTTTATTTTTTTATTTCATTATTGAATTGTTTGAACATTTCAAATGATTCAGGCTAGACGCACCCATACCAAGATAGGTCGCCTATAATGAAATACTGATATCCTTCTCTGGCACTTGAGTTCATAGGTCCACATACATCACTATGTATGAGACTTAGAACTTTATCAACTCCTTTATCTTTTTCAGTAAAAGATGATTTTATCATCTTTCCAAGAAGCCAAGACTCAGGTTATCAATGATTCACAACTATTGATGTCGAGTTTTCTACTCAAGCTAATCTGTTTATCCTGCTCTTGTCAAGATGACTAAGCCTATAATGCCAAATGTAGACATCCATGACATAATCTAACTTGAGTGTTTATTAAATATGTACATTACACTTAATAGGCTATGTTAATGTTAAATGTCATTTTTTTATTGTCCATGTATTAGTGTAACATTATTCATAATTATTGGTGTAGAATCTAGTTGACGCCGGATCGAGCTGGAGTGAAGAACGAGGTCGCCGTCGGTGACCTACAAAACAAAGTCCCATCAGGAGTCGGTGGTGGTGGCTTCGGTAGGATCCTTCGACGGTCAAGTCAGCTCTTCTGGCCAACAGAAATGGAGTGCTCAGTAATGAGAAGTGAGCTTTGAGCTTTAGAGGGGAGAGGAGAGCTTAGAGCTTAGAGCTTAGAGTAAGCGTATCTGGAGGGTCCCTTTTTATAGACGGAGCTTGTAGCGGGTTGATGGTGACAGCTGCAGCTGCTTGATAGCGGGCCGCTCGAGGTCTGGCAGAGTTAGTCACAGAGAGAGGCGCCGTCTGCAGCGCCGCCTACAATAGATTGATGGTGACAACCATCGCCGCTTGATAGCGGGTCGTTGTCGCCTGCAGCAGACTGATGGCGACCGTTCGTCGAGATTTAATGGCCGTAGCTATGAGAAAGCAGGCATTGGTTGGTGGACTTCGGCATATATCGATTTCAGAGAAGTTCGGACTCCTGAAGGAGATACGTCTGGTGGGATTATCCGGGAGCAATTTGCTGGAGGAATCCAACTGAGGGAGAAGTCTGGGAGGAGTTCGGCCGAAAGAGAAGCTCGAAAGGAGTTCGGCTCCCATAGACGTCCGGTTGGAGGGGTGCGGAGGGAGTTTGGCTCTTCTAGGAGTCCGATTGAAGGAGTACGGGGGAGTTTGGCTCTCGTGGAAGTCCAACTGGAGTTTGGCCGCTGAGTTCGGCAGGTTGAAGTTCGGCAAAGACCAGGTTGGATGGAGTTCGGTAGGAGTTCGCTGAGCCGCTGAGGAGTTCAGTCGGCTGAAGGAGTTCGTTGCTAAGACTCGTTCGTTGAAGCTCTTCCGTGGCTACCGGTTGCATTAGGCTGAGCATCGAACTGGACTTCGGCAGGAGCGGGGTTTATCCCTAACAATAGTCACCCCACTTCTGAGTTCGAAACTCGAAGGGAGTGCAGAAAAAGCGACTGCCGAAGTCCTCTTCTGGGCTCCATGTTGGCTCAGGTTGAAAAGCTCGGGGGAGATCTCATCTCCAGTCAAAATTGATGTTGAAGTTGAAGTCCGAGGGAGATCTCATCTCCAGCCGAGGTTGAAGTAGATCTCGTCTCCTGCGGTCGAGGTCGGAGGTTGAGCTCCTCGGGGGCGATATTGTCTCCAGCAGTCGAGGCTGACTCGGAGGAGATCTCTCCTACAGTCGAGGTTGACTCGGGGGAGATCTTATCTCCTGCAGCTGAGGTTGAAGCTCAGGGAGATATTATCTCCTGCAGTCGAGGTTGACTCGGTCGCTTGGAAGAGATCTTATCTCCGGCAGTCGAGGTTGATGCGGACGTTCGGGAGAGATCTTATCTCCGGCAGTCGAGGTTGTTGCGAGCGCTCGGGAGAGATTTTATCTCCGGTAGTCGAGATTGACTTGGTCGCTCGGGAGAGATCTTATCTCTAGCCGAGGTTGACTTAGGCGCTCGGGAGAGATCTTATGCTCCTGTGGTCGAGGTTGGCTCGGGGGAATCTCATCTCTGCAGCGGAGGTTGGCTCGGGGGAGATCTTATCTCTTGCAGCTGAAGTTTATACGAGCGCTCGGGGGAGATCTTATCTCTGCGCCTGCAGATTGGCCGGTCGCTCGGAGAGATCTTATCTTTTGCGGCCGAGTTGATACGGCGCTCGGAGGAGATCTTATCTCCTGCGGCCAAGGTTGACTCGGGCGCTTGGGGAAGATCTTATCTCCTGCGGCCGAGGTTGATACGGGCACTTGGGGGAGATCTTATCTCCTGCAGTCGAGGTTGCCTCGGAGGAGATCTTATCTCCTGCCTGCCCGAGGTTAATACGGACGCTCGGGGGAGATCTTATTTCCTGCAGCTAAGGCTGCCTCGGGGGAGATCTTATCTCCTGCAGTCGAGGTTAATACGGGCGCTTGGAGGAAATCTTATCTCCTGCAGCCGAGGTTGAAGGACTTCGATTTGCTCATGTTAGGATGAGGTTCTCCTTCTATTCCTAACACGGCCACTATTGACCACTTCTTTTCTGTTATCACATAATTTTTGCACCGAGAAACAATATTATTGAAATGGAAGAATTTTACTGAAGGAAAGTTACTGGCAGCACATCCCCAGATTTTCTATGCTTCAGGATCGTGGGGGCGTTGTTCCTCCGAGTTCTCTCGGACGGTAAGTCCCGGGTCGGACGACCTCCTCTATCTCATGCTGGCTTTCTCAATTTGGAGCAAGCTTCTCTTGGCTTTGACGTTGCAAGATGACAACCTATCGAAGTACCAAGCCCCCGGAGATAGCGTCGATGATGTCGGAAGGCGGTCGATTTTTTTGTCGTTCTTCCCTCATTGGTGGTTTAAGCTTCTGGGGGGAGGACTTCTTCGCGCCCTTTCATCGGGGCTTCCTTGATGACGAGCTCGAGGAGTTCGGGCCTCGCTTGCGTTGGGGGAGGTCGTGAGCGCGGTCGAACTTCATTCCGCCCTCCTGTGAAATCCCCTGGGGGAGAACTTCATGACCCCCTGAGGGAGGACTTCATGCCCCTTTGTCGGAGCTTCCTTGATGATGAGCTCGAGGGAGAGTTCGGCCTCGCTTGCACTGGGAAGGTCGTGAGTGCGGTCGGACTCCATGTCCGCCCTCTTGTGAAACCTCTGTCGGGGCTTCCTTGATGACGAACTCGAGGGAGAGTTCGGCCTCACTTGCGCTGGGAAGGTCGTGAGCGGCCAAACTTCATTCCACCTCCTGTGAAATCTTTTGGGGAGAATTTCCCCTTTTATCAGGGCTTCCTTGATGGCGACTCGAGGGGAGTTCGGGCCTTGCTTGCGCTGGGGAGGTTCCGCCGAACTCATTCTGTGAAACTTTTGTCGGGGCTTCTTTGGTGACGAACTCGAGGGGGAGTTCAGCCTCGCTTGCGCTGGGAAGGTCGTGAGCGCGGCCGAACTTCATTCCGCCCTCCTATGAAACCTTTTGGGGGAGAACTGCTCTTTGTTTCTCCTTCCTAAGGGCGATTGGTATGCTAGGCCAAATGCTCTTCCTTAAGGCCGGTTCCTGGCATCCTGATGGCGGGTTTGTTGGTAAAGTCGCCGCTGAAGGCTGCCGCACGGTCTGCATCATCTCGGCAAGGCCATGAACCTGCTGGACCAGCAGGTTGAACTGCTTCGCATCTACTGCGGTTTTAGGTGGAACTTGGGTTGCTGGGGCTGAAGCGGAAGCAGATGGACTTGGCGCGGAGATCGTCGAGATCTTCGGAGAGGGAAGAGAAAAATCGGCACTCCTTTAAGAATAAGGTGGCCTCAAGAACATCTCAAGAACAGAGGCGGCCCTTCCTCTAGCGCCAAATCTGTTGGTGCAGAATCTGATTGACGCCGGATCGAACTGGAGTGGAGGACGAGATCGCCGTCGGTGATCTGCAAAACAAAGTCCCATTCGGAGTCAGTGGTGGTGGCTCCGGCAGGACCCTCCGACAGTCAAATCAGCTCTTCTGGCCAACAGAAATGGAGTGCTCAGCAATGAGAAGTGAGCTTTGAGCTTTAGAGGGGAGAGGAGAGCTTAAAGCTTAGAGCTTAGAGTAAGCGTATTTGGAGGGACCCTTTTTATAGGCGGAGCTTGTAGTGGATTGATGGTGACAGCTGCAGCTGCCTGATAGCGGGCCGCTCAAGGTCTGGCGGAGTCAGTCATGGAGGGAGGCGCCATCTGCAGCGCCGCCTGCAACAGATTGATGGCGACAGCCATCGCCGCCTGATAGTGGATCGCTATCGCCTGCAGCGGACTGATGGCGATCGTTTGTCGAGATTTAATGGTCGTAGCTTTGAGAAAGCAGGCGTTGGTAGGTGGACTTCGGCATATATCGATTCCAGAGGAGTTCGGACTCTTGAAGGGGATACGTCTGGTGGGATTATCCGACAGCAATCCGCTGGAGGAATTCGATTGAGGAAGAAGTCCGGGAGGAGTTCGGTCGAAGGGGAAGCTCGGAAGGAGTTCGGCTTCCATAGGCATTTGACTGGAGGGGCGCGGAGGGAGTTCGGCTCTCCTGGGAGTCCGACTGAAGGAGTACGGGGGAGTTCGGCTCTCGTGGGAGTTCGACTGAAGTTCGGCCGCTGAGGAGTTCGGCAGGCTGAAGAAGTTCGACAAAGATCAGGCCGGCTGAAGGAGTTCGGCAGGAGCTCGACCACTGAGTTCGATTGACTGAAGGAGTTCGGCTAAGACTCGTCCGCTGAAGCTCTTCCGTGGCTATTGATTGCATTAGGCCGAGCATTGAACTGGACTTCGGTAGGAGCGGGATTTATCCCCAATAATAATAATATCACAACAATCCCCTTTATGATAAATGATAACTATCTCTGGCCAAAAGGTCAACAGAAATCACATTTATCATAAACGATGGATAATAGTGATAATCACTTAAAATGATATTTTTTGAAAATAAACTTGATAATTTCTAAAACTAGGATCGGAACAGGACTTTCATCCCCAATGTTCAGGTATTTCTCGCCATTTTCAAACATTTCACTTACATGTAGTACTTACAACAAATTACATGGGACTACCGTAATCTAATACTTAAGTTGTAGAATTACATACAGAGAAATTTCAAGGTGTTATCATATAACATCCTTGATAAGTAACTCTTGCTTCTTTCTCTTGTTCAGCCTGTTATGGTTAAGGAAAGCAAGATAATTTTTCTTCCTATGATCCTGCTTCTAACATTAGAAGTACTATATCTGATTTGAATAAATATTGGACAAATTGTTTTGACTGGGCTTAGAAGCCTCAATACGAATTGATTTGTACTGCTGAACCAAATTCAGCTTTCGATACTAATTGTCGAAGTTGGGTCCCATAAGTCATCACTGTTTGACAGTGATAGGAGCAATTGGGGTTTAGCCTTTATTGGAGATAAACTCCGCTCCCGCCGAAGTCTAGTCTGATGCTTAGCCTAATGCAACTGGTAATCAAGGAAGAGCTTCGATCGAGAATTCTTCCTCCAGCGGTCGAACCCCAGTCGAACTCCTTCAAGCAGCCGAACTTCTCCAGCGGTCGAACTCCTTCAGCGGTCGAACTCCATCCGAACTCCTACAGCGGCAGAACTCCATCCGAACTTCTCCATCAGTCGGGCTCCTTCTGGACTTCTTTATCAGTCGAACTCCTTTCGGACTTCTCCTTCAATCGAACTTCTCCTTCAGTCGGATTCCTGCAGGAGTCGAATTTCTTTAATCGGACTCCTTCAGGAGCCGAACACCTTCTGGACTTCTCCTTCAGTCGGATTTCTTCATGGGCCGAACTCCTTTCGGACTTCTCCTTTAATCGGATTTCTTTAGGAGCCGAACTTCTTCCAGATTTCTCCAGTCGAATTCCTCCAGGACTCGAACTCCTTCCAGACTCCTTCAGTCGGATTCCTTCAGTGGATTACTTTCAGATTTCAGCTAGCATTCCTTCCGGATGATCTCCTCTAGTCGTATTTCCTTTAGGAGTCTGAACTCCTCTAGAATTGATATATGTCAAAGTTCTTCATCAATTAACGCCCCTTCCTCCGAACTTCGACTGTTAAATCTCAACGAACGGGCACGTCACGACAGGTAACACCTCTCTCTCCGTAGGAAATTCCAAGTGGCCCCGAGCGGCTCACTACCGGATGGTCATGGCTGTCACTATCAATCTGCTATAGGCGACACCTCTCTCTCTGTAGCAAACCATATGCGGCCCCAAGCGATCCATTATCGGACGGTTATGATTGTCACTATCAGTCCGCAATAGGCTCCGTCTATAAAAAATGATCCTCCAGATATCTTTTCTCTAAGCTCTCTTCTTCTTTCCGAAATTCTGCCAACTTCTTTCCTGAGTACTCCATTCCTATTGGCCAGAAGAGTTGACTTGATCGTTGGAGGATCCTGTTGGAGCCACCATCACTGACTTTGGATAGGACTTTATTTTGTAGGTCATCGACGGCGACCTCTTCTTCCTCAACTCCAGCTCGATCCAGCGTCTACCAAATTCTGCACCAACAGGATTGGCGCTAGAGGAAGGGCCCTCTGTTTCTGAGGTATCCTTGTTCTTAAAGGAATGCTCAGTCGAACCTGTGGATCTTCTTCTTCAAGGTTCATCTCCATTCCTCTTCCCTCAATCCCAAGAAATACCTCCAAAGAGGATGACTATCCGGAAGATCTACTCGCTTCTACCGTCAGATTTGAGGCCAGAATCCGTCTGTTCCCTGCTCTATCGTTAGCACTTCAACGCTTCAACCTTCCATCGACAGGTCGTGGTAGATCTGGAGCAGTTTAACTTGCTGAATGCAGTGGATTCAGGGCCACACCGAGAAATGGTACAGGCCATGTGACTAGCCCCCGGTGGCGGTTCTGCACGAGGAAACCCACCGTCGGAATGTCAGGAAACTCGGTTCCCAAGGAGAGAGCACTTGGGCTAGCATACTCCGTCGCCCCTAGGAAGGAGAAAACAGAGAGCAGAGGATCCTTGTGCTCGGAATCATGATTCTTCTTCCGGAAGAAACTTTCTTCCATCTACAGTCCCGGAAGCCTTCCAAGATCTACGATCGAGATGATGTCCTTGATCAGAAAACTACGAAAGATAGACTGACAGATTGAGAGACTCCGTCACGTCGTCCTGGTTCACCATGACGACGTCTGCATCCAATCCCCCTTTCTTTTCTCCGAATTATGCAAGAGCTCCATTCCACCGAACTTTCAAGCTCTCCCTTAGTTTGAAAGCTACGATGGAACCTCTGAATCCGAGTCAATCATCTGGAAAGGCCTTTTGGATCATATGGCACTGCTCTTCATGGTGCACTAGACGCCATATTATGTCTGAGCTTTTTCCATCTACCTTAAAGAGAAGCGGTAAGAAACTTGGTACTCGACGTTGAAGTCTGGTACGATCTTCTCCTTTTTGATCAGATGAGTCATCAGTTTATGGCTTATTTTGTTAGCAGCTGATGTCCCCACCGAGGTTCAGATTTTCCTGAATGAATATTAAGCAGAAGGAGGGGAAATCTATTCCGGACTTATGTCACTTCGATTTAATGCTGCTGCATTGGAGGTCTGAAACTTGGATCAGTTATGTTGCAATGGCCGTACTCAAGGATGGCCTTCAGAAGAATGACTTTGCTATTCTTTCTGAAGAAGAAGTATCCCCGGAGACTTTATCGATCTGCTAGCTTAGGGCTGAGGGATATGCTCCGAGTGGAAGAAGCCTTCAAATTGAAAAAATGAGGAAGCCATAGGAGAGCGGCATAGCGGGCGATGTCCATAAACCCGCGATTGATGGAGGGCTCGAATGAAGTTCGACCGTGCTCACGGACTTCCTCCTCGAGCGTAAGCGAGCCCGAACTTCTCCTCAAGCTCGTCGTCAAAGAAGCCCCGATGGAAGGACGCGAAGAAGTTCTTCCCTTCAGAAGGTTTCACAACTATGCCTCTCCTCAATGCTTCAAAAACGCAAGTGTTGATGGAGATTAAGGAGCAACTGCCGAGGTCTGAAAGGATGCGCACTCATCCTGACAAGCGCAATCCCAGTAAATACTGCCTCTACCATCGTGACCACGACTACGATACTGAAGAATGCATTCAGCTCTAAGGCGAGATCGAGGAGCTTATCAGGAGAGGCTGGCTGGGTCGATTCCTCAGACGCCGACCTAAAGCAAGAGGAGATCGGCCGACGGCACTGCCGCAGCCAGAACCACCAAGGAGGGAGGAATAATAAGGAGATCGGCCACCTCTCGACATCATCAACACTATCTCTGGGGGACTTGGTGCTTCAGCGAGCCGCCATCTCTCAGTCTTAGAGCCAGAAAAAGCTTGCTCCAAATTGGAAAGACCCGTATGAAATAGAGGAGATCGTTCGGTCCGGAGCTTATCGCTTGAAGGAGCTCGGAGGAACAACGCTACCACGATCTTGGAATTCAGAAAATCTGAGAATTTGCTATCAGTAATTTTTCTTCAATAAAACTCCTTCATTTCAATATTATTGTTTTTTGGTGCAAAAACTATGTGATGATAGGAAAGAAGCAATCGAAAGTGGCCTTGTTAAGAACAGAAAGAGAATCTCATCCTAATATGAGCAAGTCGAAGATCTCTTGTTATTTAAGATAGGAGGAGGGGAGAGGTCCGTTCAACGGTCCATCTGTGCTTCTATTGCCATATTAGGAATAGGAGGAGAACATCGTCCCAACATGAGCAAGTCGAAGACCTCCGATTATTTAAACAGGAGGGGGGAGCTCGTTCAACGGTCCATGTGCCCCTATTGCCATGTTAGGACAGGAACTCATCCTAACTGATAAGAAGACCCGATTATTTAAGATAGGAGAGGGGAGAGGTCCATTCAGGTCCATCTATGCCCTTATTGCTATGTTAGGAAAGGAGGGAGACCACGTCCTAACTGAGCAAGTCGTCTAACATGAGCAAGTCAAGACCTCCGATTATTAAGACAGGAGGAAGGAAGGTCTGTTTAACCGGCCCATCTGTGCCCCTATGCCATGTTAGGAACAGGAGGAGAACCTCGTCCTAACATGAGCAAAGTCGAAAACCTCATTCATTTTAGATGAGATGAGGGGAGAGGCCCTGACAATGGTCCTTATGTGCCCCCATAGGCCGTTAGGAATAGGAGGAGAACATCGTCCCAACATGAGCAAAATTGAAGGTCTTATTCATTTTAGATGAGGTGAGAAGAGAGGCCTCGACAATGATCCTAATGTGCCCCCACTGTCTGTTAGAAATAGAAGGAGAACCTCATCCTAACATGAGCAAGTCGAAGACTCTGGTTATTAGATAGGAGGAAGGAAGAGCCTGTTCACGTCCATCTATGCCCTATTGCATGTAGGAACAGGAGACGAACCTCGTCCTACATGGGGCAAGTCGAAGACCTTCGGTTATTTAAGACAGGAGGGAAGAGGTCCGTTCAACGGCCCATCTGGCCCCTATTATCATGTTAGAACAGGATCTGGTATTAGAAGGAGGGGAGAGGCCCAACAACGGTCCTATGTGCCTACAACTGTAGGAACAGAGAGAATCTGTCCTGACGTGAGCAAAGTCGGAGGTCTCGTTCATCTAGACGAGGTGAGAAGAGAGCCCGACAACGGTCATTATGTGTCGCTACAGTCGTTAGGAACAGGAGGAGACTTTGTTCTAATGGTGAGCGAAGTCGAGGGCCTCGTTCATTGACGAGGTGAGAAGAGAGGCTCCGACTCGGCTGGAGTAGTCTCTTCCGAGCTCAACTTCAACAGGAGATAAGATCTCCAACCTCCGAGCTTCAACCTCGATCAGAGATAAGATCTCTTCCGAACGACCGAGCCAACCTTAGCTACAGGAGATAAGATCTCTCTCAAGCTTTAACCTCGGTCAGAGATAATATCTCTTCCGAGTGCCCGAGTCAACCTCGACTAGAGATAAGATCTCTTCCGAGCGATCGGGCTAACTTTGATTGTAGGAGATAAGATCTTCCCCGAGCTTCAACGTCAACCTCAACAGAAGATAAGATCTCTTTCAACCTCGGCTGGAGATATATCTTTTTCGAGCTTCAACGTCAATCTCAACAGGAGATAAGATCTCCTTCAACCTCGACTAGAGTAAGATCTCTCCGAGCTTCAACGTCAATAGGGATAAGATCTTCTTCAACCTCGGTTGGAGGTATGATCTCTTCCGAGCTTCAACGTCAACCTCAACAGAAATAAGATCTCCTTCAATCTCGGCTGGAGATAAGATCTCCTCGAGCTCAACGTCACAGGGGAAAGATCTCGGCTGGAGATAAGATCTCTTCCGAGCTTCAACTCAACGTCAACGTCAATAGGAGATAAGATCTCCTTCAACCTCAACTGAAGATCTTCTCCGAGCTTCAACGTCAACCTCAACGAAAGATAAGATCTTCTTTAACTTCGGTAGGAGATAAGATCTTTTCCGAGCTTCAATCTCAACGGTGCAGAGCCCGAAAAAGGACTTCGGCAGTCGTCTTTTTGTACTCCCTTCTTTCGAATTTCAAACTCGGAAGTGGGGAGACCATTGCTGGGGATAAACCCCGCTTCCATCGAAGTCCAGTCTGATGCTTAGCCTAATGCAATTGGTAATCACGGAAGAACTTCGATCGAAAATTTTTCTTCCAGCGGTCGAGAACTCCAGTCGAACTCCTCCAGCGGTCGAACCTCAATCGAACTTTTTCAAGCAGCCGAACTCCTCTAGCGGTCGAACCCCTTCCGGACTCCTTCAACGGTCGAACCCCTTTCGAACTCCTACAGCGGCCGAACTCCATCCGGACTTCTCCATCAGTCGGACTTTTTCTGGACTTCTCCATCAGTCGGACTTTTTCTGGACTTCTTCCGGACTTCTCCTTCGATCGGACTTCTCCTTCAATCGGATTCCTCCAGGGGCCGAACTCCTTTCGGACTTCTCCTTCAGTCGGATTCCTCCAGGAGCCAAACTTCTTCCTGACTTCTCCTTCAATCGGATTCTTCTAGGAGTCGAACTTCTTTCGGACTTCTCCTTCCATTGGATTCCTCCAGCAGATTACTTTCAGATTTCAGCTAGCATTCCTTCCGGATGATCCTCTCTAGCAGTATTCTTTTTAGGAGTCCGAACTCCTCTGGAATTGATATATGTCAAAGTTCTTCATCAATCAACGCCTGTTTCCTCCTAATTTCAACTATTAAATCTCAACGAACGGGCACGTCACGACAGGCGACATCTCTCTCCGTAGCAAATCCCACACGGTCTCAAGTGGTCCACTATCGCACGGTTATGCCTGTCACTATCAGTCTGCTACAGGCGACACCTCTCTTTCCGTAGCAAACCCCATGCGGCCTACTATCGGACGGTTATGGCTGTCACTATCAGTCCGCTACAGGCTTCGTCTATAAAAAGGGATCCTTCAGATACGTTTTCTCTAAGCTCTTTTCTCCTTTCCAAAATTTTGCTGACTTCTTTCCTGAGCACTCTATTTTTGTTGGCCAGAAGAGCTGACTTGATCGTCGGAGGGTCCTGCCGGAGCCACCACCATCGACTCCGGACGGAACTTTGTTTTGCAGGTCACCAGCGGCGACCTCTTCTTCCTCAACTCTAGCTCGATCCGGCGTCGACCAGATTCTGCACCAACAGTTTTATTTTGAGAAAAGAGAACAATGACCTAAGTATATGAATTATTTTAAGCCCAGAGACTTGAACTTTAGTCTTAAGATTCTTCCACTATTTTATTCGAATTGGTAGCTTCTACCTCCAATTCGGAGAATTACTTTAATTTCTTAGTAGGTGCTAGAATCCACATAGATTGCACACAAATCCAACTATGGTTGGTCAACTCATGTACATCTAAGGATAGGTTCATAATCAATTGTTTCTTTAAACAATTTCTAGTAATTTAATTTTGCCTCAGAAATCTAATCAATAGGCTAGGGCTTCCACTGTAAGGATCCGGTTAGGTTCAACCATTAACATGACTATACTTGGTGCATCTAACCAACGAATGATTAAGTCCAACTATGGTTGGTCAACCTAACCACCATTAGAGAGATACATCCAAGTCGTCATATGATGAATGATAATTCCATTAGTCAATAAGTACCAGGCGTATGGGTCTCCAATGATTATTGAGTTAATGGACTCATTATCAAACACCTTAATGGGAGCCTATGACTCAGTTATCTTCATAACTTTGTCATTTTAAGGATCTAATAATTTTAGAGGATTTAAAATTATGTATGATTTAAGGATAGAAAGGATATGGACCAATTTGCTTCCACTGACTTCACAAAGTCAAGTCCTCTCACTGACTTCTCAAGTCTTTGACAAGGACTAGGATCAACATCGGTTCATGGGTATCTAGAGTCTCATTGATTTCCTATGTGACATGGGTTAGCACGAATCAATGAGCAACCTAATCAAGATCTGATTAACCGCATTAGTCAGGTAAGTGAGATTGGCGGAAGGGTCTGCCAAGGCTTGCCTTAGATACCATCAGAAATGGCCAGATAAGTGGGCTACTAATTAAAAATCACCGGTCTGGGAATGCCAGACTTACCTTAGACACCAATCGGTTTATTAGTTTTGATTTGGTCTACCTAAAAACTTGCGCTCGACCATTGAGCTACGATCAATATCCATTTGTTAGATGTATGGACTTTGATCAACTACAACTATTGAATTAATCTATAAAAATGATCTAATCCTAATTAATTATTAATTAGATTTGATCAATTTCTTAACTTAGTCCATATTTAATCTAACCCTAGGTCTAACCCAGTTAAGGACCTGATCAAAGCTAACCCATTATCCTTTAACTCATGTTTTATGAAATTATCTTAGGATCTTTAAATCACAAATCTAGATCCTAAACAATCATTTAATTCTCAATTAAGTTCAAAGCTTATGGGTTTGGGTTTATGGAACCTCATAACTAATTTCTGATTTGATCATTTAAAACATTTTCAAATTGGAAACGGTTTACATTGAATCATATTCAATATATGGTTTTAGATCTGATTTGTTTTAATATTTTGATCACGTCCTATGGTTTCGAATCTAGGATCTTGTAGAAAGTAAGTTCTCAATTTAAATTTTACAAAACAAATATGTCATACATATACATTCTAGATTTAAAACAAAAGATACATATCAATATATGCAACAAGAGGATTTAGATCTAAACATAAAATACATCATATGGATTAGATCATAAATCATTTAAATTTATATTTAAAATCTAAAAATAAATCATAAATCATTTTAGATCTCATCTTACATATTTATGATTTAGGTTATTCAGGTCAGCACATACTAGGACAATTTCTCCACTATAAGGGGTAAATCTTACAGTAGTACAATCTTATAATCAGTTTGTCCAATATGATATTATTTAGATCTAATCTAAATAATCTAAAATGGATCTAATATCTATTTATTTTAGATTTAAAATCAGAAAAATGAATCATAAAATTATTTAGATCATATCTAACTTATTTATGATTCAAAAATAGATTAGCATATATTAGGACAACCTCTCCACTGTAAGGGGTAAATCTTATAGCAGGACAATTTTATATCAGTATATGCGATCTTTAGAGTTTTATTTTAATGCAAACATGATCATGTTATAATATAACCTAGATGCTTTGATACCACTGATGAAAAATATATAGGGTTTCATGCTTGAATTTTAAAATTTTTTTGAAATAAAATGCAATGAAAGAAATAGATTAAACTATTTAATTTATAATAGCATGTAATCTAATTATTAAACCCTACATTTAGGACCTATGACATGCCATAATGCATTCATAAATTAAAAATAAATATTTTAGTATGAATCAGATCAATACCCTAGATCTAGACTCTAGATTGCATCTAAGTCAAGAAGAGATCAAATCTCTTACCTTCAAATGGGTCGAAAATTTCGCGGTTGATTTTCGTTATTGCTTTTGGAGCCGCACATGCGTTCAGCCTTTATAGATAATCCATACGAGACTGCAACACAAATCGGAGGTTCGTCAAACGAAGATCCACTCGAAGTGCTAGCTTCTTGTGGATCCCTCCTGATGGTTAATCAAAAATTATTCTCTGGATCTCTTGGACACTCCAAGAGACGAAGAATAAGAGGAGGAATAAGAGAGAAATCCAATTCTTGGATCTTCCAAAAGTTAGAAAATAAAAATAAGAAAAAACACCCTAAGAGAAGACAGATCTTCTCTTTCAGGATATCAATGATTGATTTCCTGAAAACATCTCTATGTTAGGATAAAAAGAGACCTTTAGGTTTTTCTCATGTTTCCAGATCTAACATTATCTGATTTTTCTTGTAGAAAAATTCCACAAATAAATAGAGAAGAAGGGTTCTTAAAGAAATCCTAAGAGAAGATCTTTCTTCTCTTCTTCTTCTCTCATCAGGATATGATCAGATCATGTCCAAAAAGAACATGCCCCAACAACTTGGAGCATTCATCCCCACACCTTATTCCTCTCTCTCTCAGATTTTTTATTATATAAAAAATACATAAAAGAATAAGAAAGAAAAACTTAAAAGAAAAAAATCAAGAGAAGACAATTTTCTCTTACCTTTGTCCCTTCAAGACATCAACTTTTGATGTTTAGATGAAGACATCTTCTCCAAGAAACTTGGTGCCCCAAACCTCCATGCCCCCTCCTTTTCTTCTGATTTTTTCATGAATTTTTTAGGATTTTTCACATCCAAAGACATCTCATAGGAGGCGCCCCAATTAGATAAGGAATATTAGGTCAAACCTAGTCTTAGATGGACTCTGAGAAGGAGTTTTAGGAGGCGCCCAACTCTTGGACGCCTCCCTCCCTATTTTTTTGGTGTGGAGATCAGGAAATCATGTACAAAACCAAAGGAAATAAGTGCACAAAAAAAAGAGAGGCATGGAGAAAAATTCCATAAGGAAAGGAGGTGTTTTGGAGATTTGGAACTATCAAATAGAGTCCAAGTCTTAACAACTTTAACTATCAAATAGAGTTCAAGTCTTAACAACTTTCTTTATTTGACCAAGTCAAATAAAATTTCAAAAACACCTGGTAGGGGGTGTGGAGAATCTCTCTTAGGTGTGGAGAAACTCAAAAAAATCTGGAATTAAAAATATAATGGACGTGGGATCTTTCTTAGGTGGTGCGAAGGTGAAGGGAAGAGTCCTAGTTAGACTAGGACTCTCCAATGTAGATTAGGTCAAATCCAATTTAAATCTTATTTAAATTAGATTTGAATCAACCTAATTAAAAGACAATCCTAATCCAATTAGGAGTCTAATTAAATTAGATTTAATCAAATTTAAATCTGATTTAATTTCTAATCAAATTAGAAATTTGGTGCATTCAAGTCCTAATTGAACAAGGATTTGTTCTTCCTTGCAATTGATTTATCCAATAAATCAATTAGACTTAATCCAATTAAGTCCAAACCAATTGTAACTGAATCTAATTCAATTACACTTGATCTCAATCTAATTGCTCAATCAAATTGAGCCAATTAGCAATCCAATTGCTAATCGATCCTCTTGCAATACTTGTATTAGGTCAAACATCAATCGTATTGATTATTTGACCTAAGAACGATTCTCAATCATCGATTAACCATCTGATCAGGTTACAATCTCTTATGTATTATGTGACCCCATAGATTCGAACTTAAGCTGGTAGCACAGAAACCAATTTTCGTACCAATCAGAATGACCATCTAGCAATGATATCTGACGTCCGGATAGGTCGAATATATGCAAAGCAACATTCTTAGAACCCTGGTCAATGGTTACCGTATAATTTATCCCTATGACCAGTAATGCTCAAGATGACTTCGAGTACGCTGTCAATAGTTATACAAGTCATTTCTATTGTCTTAAAATTTTGCAAATCCCGTAACTCACGAGAATTATCCAGGTCTAGGTTTTGCTAAATTGAAACACAACGAGACATTCTCTTCCTGAAGTTAATCAGGAGTGGTCAATCCTATCTTGACTCACATACCGACTTCACAAGTACTTGACTATACCCAAAAATCTTCCGAACTTATATTAGAAATACAGGCAGTTCGGCATCAAAGTATAGTGAGTTGCTTGTAAGTCATCATGGTGATTTTAGGTTGGAGGGACACTTATACCCATTGGTCTTAGCTAGCTACTTTTGATAGTAGAGTGCTACATTGATCACGTTCAGTGCAGATGTACTCCTACATCTTTTCTGGATGCCATACTAGTGTCTCTACACCATTTGGTTACGAGGACAATCAACGTATATGGCATACAGCGATCTATACTTGATAAGTTATCGTTCTTGTTAATAACTTATCATTTGGTCTTGAACAATTTAAGAACCATCCGATAAATTCTTCTTTATCGATTGATTATGGTTCTAAGAATTTCATCATAATTTAGGAGTTTATTTAAGGAAGATAGAATTTCTATGATGAACCAACTAAATAACTATTATTATTAGATAATTCATATACGGGTTCGAATCATCTATAACTTAGATGATTGGCTTTAGAACACATTTCTCAACACCCCTCGAGTCAACCATAATGCTTATGAACATTTTTACACGGACTTTTCCTAAGGAACTTCATAATTTGGCACCTTTACGTCAATTCTAGAATTTTGCCTCTTTGATAAACAAAAATCTCGTCTCTCTTTGATCAAAATCGGTGCGATCAAATGTTTTCAATCGCATTTTAGATTACGATATAGACTAATAAGATCAGTACAACGATTCTGAGATTGAGATAAATGTAGGTTCATGTAAGATTGAGCTGGGATCAACTAATTACTAAAATATTATAGCAAGATCGATTATTAAAATCAATTGTATTTAGAGAATGAATTCAGCACAAATACTATGATGAAGCTTTGATCACACAAAAGATCATGGCCCATCTTGAAATAATTAGATGAGTGTAAAGGCGATCATGATTATGGCTTTAGACAATAATAGTCCATGATTAAGAAAATAATCTCATGAAAATTTAGATCCAAAAAGTTGAAATCATGATTCCTATGTTTGAGTTGAGATCATAAGGACGGAAAGAATCACATTGGATTTATTTAGAAACTTAATAGACCAAATTCAATTAATAACTAACCTTAGATATAAGGTGGTCAAAACTTTTCTTAACACAATCAATATAGTCATATCATGATCAGCCTAACAATCCACTGTATTCACATCCCGTTTATGATAAAAACGTCTTTTTTGGAGAATCATATATTCCATCATAATATATTTCAAAACCACGAATACTTTCAATCAAAATTTAAATGACTCAAACCACCACACTTCCACTGTGTAACATTTTTTTTTCAAAGCTTCTTAATGATCTAGATTAAAACTCTATAAAATTCAAGCAAAAGATTTTGTTGTTTAAGTACATTGGATCATAATTATGCCTCGAGATAATCATCATATTCGTTTCAAGCTATTAAATTCTAGACCGATTTGAGGTAGGCCAACTTTGGATAATTTAATTAACCAATTTGCAATCAATCTTTGTCTTTCGAGAAATTCAAATCTGTATTCTAATAATAAAAAATTCTAAAATTAACTCGCTTGTGAGCATAATAAATTCTCTAGAATCTTTCCTTCTAAATTAAACTCATTTAAACTTTTCAAAGTCTCTATAAAAAAGAAAATTAATATGAAATTCCACCAGTACTTCAATAATGGCTATACAAAATCCATGATCATCTCATAAATCTAATTTTAATATTTTTTTATAGGTTATCCAAGATAACTTTCAACAAATTCAAGATTGCTATTATATTCTATATTCATATCAATATTAATTTTCCAAAATAAATTCAATGCTAACACAATATGATACAATCCATCTATATTACTTAGAATATTTTCTACTATATCAGTTATTTAACCTCGATAGATTCTTCAAAATTTATCTAATGTCAATATTCCATACTTCAATCCTAAGGATCATAATTTACATCTATAAGGAAAACTCAAACACTGTGTAATAATTTAATCGACTTTAAACATCCATAATTATTTTAAGATAATCAATCAAGATCCTAATTCTATCCACTCTTACTAATCTAAGTTCTTATAATCTTTAATTTGAACTTTGATACCACTCTGTCATATCCTTAGTGTTCTTAATCTTATACTCAAATACCATTTAAATCACAGTTCCTAGTGATATTAAACCTAAGCTCAAATATCCTTAATGCAGCCCTAGAGATCATAAACCTGGTTTTGATACCACTCTGTCACGCCCTGAATCTAGCACTTGGATCGGGCACGTGATGTCGCACACTTCTTAAGACAAAGCTCTAAAGAATATGCAAGCTCTCCTCATTGCTCAATCCCAAGCCTAATATGCTCTTCTGGATCTAAAAATAAAAAGAAAAGAGGGAGTGAGCTTTACGGGCTCAGTAAGTTCCTCTTATCTCTGGGTTTATTTTTGTATATATTCATGTGTTTTAAAAAAATAGATTTTTGTATATAAAATATTTAGAAGTTATAAATTTTGAAAGTAAATACTGTATGCATGAAAAATAATTAAAAATATTGGATCAAGCATGATGTCGCCTTTGCATGATACAAAATTGGAAAGAGTTGACTTCTTTATTATAATATTGTATGATTTTTGGAAAAGAGATTTTACACGCTCACCTTTGCATGAGTTTTTTTGAAATAAAATTATATATTGCTTTTTTGGAGGGTGTAAAAATTTGAATTGATATTGTCATGGAAAAAGTATATGTTATGTTATAAAAAATTTATTTATGAGAAAAACTCTTTAATTAGACTATGATTCGAATCTAGCTAATGGGACTGATCATTGGCCATACGTCAGAAATATGTTTCTTTTGAGCCTAACCAATTGGGGTTGATCGTTAGTAGAGCTAGTTCTTTCGGGCCTAGCCAGTCTGGACTAATCGTTAGCACACGTTAATGCATTCGCGTGTATATATTTTAGAACTAGTCTTTTCGCTTTGTTATGGGGCTAATAGTGGCCATGTGAAGCAGAGCTAGTTTCTTTTAGGTCTAGCCAATTGGGGCTGATTACTGGCACACGCTGATGAGTCGCGTGTTTGATTTCAGGAGCTAGTCTTTTTTGGGCCTTATCAGAGGGTTGATCGTGGCCGTAGTCACCAAAAACTGAGGGTCTTGGATTATATTGTTATGCATGGCATGTTTTGAAAGAAAGTTATGTTGTTACATGTTACCATTAAATTGTTATAGTTGGAAAATTGATTATGCTTGATCCTTTAGAGATATTGGTAACTTAGCCTGTAAAGCTCACTCCCTCTTTTCTTTCTTTTTTTTTTTCCAAGATCCAGAAAAGTGTATTGGGCTTGGGATTGAGCAGTGAGGAGGTCTTGCATATTCTTTAGGGCTTTGCCGTAAGAAAAGTGTGTGGCATCACGTGCCCAATCTGAGTGCTAGATTCGGGGCGTGACAAATTTAGTAAAGTTGGTTTCCTTTCTTCCTTTTAAAAGAAGTCAACTAGTGAATACAAAAAGTTCAGGTTTGCCATCTTTCACATGACAGTAATACATCAAAATGCTTTTAAGAGATGTCTAAATTAGCTGGAAATATACTGTTGGTTGTGCGTCATGATGTGATATCCTTTTGCTTTTTGTGTAATATTTTATACTGAAATCAGCCCTCCTCTTTTCTTTTCTTTTCTCTCTCTTCTCTGTTTTTTTTTTTTGCTTTTTTTTCATCTTCATCTATGATTGAATGAGTAGATAATAATTGCTAAATATGCATGTATTCTTTGAGATGTTCTAATGATCTGCAGGAAGAACATGGGCTTAGGTGCCAGCATTCATGACTTGAAAATTAAGGCTTGGCATATGTTAGTAGTACTAGTACCTGTTTGAGCTTCTCTGTTTCTGACAACCATATGAAACATTAATTTAAAATGGACCTCATGTCAGTAAGTTAGGTGTTAAAGTGAACTAAAATGACATGTTAGTGATGACAGACACGTGCCCTCATCATTGATAATAGATAAATCAGCACCATCCTAAATGTTACTTTCAGAAGAGATAATATAATCTTATTTAGGTGTCATGCCATGTATGCAGATAATATGTGAAGTTATGTGGAGTAAATAGCATCAGTGACTGAGCCATGACTTTGGGGGGGTGAGGTCAACAGAATAAGTCTATTAAAATCTTACAAACTAAAATGACCCCTTAAATTAAAGTAATATTGAAATGTTTTACCATCAAACTTCTTATATTCCTAGGGTATGTTAGAAGAACTCTGTTAGTTCATTAAATAAGGTTTCCATTATCAATTCCCAATCCAATTGCACAATCTATTTAATGGTAATTGGTTTCCTAATAACATGTGTTTTAGTATTATTTTTATGTCAACATTTGATTATGATATTATAGTCCTGTTTTGCTATTCCAAACCTCATGATGTTTCTATTTTCTTGAGAAATACAATCAGGTCATAATGATTGACTTGGTGGACAAAAAATCTGAATATTTGTTAAACAAGTTGCTCCATTATACTTCCTTTTCCTCAAAATGACAAAAATATCCTTAATATTTGGTCCTCATCATGAGACCCATCGCTCCTAATCCTGTCATATCTTCATCATCATCAGCTTTTTTTCATTATTTTCCCTCAATGCTCATCTATGTGGCCTTACCAGAAGGCTACCTCTCGCTTCAGCATTAAACCAAGAGCCTTACCATTCCTCTGCTATTTTCAAAATATTGGTTAGGAGATTTTACCTTTGTATGACAGAAACAGCTAATGGATCAAGCAGACTGCTATTTCTCATTGTAATAATCAGCAGCATTCATTTTAAGGGAATTAAACTGGTCTATCTTTTGTTGCTTTGATTTATCAACAAGAGGAAACTGGATTAGTCTAGAATTAGTCACAGCTTATATAGAGCAGGTCAAATTGAACTGATATGAAATGTGCTCTCTCTCTCTCTCTCTCTCTCTCTCTAAAAGAAACTATTTGATATTTTAAAGCCATCTTAATTTCCTTTGCATCCCTTCAAAATTTTGAAGACACACAAACACAAGAAAAGAAAAAAAGAAACTATTTGATAGAAAAAAAATTTCTCCTGTTTTTAATAAGCCAGGTGTTTGGATGTTCATAGGATCTTTTTGCAAGAAAGGTTCATAGTCTCAGTAACCCAGTTGGCATGGTATGGGTATGGTACATACTCCATACGCAAAAGCATACTGATACAGTAATTGTGCAACTTTTCTTTTATTTTTTTTTCAATTTTGGTTGTTATGATTATTTTTAGGTTTATGGTACATACTCCATACGCAAATGCATACTGATATGGTAATTGTGCAACTTTTTTTTATTTTTTTTTCAATTTTGGTTGTTATGATTATTTTTAGGTTTATGGACCAAACTTGGAGGCTGATCAATTGATGAAAAGATGGCTTCTGAAGCAATTCATTTATAGGTGCTTTTACACTTTCATGCACAATCCCATGCAGATTTAAATGTTCATGTGGCATCTACTGACTAAGCCCATTCTCTATGAATCTGGCATTCAACTTGACATCAACTATCACTCTTTCTTCTTTTGTCTCATTTTAATTTATTTTAAAGCTTGGGGTGGCAGTGATGCAGGCTTCCCTTTAACGATATAGTGTCAGAGAAACATCAAACTGAATCCATGTTAAACAATGGCTTTTTGTTATGATTAAGGTTATTGTTACCAAAGCTTTGAAAAAGGCTAAATTTCACATTTACGATAACATAAAGGTGAAAGTACCTTCTAATATAATTCTTGCTCCATTCTTCCTCCTATCTTTATGTATTTGAATCCGTTCCCTTGTTTTTGAACTGCTTATGCATAACAAAGATTTTTAATTTCAGTCTCTGATGGTTATGAAAGAGGTGGTGATCAATAATTTATATGTACAACTCTACTTGCATTGTGCTGCTTTCTATTATTTTACCTATAGTTCTCGCAAGAGCCGCTTATGCAATCAACACTGTTATAAATGATTAGTACCTCTGTCATAATAAACAATGTAATTTGTTTACTTGTCCATCTGATTCATGTGCAATTTTCGATCCGTAAACTGTTTAATAAATTTCATCCGCTGTTGCCATGTTAAAAATGAAATCCCAAGCACTGGTGTAGTCAGTGTGATGCTAGCACTTATTATCTTACCTATATCGTAGTGGTTATCTAGAGGTGCTGAAATTAGAGTGAATTCATTTTCTATAGTTTGTTTTTGGTCTTAAGGGGTAAGTTCAACTTGTTTTGTTTTTTCCCACTACAGCTTCTGTCAAATATTCAAGACATTAGGAGCCCGTTTTGTTTCCAATTTAGTACAATTGCAGGAATGGAACAGTAGATGCCTTTTCTCATTCTTATTGGATTCATATAATTTGATTCCATGTATCAGTTAGTTGAATATTTCTTGAATCAAAGCGAAATAAAATTGATACCATTTGATTCCATATTTCAATTAGTTGAGCATATTTGGAGTTGAAGGGAAAGCAGCTGACATGGCATTTGCAACACTTGAGCATCATGTCTGATCGTATGGAGAAATAAGTTCTTTCTAAACAAAGCGAAAGAAAGTCAATAGGACTTGATTCCATATATCTGTTGAGTATTTTTTAAAGTGAAGGGAAAGGAGCTGACATCCTGGAACTTATTGCAACCCTTGAGCATCATGCTTAATCATATAGAGAAATGATTATTTTTTCTTCATAACCTTACTATTGTTGTTTTAGTGTCACTATGTGTGAGATAAGCATTCCCTTTCTCCCTGTTTTATTGTGAACAATAGAATAAAAGGGTTTCTCTTTGAAAAAATACTGAGAAGTTTGAAGAAGAGAATGAAAAATGTTGTAGAAACCATTTTTCAACATGTTTCTTGACAATCTGCAAGCATAAGTTTCCGCAGTTGAGTAGTAGATAACTGTTTCTTTTTCAAATCTGCAGTCATTAGCTGGTAGTTCTCCTCTTTGTTTAGTGTGAATCTAAGGACAGGTTTGATGTAAAGTTGTACGCACGCTTCATGAAAAGCCGATCCTAGCCACCATTGTGATATTGAAAGGCTCGTGCTTAAGAACTCAGGAGATGTAAAATTTTGCAGCTCTGCTGTCCTGAATGTTTCTGTCCAACCTGCCTTCAATCAAGAAACAAGTCAGATAATTACTGCAAAGATGCTTTTTATAATGGAGGAAGATGCAAGAGGTTATTTACAACAACAAAGTCAATTAATCTAGAACAGAAAATTGCAGTTTGGTTAAAGCGAAACCAAACTCAAATGTATCTAGCATACCTGCTTCAAGTTGGATTAAGTAGCTGATGAAGGGTGAACCTTGTGATGTGATGTCATGGTGTGGCTTTTTTTTTTTTTTTTGATGTAATTTATCCATAAAATTTTGTTTCTTAAACTAGTACGGATCATGATTGCTTATGAATTGGTATGTAAAAGGCAAGAGCTCAGATTTTAATATGGTGGGTGATGTGAGAACTTGGTTCATGTAAGAGCTGAATTGTCCTGATCAGACAATTTTAAAGCTGAATTGTCATGATAGGAATTCATCATTATTGTTATATGATGATTCATTTTATTGATTTGATCCTCTGTCTTTAACGAACTAGTACGTTTATGGATATATTTCATTGCTACAAACTTCATATTGGCTTAAACCCCTATGATTCATGATAGCTTTCTGCTGCTTTTCTTACATTTGCAGAGACCGAAAGTTTCTTTGACGGTGCATTTTATCATACCTAAGGTTTTGCAGGAGCTGGCTTGAATGTGTAAGATTCCTTATTGTAGCAGCATCTGTGTTATAGATTCGCCCAACTAAAATTCAGGTTGAATGAGAAGGCTTCAAATACACCAGGGAGTCGTTTGCTGGTCAAATCTAGCTCGAGGGAGAATCCTTGATAAATCTAGTCTATGTCATGAAGGGTGGTAATAAGCTGTGATGTGAGCTTTGGCATCTTTGCAATGAAGAACTTTGTCTTCATATCCTATTGTAGTCTGCAGAATCTGGAATTTGAGTTCTCCTGTGCATCATAATTTCTTGAACTATTCATATGTTTTATATCCATTTACATCTTATACATTCAGTTGAAGGTTCATTACTTTTCCATGAGTATTTAAGTTTATATTTTTGGAGTTTGCCATCAAAATACTAGATTTTTATGCTTATATTTATGGTACTTCCTATCCTTTGTAAAGATGTTTTGGAATATGCTAGACTGCAGTTCAACTTCATAGCTCAAAAGTGGAATCAGTCCTGAAGTAATCATGGATGGGTAAGGTCGCTACATCTAGTTTTCCTTTCCTCACTTTTATATCACATTTAATTCCACTTTGAATTTGGAATCATCAGAGTTATTAATTTGTTTAATTTGGTCTGTAGTACTTGAGTTCTTCAATTGGATCAAGTGATGTGCTCCTCCTTGCGGTATTCGTAATAATTAAAAGGTTATATTTTCGTGGATCAAGATTAGTAAGAGGTCTTGGCAAGTGCGGTTGTACTTGCCCTGATTCCTTTTGATGCATCCCTCACGTCATTGCGGATTAAATGTCTTATCAGGTCTTCTGCATCTGCGTGTGGTGCTGCCAAAGGGATCCCAGAGTGGAGCAGGATCGCATCTTCGGTGCGGAAGGACCTTCGCACCGAACTACCGTTGCATCACCTACCGCACAGATCTCAAAGCACTCTGAACTATCTACTTTTATCCACCTGCAAAGATCTCTAGGTGACCGGTGCGTGATCCGATGGTGGATTGACGCCAACCGCATTGGCGGCTATTTGCAACAGCCGTGGAGGAACAACGGTTTATGATGAAGGAAAAATGCTTTTGTGACGTGAAAAGATGAGGATGTGGGAAGAACAATACGAGAGTTCATGATGAAACTGAATGCTTGGTGAAGCATGGATGTACATCTCGGGATCGAGAGTGAAAGCAAAGTCGTCACTCCACCTTCAAGCCATCGCTGTAGATGGTGGAAAAACTACCTCCACAACTTCTTGCGGTTCAGCATCAGCAATGCTGAGGGGCATCGGTCTTCAGCAAATGCAACTCTGCCACGTGCTCTCCTCTCAAATCTTATCTTGGATCGTCCATTCAGGTGATCGCACTACGTCCTTAACTTTCGGATGTGACTAAGCGTGCTTTTGCTAGATCAGTTTTCTTCTTTCAGCCATCGATCATGTTAGACCATCCATATCGAGTTGCCTTCAAGCCAAGGTAAAACCAAGAACTGGACCCGGTTTCTCGTGTCACACCTCTAAACATCTCATTCAGCATGAGATATGTAGTGAGCCAGACTTGTAGCTATGAACTATTCGTGATGTAGCGAGCACGCCCGCTGCGATCCAAAAGCGACCACGGCAAAACATTAATTGCTAGGTCCTTAGGTGACATAACCATCCAACCGCATCCATTGGGTGCCACGACAAACAAAATGGACGGTCGTGATGTCTCTTTTCCACTGTATTTATCTCACTTAAATGTGACGACATAGGACTTGCTCAAAAAAACGCACGAGATCGATGATGCATTAAATGGACGGGTGTGATCTAACCTCAACAATAATTGGTTGGTTCCATTTATTGTGTTTTACAGAACGTCGTCGATCGTCGAATGACCCGTGGCCCATGGGAGAGAGAGGATACGTTATTTAGAGAAACGCGTAGAATTTATATGTCGCAGAATCAACCATCAACTTTTACCCCAGGAGCGCATCTAAAAACATTTTGATATTAGAATATAAAGGTCCGAACACACGTTGGAAAAATGGTTGGTAGTGTGAAGATGGGTACCCTCCGAGACACGGACGTAAACGGAACAAGGGAGCTGAGAAAAATGAGCAAGAAAATTAGGTAACGCTGCAAGGCCCAAATTATTCGGGACCCGTTTAGTTTGTGGAAGAACTTTCCTTTTCGGAAAGTAACTTTTTAAAAAATTATTTTATGAAAATAAGATTTTAATATATTTAGTTGATCATCAAAAATAACTTATATTTGGTTGAGTATAGAATGTCCATTATATTCTTAATAAATATAAGATCATATATTTTGCTCTTAAATTATATATATATATATAATATTACATTTATATTAATAAAAAAATAATATTAATATATTATAATATAATATTAGATCATAATAATTTATTATATTAATATAATATTAATATATATTATATTATATTAATATAATATTAATATTTTAATATAATAAATTTATTAATATTTTAATAAATATAATATAATATTAATATAAATATTAATATATTAATATAAATACTATATTAATATTAATAAAAATATTATATTTATATAAATATTAGGATAATATTAATAAAATATTATATTATCACTATTCAGTATTTCATCCTAATTATTCATGATATTTTATAAAATCTTAGCTATAGATCTTAAAAGAATATTTTGGTAAAGAAAAAGCATCATTACTTTTCATCTCATGAAGAGCGCCAAAATCCACCTCCTTCATAATTTTTCAATTCTCATGAAATATGGGAAGTGACTTCCTACGAAAAGAATTTTTTTTATTTTCTATTTAATTAAAATTTCAACTAAGAGACTACTTCTCCACTTCTCAGAATCTGCTTCTTTTTTCCTCCACTTCGTGAATCAAAGGAGTCCTTAACAAAATGTGTTCCTTTGTTGTGGCCAAAGCTCCATGATATGCATAGTTATGATTGGAAGATTAAATACCTCCAATCAAGATCGGACTGAAGAGGGTCTTGAATTGGTGGTTTATAACACAAACCCAAAGACGGTGTAAGATTCATTAATTATGTTTTGCCACTTAAGACATGTTTAATTCGTGAGAAGTGGAAGGGAAAAAGATAATTTCTAAAAAATGAAGGCAAGTCCTCTTGTTTAGTTAGAGTTTTAAACAAGAGTTTTAAAAGCAAAGAGATCAAAAAATTCTTTTGATATTATATATATTAATATAATATAATATTATTTTAACATTTATACTAATATAATATTTTTATTAATATTAATATAATATTTATATTAATATTATATGAATATGTATATATTAATGTTATATTGATATAATAAATTATAATGATCTAATGTTATATTTATTATATTAATATTTATATTGAGTTTGGGAGCAAAAAAAAATATTATCTTATATCCATTAAAGATATAATAGGTACTTTACACAGTTTTATCAAATAAATGAATGCTCAACTAAACTACTTTGAAATAAGTCATTTTTTTATGATCAATCAAATATACCAAAACTATATTCTCAGGCATCATATTATAGGAAGTGTTGCTGCAAAGCTTCAAAAAGGAGCGAAGATCTTGTACTGGAGAGCCGATTGAATTGGATTGACTCGAATCATCGAAGAACCTGCAAGAAAAATTTAAGAATCGATGGGGTACCTTCCGATTTAGGATCCTCCAATGTTTAAGTCAGCTGAGGCCTTGAGAACAGATAGTAGAAAATGAAAATTCAGAAGATAGAGTAAAAGAGTTTTGGAGGGATCTCGATCTTTCTTTTATGGAAAAATTGAGGATGGATTTCAACAGAGTTTTGGCTCTATAAATCTCAAGTGTGAACTTACCTGGAGGAGTACCCCGCCTCCTATTTATAGTAGAGATTGCTTAGGCCTTGGGGAGAGTTTGTTAGGCCATTAGTTTGTTATGTCCAGCTGGATTGTAGCTGTTGTTCGTTTTGCCTTGGTGGCAGTCAGTTATAGTACAGCTAGAGGGTTGCAATTAGGCAGGAGCGCAGTTGGTGCTTAGCTGGCTTCTGGAGAGTGTCAAGATCGGTAAATCACCGATCTAGATTTATAACAAGATCGATATTTTATCGATCTCAAGAGACTTGGGTTGTAGATACCGAGTAATGATTATCCATGTCGGTCGAAACCAGACGTTCTGTTGATCTCGGGCTGCCTCCAGCTTTTAGGTTGAAAGAATGTCGATTTGATCATGACTTGTCAGGAGATCGGCTAAATATCGATCTAGAGGACGTGGCTTTCAAATTAAGAATGGTAGTTAACCATTCTGATTTTATTATGGTTGGCATATTACCGATCTGGTCTCGATTGCTTAGTCGATTCTTATTACTGCTAAGATATAGCAAGAGTTCTAGGTCAGTACTTTACCGATCTAATGCTAAAAATTATCGTTTCTGCATTATTTGGGATGGTGGTCCCTCTGATGGTGCTACGTGTTTGATGAAGATTGTTCGTACTAATAGTTATCCTCCACTTTCTGGACTTCGAGCTGAACTCTCTTGGTGACAAGTGCAGAAAGTCATTTCAAAGGTCATTCGCTGCGCTAAGGATCGTGCTGTGCAATTGCCAAATTTATTTTTTAAATGATTCAAAAAGATAGGCCATCTCGTTTGTCAAAATCACTGTATCTTGGCATTTAAGAAAGCACGGAAGAGAGTGAGGTCATTATTGGTTGCGCCACTATTACCCAGGCAACATGGGGCACATGGCGCCCATCCATGGGTTGGTCGAACCACCATGTGGAATAGATCTACGTGGCTCAATCTGGGCCGGTGTATCAAAATAGTTTTTCTGTGACTTTTTTAGATGATCGATAGGTGATTTAAATCTAAGGATGGGCAGTTCAATCTGTACCATTGCTTCCCCCTATATATAGGGTATTTGTCCGTTTCTTTTTTTACTTTTATTGCCTTTTATCTGGAGTGAGAGCTTTATTGTAAAAGAAGCTTCTGGGCGTCTAGTTAGTCGAAGAAGAGGGTGGTTCCGATGGTCGTCGAAGCTTAGAGAGGGCTAACCACAACGTCAGAGAAGGCTCCCTTTCCCTTTTGGTAGGGTCTCTTTTTCCTTTTAGGGCTTAGAGCTTCCTTTTTCTAGGACTTCCTTCCTTTAGAATTCTCTCCCCCTTTCCCGAGTCTTCTTCTTTCTTTGCCTTTCCTTCGTCTTTTCTATTTTTTTCTTCTTCAATGTCCTCTGAGGAGAGCACTTCTCTTGGTGGTGGAGAGCCAATCCTGGGTGACCATGAGATCTAGTGCACCAAGCCCCTGCTTGCCATCGAGGCGGGTAATCCGTCTCAGGGTGCCGCCGAGGCCAGTATTTTTGGTGATGGTAATTCAGGATCTTTGTTGAGGAAATTCCTAGATTACTTTGGTCTTAGCACTGAGCCTTCTATCTTGATCGATGTCGATCTAGATAAACTCAGAAAAAAATATTTTATTCCTGAGAACTTCCAACCCATAGCTTCCAGGCCGAGTGATCGGGTTACATAGCCTCCTGAAGGTTGTATGGGCTTTTATGACGAGTCGCTCTAGTCTGGGTTACGCTTTTCCTTGCATCCCTTTATCTATAACATGATTATTATAGCTTATAGCCAGCTCAGGTTACCCCCAATGCCATTAGGATTATTTTGGTTTTCATTATCTATTGTAGTTTTGCCGCTGTCAATCTTAGGACCTTTTTGTTTAGGGCTCTTTTTATTTTAAAGAAACATCCAACTGAGAAAGGCTGGTGGTAATTTTTATCTCAATCTAATTATAAATTTAGTCCTGTCCTTCCTTTTTCAATCCATGACTGAAAAAATCATTTCTTTTTTGTTTCTTCTGATACTCCCTGAGGATTCAGTTCTGGATGGGGTAAACCTTGGCTTATTGAAACTTCAATAAATTTATTTTATCCAGGGATAGGGAGGCCTTCAAAGAGCTGCTAGGTATGAAGATACCCAAACTCAATCAACTGATGATGGATCAATCTCTGTTCGACTCCGACATCAGTCTTGTCTCTCCTAAGGGTGAATCTGTTGTTAGATCTTTCTCAATTTTTTCTGAGATCGATTTTTTCTGACCATATTTTCTATTATTTATTGCAATGCTCATGAGGTTCGACCCTAAAAGACTAGCAGAGCAAAAGAAGAGAAAGTCAGAATCTTTTGACCCTCCGCCAGCAAAAAAGGAGAAAGGAAAGGATGTTGCCAGCGCCACTTTGACTTCTCACCGACCTGCACCTCCCCGCTCAGGAGTGCTGGTTATCAATGCAGCACCTGTTAGCGCCCTTCCCTCGCCAACATCTTCTCTAATGTCCAAAGGATATAGTCAAACTACTGAGGTGGTCCGCTTGCCTCAGAAGAAACCGACCACCTAATGAAGGTTGAGTCCTGCAACTGCACCATCGTGGTCCAATCCACCGACTTTACCGACATCAACAACTATCCCCCAGTCTTGGCCTATTGGGGGCTCAAAGATTCTGTTGGTTGACCCATCGATGACCTCGGCCAACTGGATTGATCTCTCGCAGGCCTCTCTACGGGATAAGGCGACATTGGGGAAGGATTTCTTGTATGCCATTATGCCGTAGATGGAGCTGCGCACTCGGAGGAGGGACCTCGATCCCGATGAGCTGTTGAATAATGGTTTTAGCAACATTATAGATGTAAGCAAGTTTCTTCTTTTTTTTCTTTCCTCTTTTTTTTTTACATCGATCTTTCACCGACCTGATGTCTTTTTACTTTTTACCAGGCTACTTCCTACTTTCAACTGTTCGCTGAGCATATTGGTTGGCTCAGTGAAAATAAGAAGTCTCTAGAGGAGGCTCTATAATCTGTCAAGGACTGCCAGAAAGCAGTAGAGGAGAAGGCCGCGAAAGAGGAGAAGCTTTCTACTGGACTGAAGAAGCAGCTCTGGGAGAAGCTTAGCAAAATTTTTGAGAAAAATAAATCCTTATTGGACCTTTAGGGAAAGGTTGTTGACCCCATGATTGATTTTGATAATTGCCAAACTTCGAGTATTTGAGTATTTAATCATATATCTCATGAGTGGATGTAGATCTTTTCAGATACTTAAAATGAAGAATTAATTCGAGAAAAAATCTATACAAAATCACCAAGTTAAGAGCTTCATAAAGAAAAATTTTTGAGTTTCTGACTTAAAGATGTCGATCCCAAGGCTAAAGGTGTCGATCCTTATCTTAAAATAAGGCAAAAAGTTCAAGTTTTTAAAATTCAGAAAGTCCAAGTGTCGACCCCAGGAGCAAAGGTATCGACCCTAGGATTTTGGCACGCACTGATATGGACTGGCATACAGAGAGGACGACCCCTATGCCAGAGGATGATCCCAGAGTCGACCTCTGTTGCATAGAATAGAAAATAGAGAGTAAAAATTCTTCGAATTTCAGAAAGTGTTGACACCTGAAGAAAAAGTATTGACACCTGAGAAAAAGTGTCGACACTTGAAGGAAAGGTGTCGATTCTAATATCGAGATAGGCTGCAACAACTAGTTATTTGCACTTCTCCAACGGGTCATTCTCCATTTCAATGGCTAGTCTAAGCTTGCTAATGGCCAAAACTTACTCAAGAGTCACGCGTAAGTATAAAAATAGTGAGAAAAATATTTTTTTTAAAAAAATTAAGAATTGAAGAAAAAAATCATTTAAGAAAAGAGAGTTACATTGAATATCCAAAAATAAGAGAAAGATAGAGATTTGAGCTTCAAATTCAGAGAGCATTCAAGAGTCATCTTCCATAATACATCAAGCAAGTCTTTCAGCATCATTTGAAGAGAAGAGAAGCTACCAAAGAGCACATATTCAGCATCTTCTCAGCATATCAAAAGAGTTTCATTTTTGCTATTAGTTTTGAGTTGAATTTTTATATTTATAATTTTTATTTTTTTATAAATTTTTTTAGAAAAAAAGAAACTTGGGGTGTAGGCTAGTCCAAGTCGGTAATTAGACAGTGTATAGATTTTAGTTGGTGAGCTTAGAAAATCAATTGGATTGATAGTGATCCCAAAAAAACTATCGATGTAGGATTGTGGTTGATGAGTCCGACAAAATCAACTAAATTTATTTGTGATCCTGGGTTAAAATAAATGCACTATAATCTAGGATTATAGTAAAATTTTTAAGAAGAGCTTGAAAAGTGGACGTAGGTGAAAGATTGCACCGAACCACTATAAAATTTCTTTGTCTTTATGGTGTGCTTGCTCTATTTACTTTTTATATATGCTTTACATCATTTCAATTTAAGCTTTGCTTACTTATATCTTAGTTTAACTATTTCTTATATTATATATATATATATATATCAAATACACAACATAATCACTTAAATTGATCTCATTAGAAGTACATATTTGCTTTAGAGTTTAATTTGGCTAAAAATTTTATAAACCCAATTCACCATCCCTCTTGGGTTGCTACCTCTGGATAATAAGTGATATCAGAGCAGGTATTCTATTATTAATTATTGACCTAACCATCAAGGATAAAAGATCAAATGATAATTCTTAGTGGTGTTTTCTTTATTGAGGGTCAATCCACTTCTAGACCATCTTTATTTGATGGCACCAACTATATCTTTTGAAAAATTAAAATAAAAATTTTCATACAAGCTCTAGATTATGACTTGTGAGGAATCATAACTAGAGGATCACACATATCCATAAAAATTATAAATGGTATGACTCTCCCTAAATCAAAAAAAAAAATGAGATCAATTTGACAAAAAAATGGCTCAATTAAATGCAAAAGCCATCAATATACTCTATTGTTCTTTAGATATGCATGAGTTTAATAGAATATCATCTTGCACATCGGCTAAAAAAATTTAGGACATAATAGAAATAACTCATGAAGAAACAAGCCAAGTTAAAGAATCTAAAATTAACTTGCTTGTTTATAAATATGAAATATTCAAAATAAAAAAAAATATGAGACTAGTTTCGATATGTTTACTAAATTTACTGAAATTATAAATACTTTAAATGGCCTAGGAAAAACTTATTGTAACTATGATCTTGTTTACAAAGTGCTTAGTTCTTTATCTAAAGATTGGAAAGCTAAGATGATGGCAATACAAGAAGCAAAGGATCTCACCAAGCTATCCCTAGAAGAACTCATGGGTTCTCTTATGATCCATGAGATGCATATGGCTCAAAAAAAAGAAGAAGAGGAGACAAGAAAAATAAGAACCATCGCCTTCAAGTCTACTTCAAATTATCAAGAAAGCGATGAGTCAGAGGATGATTAAGAAGAAGATGATGAGGACATGGTACTTCTCTCAAGAAAATTCAAAAAGTTCCTCATGAAGAAAGATATGAAGAAGAAGAAAGAAAAGAAGAGAAATATCACTAACAACCAAATTCCCCAAAAAGGATGAAGAAAAGTGCTTTACTAGGGCTTTGGGAAACTGGTAACTTTTCAAGCTCGGATGAGGAAGAGAAAAATGAAAATCTTTGCCTCATGGCCTTGGAGGATAAGATAAATTTTGAAAACTTATCCAACTTTACTTTTGATAAACTACTTAATATCTTCAATGAGCTAATGCATGAATTTAAAAAATTAAGACAAAAAAGTAGGAAGTTTAAAAAGAATAATTCTAATTTAATGGAAGAAAATAATTTCTTGGCTAAAGAAAAAGAAGATTTGATTAAATTTGAAAATTCTTTAGTTAAAAAAATGTTAAGCTTAAAAAGAAAAATAAAAATCTTTTAAATGAAAAAAAAGAGCTTTTGAAGAAAAATAAAAAATTAAGAAGAAAGATTAAAGTTTTAAAATCTATTACTGAAAAATTTATAATTAGCTTTCAAAATCTTCAATCTATGTTAAAAACTAATGAGGCTGCTTTCAATAAAGTAGAGACCGATTTTAATATATCAAGAAAATAATAAAATACTAAAAATATTTTTACTAGAGCTTCGACTAAAAATCATTCTATTAAGTGCTTTAAATGCAATCAAATTGACCATAAGATTTTGGAATATAATTTTAAAAGAATTGGCCAAATCTTGATTAAACAAATTTGGATTCTAAAAGAAACCTTAAATACTAACTCCTATGGACCCAAGATGACTTGGGTACCAAAAGTTTTGAAGTGATCTTGCAGGTTTGCTAAGGATCCAATGCTCTTAAAATAGAAAAACATCTTTATTTGGATTTTTTGGATTTAATAATAATAATAACATCGATTCGGAGATCGGTATTTAAGCAAAATCCATAATAACATCGATATGGAGATTGGTATTTAATCAAAGTCCATAACAATATCGATCTGAAGATCGATATTTAATCAAAGTCCATAATAATATCAATCTAGATATTGATATTTAATTGAGATCTATATCACCATCGATCCGAAGATTGGTATTTAATAGAAGTATAACAACATCGATCTGGAGATCAGTATTGAAGTAGAGATCTTATCTCCTATGCCCATCGGGGCTCGTTGATTCGGAGATAAGACTTTTTAGGATAGTGAAGATCTTATCTCCTATGCCCATTAGAGCTCTACCGATTCAGAGATCGAATTTTTTACGATACTGAATATCTTATCTCCTATGTCCATCAAGGCCTGCCGATCTGGAGATCGGACTTTTATCGATATGGTCGAAGAATTTTATCATTTTGGAGAAGTCTTCAATGAGATGAAATTTTCAGAGCCTTTATTTAGAATTCATTAGTAATACATTCTAAGATTTTGTGCATTTCATATCTTAGGAATGGTCGAATCATCCAGATTCTCAATTTTGTAAGCTTTCAATTGAATTCTCTCAATAATTCGATATGGTCCTCTTCAATTTAGAGCGAGCTTTTCTTGTTATGTGGGTTTTTAAACTTCTGCTCGATGAAGGACCAAAATCATCTTTTTGAAAAAATTTTGGCTTCACTTTGGTATTGTAATATCTGGCTACTTTCTATTTATAAGTTGACATCTGAATTTGAGCTCTGTCTTTAGTTTCTTCTAACAAGTCTAGATCGGTCTTTAACTGATCTAAATTACTTTCTTCGTGAAAGTTTTCCACTCTTGGTGTTAGGAGGCCAATCTCTACAGGTATTACCGCTTCTGATCCAAACGTGAGTTTGAAAGGCATTTCTCCAGTTGGTAATCTGGGGGTGGTTTTATATGCCCAGAGAACATTATATGACTCATCAATCCAGAGACCTTTGGCTTCAGTGAGCCTAGTTTTCAGGCCTTGAAGAATTATTTGATTTGTGACTTCAGCTTCTCTATTAGACTGTGGATGTCCCACTAAGGTTAATCTATGATTGATGTATAGCTCGAAACAGAATTCTTTGAATTTCTCATTATCAAATTATTTTTAATTATCAGTGATGATTACCTAAGGTAAGCCAAAATGGTAGATAATTGATTTGCAAATGAAATCCCTCATTTTTCTTTCTATGATTTGTGCTAATGGTTCAGCTTCTATCCATTTGGTGAAGTAATTTACAGCAACTATCAGAAATTTTCTTTATCTTGTTGTCATGGGGAATGGTCTCAGGATATCTATCCTCCAAATGGTGAAAGATCAAGGGGCGGTTATAGAAATGAGCTCAACAGCTGGTTGATGTTGAATGTTAGTATACCTTTGATATTGGCCACACTTATTAACAAGATCAGCTGCATCTTTTTGTATAGTAGGCCAATAATATCCTTGCCAAACGATCTTGTAGGCCAAAGATCTGCCCCCCAGATGGTTGCCACAAATTCCTTCGTGGACCTCTCGCAGGGCGTAATCAGCCTCTGAAGGCTTCAAACATCGGAGTAAGGGAAAGAAAAATGATCTTTTATAAAGCTTTTCATTCAGAATGATATACCAAGGTGCTTGCCTCTTGATTTTTCTTGTATTAGCATGCAGGATCATCAGGCAATATTCTTTTGCTCAAGTAATTCATTAGAGGATCAATCCAGCTCGGTTCATGACGGACCTAGGCGATTGTTTCGATCTCTATGCTGGATTTTTTAAGGACTTCAGTGTATACCTTTTGGTTGAGATTAAAGAATTCTGATGTCGCTAGGTGCAAAAGTACATCAACTCGGGCATTTTTCAATCTCGGTATTTGGATGATTTCGAGATCATCAAAGTTTTTAGATAACTTTTTTACATTATGCAAATATTGAGACATAACAGTATCTCTAGCTTCGTAGAGACCTCAACCTGTCCAACGATTAGTTGGAAATCGCTGAAGACTTTGAGTTTCTTGATATTAAGATCTTTAGCCATTCTGAGTTTCGTGATGAGGGCTTCATACTCTGCTCCATTATTAAAAATCTTGAAATTAAATCTCAGAGCATGTTCGGTGACAGCTCCTTTTGGTTTGCCAATATCAAATCAGCACCACTTTCCTGGGCATTGGAGGCTCCATCCACATGCAAGAGCCAACGAGTTTCTTCAGGGATTTTCATTTGAATTTTAATGGGTGGATTTTCTTCAGGTATTGTACACTCTACCATAAAATCAGCTAGCACTTGAGCCTTCATTGATGGTCTGGGTCGATAGTGAATATCAAATTCACTATGTTCGATGGCCCATTTAGCCATTTAACCGAAAGTGTTAGATCGTTGGAGGACCAATCTCAAAGGTTGATTTGTTAAGACAATAATTGGATGAGCTTGAAAATACAATCGGAGCCATTTAACTATCATGATCAAAGAATAAATTATTTTCTCCAATTTAGAATATCGAGTTTCTGCATCCCGCAGTAATCTATTGGTATAATAGATGGGCTTGTGTGTTCCTGCATCATCTCGAATAGTGCGGATATCAGAGCCAACAGAAGTCGACAACATAATTTAGATTCAATTTGGATTGAAGAAGCCATATCAAAATAACTCTACTTCAGTTATTTTATTCTAGTCCTTTTTATTTAATCAATTAGTTATTTTGATGCATTTAGTTTTGAATCCATAGGACCATAGTTGGGTTTATTTTGGATTAAGCCTTATTTGGAAAGAGACCATGATAAAGAAACAAGCTTGATCCATGTCATCTTTGGAGCCACCACCCTCCACATGCTTAGGGAGGAAATACACACGCCAGCATGTGCCATGCCCAAGGATCCTCATGTCAAGTTGTGCCGGGCATCAAGCGCCCACATGGAGTTTTTTTTCTTTCCTAGGATTTTTTAAGAGTTCTTAATTTCTTACTTATTTTATTAAAAGACTGATTTCTTTCCTATGGTTTCATAAAATATATATATGATATATTATTGTATTTGAAAATCATACATAATGTTTTACTTTTTTGTTGGAAGGATTGACTTTTTCTTGTAAAGAAAATATGATTCCTAAAGAAATAGGATCCCTAGGATTCTATATAAATCCATGTATCTTTCATGAATGAGACAATGAATGAATGAATCAATTTATAATTTTCACAAATACTTGTGTTGGTCGCTCCGAGAGGGAGAGAGTGTGAGATCCAAAATCGCCCCACGAGGGGAGGGTGTGAGGCCCATCATTTTCTCTCTTTAATCTTTATTTTCTTGAGATTCAGTGTTCCTACGATCCCGATTCGTCTTCACCATCTACTTACATAAGCCTATTCCATCAAAAGAAGATCTATCTCCTCCAAGATTTTTATCTATCATATAGAGAGAGAAAGAGTGATTTATTATTCTACAGATCAAATGTTGACAAGGACCTTCGTTCCTTCTCAAATGATCTTTGATTTTTTTTACTTATTTTTTTTTAGATCTGATGTTGGTAAAGATCCAGTTTTTTATCGATAGATCTGCTTGGTTAAAAGATTAAGAGCTCTAATCAGGGTAGTTTCTTAACTACCACGATCCGAATTCTTCTTATCATTTTTTGAATTTCTTGCGGGCTTAATTTCTTACTATCCTTCATTCTATTTATATTTTCTTTTATAATTATTCATGAGCATATTTAATTTTTGCTATCCGTCTATTTACTTTATTATTGCTAGTTATTTACTGATCTCTAAAATGGCATTCATTAGCATCATTTAGATTAATCATGCTTTGATCCCATGTCAATCAGTCACGCCTTCTGAGCAGAGTATAGGCAACTATACTGTCTGTCCTAGAAATAATGTGCTATGGTCGGATGTGATTTATTATTGATAAATGGAAGAAAGCTTTATATATATATATATATATATATATATATATATTTTTAGGTTGTTCCGCATCAATTTGGTATCAGAGCCAGATTGGTTAGGGCTTTAGTTTAAATTCTGTAATTTAAAATTCCTGCAAGTTAAATTTTCATAATTTAAATTTTATAATTTATTTTTTAGCATTTTTTTTTCTTTTTTACTGCATCTTATTCCTGCATCCTGGACTTGCATGACCATTAGATCAGGTATCCAGTACCAACATCCTACTTTCTCATCCAGTACCAACATGGATCCCAATATAGCAGCCATCATTAATGCCCTGACTGAGAAGTTTGATGATATAAAAAATTTTATGAAAATCATGAGTGAAAGAATAACAGTACTAGAAGAAACTAGGCAAAGATAATCTGAACCTGAGTCTCTCCAACTACCTATAGGACAGAAAAGAAGGAACCTCGACCTAGATCGACCTATAGTAGCACGCCCCTATCATAATCAGTTCGATCAGGATGAGCATGTCCTTAGAAATGTAAAGATCGAAGCCTCAAGTTTTGATGATTGTCTAGATCTGAGAGAGTACCTAGATTAAAAATCGGGCATGAACCACTATTTTGGATGGTATGAAATGTCTGAAGCAAGAAGAGTTAGGTTTGCTAGGATGAAGTTGGCTAGGCAAGTCCGACTTTATTGGACAAGTGTTGAACATCTTCTCAACCAGAGAAGACAAGATTCGATAGAAACCTGGGATCAAATGAATGAGAAACTTAAAGAAAAATACCTCCCCACCTCCTACCAACAAAGACTTTTAGATCAATGGCAAAGACTTACTCAAGAAAATAGATCAGTCATAGAATACATTATGAGATTTGATGAGTACCTCATGAGATGTGGAGTAACTGAAGATAGGATTGTCATCTTATCTAGATTTAGAGCTGGATTATGAGAAGATATCCAGTGTGAGTTCTTTTTGCGAGAGATAACCACGTTAGAACAAGCTTATCAACTTATCCTAGACTTTGAGAGATTTTTTAGGTATTCAACCATTCGTCGTCTTGAATTTTATCGAGTAACCCCTTCTGGATCGAGACCCAATACTACCCAGACTCCTAGTAATGGACCTCCACCTATAAATCCTATTATGAGAAAAGAAGATAAAGAAAAAAGAGTTGCAGGAGAGTTATCTAAGGAAAGTAGTTCTCGATCCCACTACTTTAAGTGTCATGGTTACGGTCATTTTGCTGCACAATGTCCCAATCGATCATTATTTATGGAAGAATTAGAAGAGAAAACTCTAGAAAATATTAAGGAGAAAGTTTATGAAGCTGATCCAGACTTAGCCAAGCAGTTCGAGAGTATTGAGAAAATTCTAAGTTTTGTTGCACCAGAGTCAGACCTTAGGTTTGGAGTCGTTAGGTATATTCTAGCACAGACTAAGGAGAGTGAAGACTGGCGTAGGACTTCTATTTTCCATATCTTCATAAAATTTAGTGATAAAATTTGTAAAGTGATCATTGATAGTGGTAGCTATATCAACACCATCTCCACCGACATGGTTAAGCGATTAGGATTAGCTCCTATAGATCATTCCAATCCATACCATATGTCTTGAAAAGATTTTTTCTTTATTTTTATCAAACTTAGATGTCGTGTTTTCATCTAGCTCCATTCTTATCAATATCATGTTTGGTGCAATGTCTTACCCATGGAAGTCGGAAGTATCATATTAGGTCAGTCTTGGCTATTTGATAATGATATTACGATTTATGATCGAACCAACTTCTATAGTTTCACTCATAAGGGTAAGAAGA
Organism: Cocos nucifera; assembly: GCA_006176705.1. Classification (NCBI taxonomy): domain Eukaryota; kingdom Viridiplantae; phylum Streptophyta; class Magnoliopsida; order Arecales; family Arecaceae; genus Cocos; species Cocos nucifera. Next base: position 1,379,588 of record QRFJ01000294.1, read on the forward strand.
TCACGATCAATCCTTCCCCATCTAAGGCTATCAATAGAAAGATAGACGGTGGACCAAAAAAAAATATCAAAAAGAAAAGCCTCCATTTGATAGGTGCTAAGAAATTAGAGATGACCGTGAGTAAAGGATCATCAGTTTGGATGATTGCTATGAGAGAAGTTCATGAGAATCCTAAGATAGATCATCCCAAGAAAGTAGTTCATAGATATCAACCTAGAAAATTAATAGACCTTATCCCACTATCCATGCATGCTAGAATTTCTAAATCTGTAGGATCATTTGCACAGTATGTCAAGAGTTTACATAAAGAGATCAGTAAAAAAATTAGTATTAGTAATAAAATTTATAAACAGAATGCAGATTCTCATCGACGTGCCCAAGAGTTTGCGGAAGGAGACTATGTGATTGTTCAAATGAGGTCTGAACGATTCCCATCAGGAACCGTCAAGAAGTTACATGCTCGAGGAGCAGGTCCATTTAAGATTTTAAAGAAGATCGGGTCAAATGCGTATGTTGTGGACTTACCTTTTGATTTTGGGATTAGCTCTACTTTTAACGTTACAGATCTCGTCACCTATAAAGAGCCTACTTGGATATCTAGTGAGCCATTTAAGCCTGAACCAATCTTTGAGAGAGAGCCTATTCTTGAATGTCCATCGGCCAAAATGTCAAAGCATGATCAGATTGAGAGAATTTTAGATGAGCAGATCATCTCCATCCGAAGTCGAGGCTATCAGCGATACTTAGTTAGATGATGAGATCGACCGAAGTTCGAGGATATCTGGATCATTCGAGAAGAGCTGCAGCGTATTGATCCCAATTTGCTTGAGCGTCACCAGAGCAAAATCGATCCCCACTCGATAGGGTCGAGTTCTTCCCACCTCGAGAGAATTGGTGCGGACATCAGAGCCAATAGAAATCGATAACATAATTTAGATTCAATTTGGATTGAAGAAGCCATATCAGAATAACTCTACTTTAGTTATTTTGTTCTAGTCCTTTTGATTTAATCAATTAGTTCTTTTGATGCATTTAGTTTTGGATCCATAGAACCATACTTGGGTTTATTTTGGATTGAATCTTATTTGAAAAGAGACCATCATAAAGAAACAAGCTTGGTCCATGTCATCTTTGGAGCCACCACCCTCCACACGCCCAGGAAGAAAATACACACGCCAGCATATGCCATGCCTAAGGATCCTCATGCCAAGTTATGCCAGGCATCAAGTGTCCACATAGAGTTTCTTTTCTTTCCTAGAATTCCTTAAGAGTTTTTAATTTCTTACTTATTTTGTTAAAAGGCTGATTTCTTCTCTATGGTTCCATAAAAGATAGATTTGATATATTATTGTATTTGAAAATCATACATAATGTTTTACTTTTTTGTTGGGAGGATTGATTTTTTCTTATAAAGAAAATAGGATTCCTAAAGAAATAGGATCCCTAGGATCGTATATAAATCCATATATCTTTCATGAATGAGACAATGAATGAATAAATTAATTTATAATTTTCATAAATACTTATGTTGGTCGCTCCGAGAGGGAGAGGGTGTGAGATCTAAAATCGCCCCACGAGGAAAGGATGTGAGACCCACCTTTTTCTATCTCTTTAATCTTCATTTTTTTGAGATTCAGTGTTCCTACGATCTTGATTCATCTTCACCATCTACCTATATAAGCCCGTTCCACCAAAAGAAGATCTATCTTCTCTAAGATTTTTATCTATCATGCAGAGAGAGAAAGAGTGATCTATTATTCTATAGATCAAATGTTAATAAGGACCTTCGTTCCTTCTTAACTGATCTTTGATTTTTTTTTACTTATTTTTTTTAGATCTAATGTTGGTAAAGATCTAGTTCTTTATTGATAGATCTGCTTGGTTAAAAGATTAAGAGCCCTAATCATGGTAGTTTTTTAACTACCATGATCCAAATTTTTTTAATCTTTTTTTGGATTTCTTATGGGCTTAATTTCTTGCTATCCTTCATTTCATTTATATATTTTTTTTATAATTATTCATGAGCATGTTTAATTTTTGCTATCTATCTATTTACTTTATTATTGTTAGTTATTTACTGATCTCTAAAATGGCATTCATCAGCATCATTTAGATTAATCGTGCTTTGATCCCATATCAATCAATTACACCTCCTGAGTAGAGTATAGGCAACTATACTGTCTATCCTGAGAATAATGTGCCATGATCGGACGTGATTTATTATTGACGAACGGAAGGAAGCTTTGTATTTTCTTTTCTTTTTTTTTTTTTAGGCTGTCCCACATCATCGAACTAGAACTAAGCTAACAGTGTTAGGTGAAATAGACAAATATACGAATAAATCCTTACCCTCAATGGGCTTTGATAGCAGGAGACCAAAGCCAAGATATGCCTTGAGTTCATCAAAGGTAGATTGACATTCATCCGTCCACTTGAAATTTCTAACATGCTTCAAGATTTTAAAGAATGGAAGGCATTTTTTGGCTGACTTAGATATGAATCTGCTAAGCGACGCAACCCGCCCAGTTAGCCATTGTACATCTTTTATGAAGGTAGGAGGCTTCATTTCAAGTAATGCTTAGATTTTCTCGGGGTTAGCTTCTATTCCTCCTTACGTTACAAGAAAATCAAGAAACTTTTCAATTATGACTTCGAAAGCGCACTTGTTGGGGTTGAGTTTCATTTAGTGTTTGCATTATTCTCTAAAGGCTTTCTTTAGGTCGGTAATATGCCAATCAGCTTTTACGTTTTTGACTTACATGTCATCAATGTAGCCCTTCATGTTGTGATCAATTTGGTGCTTGAAGACCTTATTGACGAGGCACTGATAAGTGAAACTGGCATTTTTTAAACCAAAAGGCATCATTTTATAACAATATAAATCTTTATTGGTAATGAATATTGTATTTTTCTCATCTTCAGGGGCTATTTTGATTTGATTATAGTCGGAGAAGGCATCCATGAAGCTCAACAGCTTGTGTCCTGATGTTGCATCGACTAATTGATCAATTTTTAGCAGAGAAAAGCTATCTTTTGTGTAAGCCTTATTGAGATTAGTAAAATCAATACAAATCCTCCATTTTTTCTTCATCTTCTTGATCATTACTACATTGGCTATTCAATTTGGATATTGTACTTCTCTAATGAATTCTACTTTTAGGAGTTTATCGACTTTCTCATTTATCATCCTTTGCCTTTCTGGAGCAAAGCTTCTCTTCTGTTACTTCATGGGCTTATATTTTGGATCAATATTTAGTTTATGCATAATGATGTCATCCAGAATTTCAGACATATCTAATGTCGACCATGCAAATACATCAGCATTTCTTTGAAGAAAAGAAATTAACTTCTCTTTTAGGTCGATATTTAGCTGAGCTTCTATTTGAATTATTTTTTCTGGATCCACTCCCAGCGGTATAGTAAGAAGTGGCTCCGCTGATTTAGCTCAGATTTTTTCGATCTCAACCTCAAGCCCTTGATCGAGAATCTCGATAGGTATGGTTTCTATTGGTGCCTTCATCTTATAAGCTATCAGGAAGTACTGTTTGGCCATCGTTTGGTCTCCACGCATTTTTTCGATGCCCAGCCTGATTGAGAATCGAATTAACAGGTGATAAGTTGAGACTATTTCTTTAAGGACGTTGAGCCTAGGTCGGCCAAGTATAGCATTGTAAGCAGACGGAATGTTGATGACTAGAAATGTGAGTCATATTGTCAATTGATATGGTTATTTCTCAGCTCTTACTGGCAATGTTATCTTTCCTTCAACTGCCATAGAATTACCAGAAAATCCAACTAAAGGATAGCCAATCTATTTTAGATTGTCAAACATATTCTTTGGAGAGAGCATCATAGAATAACGCATCTGCTGAGCTTTTATTATTTACCAAAATTTTTTTTATATCATAATTTACTATCATCATGGAGACAATGACAGCATCATTGTGGAAAGTCTAAATTCTTTTGACATTATCATCAGAAAAAGAAATGATATTTTCAATGCATAGTCTCTTGGGAGAAAGACTCCTGGATGCCTCTTGAGGTCTACTGCTTTGTGAGATCATATTAATGACTCCTGCAGTGGGCTAGTTATGCTCAGCAGCGTCTTCAGGTCTCTGGTGTGACTCCAGGGCCTGGTTTGCCCGTTCTTGAATGTATTTGCCGAGGTAGCCTTAGTGGATCAATACCTCAATCTCATCCTGAAGTTGATAGCATTCTTCAGTGTCATGCCCGTGGTCCCGATGAAAGTGGCAAAACCTTTTTTTTGTTTCTTTTATCAGCTAGGGCCTTCATAAAAAATAGACGATGGAGATATCCCTGATTCTCTATCTCCATCAAGATCTATGATCAAGGGACGGACAGAAAAGCGTAGTTGTTGAATTTATGGAGAAGACTTCTGGACCTTGGATTTTTTGAGGTGGTTCACTGTTGCTCCCTTGATTCTCATATTCCTTCTCGCAGGATCGCTTCTTTCCTTCTTTTTTCTTCTTTTACTCTTTTTTGTTCAACCTCTCCTCTTCTTCTACATGAGCATACTTTCAGATTCTGTCCAGCATAACTTTATAATTCTGCAAAAAGTTTTTGTTGAGAAAGAGGTCAAACGATAGCTCCTAAGTTTTCGCTTTAGGACCGACATTGCGATGAACTCATTAAAGTCTTTGATTTCAAAAATGATCGTATTAAAATAGGCCATATACTCCCAGAGGGACTCATCCTCTTACTGCACTACGGAGAATAAGGTATCTGAGTGCTTAAGATGGAGCCGATTGCTCCCAAAATAGGCCACAAAAAATCTGCTCAGTTGATTGAAACAAGAAATGGATCCAGGATGAAATTTAGAGAACCATACTCTCACAAATTTCTTGAGGATGATGAGAAAAGCCATATAAAGAAGGATGTCAGACATGCCCTAAAGCCTCATCACATCACGGTATCCCTCAATGTGATCTTGAGGGTTCGAATAGCTCAAGGGGAGGCATTTTGAATCGAGACGGAACTAGTTCATCCAAAATCTCAGCAGAAAAAAAAAAGTGAGATTAAAATCTCTCTTATTTTGAGAGAGTTTTTCGAATTATACTTTTTTTAGTCTTCTTTTTAGATCTTGAAGTTTCTACTTAAAATCTGTCTCTCGCAATGGCATCCTGCTATGAGGAGTCGATTTTGCTTCAGAGGAGCGCTTATCTTCTTGATCTGGAAGGCATGCCTGGTAGTGTTCTTGAAAAATTGGAGGATGGCTGGTCCGTGATGTAGCTTCTTAGAGTTTTTGTTAAATCGATTCTTGCCGCCGCTCCGTTGCCTGCTGGAGCTGTTGCACGATGTTGGTCAGAGCTTGGACCTGCTGTACCAAAAGGCCAAATTACTGGGGGTCGATCACCATAGGAGGATGGGATTGGACCATATCTAGGGAGGCTCCGAGAGAAGATGGGGTTAGATTCTATGTCTTCTTAACCATTTTTCATAAATTTTAGATTCAGACCCTTCTTCTAGTGTCAATCTATTACTGTAAGGCTTCAAAAGAGAGCGAAGATCTTATGCTGGAGAGCCGGTTGGGTTAGATTAATCTGAATCATTAGAGAACCTGCAAAAAAAATTCAAGAATCGGTAGGATACCCTCTGGTTTAGGATCCTCCGATGCTTAAGTCAGCTGAGGCCTTGAGAACAGATAGTAAAAAATAAAAATTTAGAAGATAGAGTGAAAGAGTTTTGGAGGGATCTCGATCTTGCTTCTGTGGAAAAGTCGAGGATGAATTTCAACAGAGTTTTGTCTCTATGAATCTCAAGTGTGAACTTACCTGGAGGAGTATCCTACCCCTTATTTATAGAGAAGATTGCTTAGGCCTGGACAGAGTTTGTTAGACCGTTAGTTTATTATGTCCAGCTGGATTGTAGCTATTGTCCATTTTGCCTTAGCGGCAGTCAGTTATAGTACAGTTGGAGGATCGCAATTAGACGGAAATGCAGTTGGTGCTTAGTTGGCTTCTGGAGAGTGTTGAGGTCGGTATATCATCGATCTAAATTGATAACGAGATCTATATTTTACCGATCGCGAGGGGCTTGGATTGTGGATCCTGAGCAATGATTATCCATGTCGGTAGAAACCAGACGTTCTATTGATCTTGGGCTGCCTCCTGCTTTTAGGTTGAAAGAATGTTAATCTGATCCTGACTTGTCAGGAGATTGGCTAAATAGCGATCTAGAGGATGTGGCTTTCAAACTGAGGGTGGTAGTTAACCATTTTGGTTTTACTGTGGTCGGCATATTACCGATCTGATCTCGATTACTTAGCTGATTCTTGTCATTGCTAAGATACAGCAAGAGTTCCAGATCAGTACTTTATCAATCTAATACCAAAATTATCATTTTCGTATTATTTGGGATGGTGGTCCCTTTGATGGTGCCATGTGTCTGATGAGGGTTGTCAGTACCAATAGGAAGTAATTTTCTAGGAAGAAAAGTTCTTCCTATGAAATAAACGAGCCTTTGGTGTTTTGGTGAAGAAAAGCCTATGGGTACTACCATGTGCCCCCTAGTTATATTGAAATAAAAAAAATAATTATGTAGAATTTATTATCTTAATGTTTAAATATTTTATTTTTTGATTTCAATAAATGTGTTTTCAAAAGAATGAGACAATGATACAATTTTTTTTGTTGATTTATAGGAACTATCTTAATGTTTGAATATTTTATTTTCTAATTTCAATAAATATATATACAATAGAATGAAACAATGATACTTTTTTTGTTTGTTGATTTACAATAAGAAAAAAAATTAGTAACCAAATGTATAACCCAAAATATCGCTCAATTGGTATGTTGTATTCTCATTACTCCCATTGAATTTGTATTGTGAATCCACCACTAGATGGCCCACTAGTTGCTTTGAGATCAAAGCAAGTGATTTGATGGCAAAGTTCGGATCACCTTGAAATTGTTGTGGTTGGTGATCCAATGGTGGATTTGCACAAAGTGAGGCAAAAATAATACAAGCCCTATCCTAGTAGAATGCATTTCGAGATAATAATTTTAGCCGATCTATCGGATACCTGACTAGATCCAATCTAAATGAGGTAGATTTTATCTAATCCAATTATAATATGGAGCAAATATAGTTCTAAAAAAAATATTTGAAGCAGTTTTGAGTTGGATACGGATAATGATATGCTCCGTCCCAAATCTGGCTTGATATAATCTTAATCTAAACATCTTTTCTAAAATTATAATTATTTTATAATATTTATATGATGAGTTTTCTATTTGATCCGATCCCTCTTATCTATCTGACATAATTTAATTTGCATCTCTACTTGATCCAACTCGATTGAACTCGAGGAGGGTGTGGATCAAATATGGATATGAGATTTTTTATTATGTGATGGATATGGATATTAGCTGATCCAATCCGCCACCATCTCTAAATATACTTCATTTTCTTTTGTGATTTTTTTAAGCTACCATCAAGTGTCCATTTGGTTTGGATATATTAAATTATAAGATAATTTAATGATTTCTAAAAATTATTTATCTAAAAAAATAATTATAAAAAAAATTTACTATATTTGATTAGTAGAAGAATTATTTTAGAAAATGATACTAAAAAAAATTATGATGTTTGATTGAAGATAATTTTATATAGAAATATAACCAAATTTATAAATATATTCATCAATATAAATAATGATAATATTGTTATCTTCCTTCAGTTTTTATATAATGACTACAATCATATGACCTTTTGTATAATGTTATTTATATTTTAATTTTTTTATAAAAAAATTATTAAATAAATTTAAAAAAATATTAAAATATTACATACATGCTCTATATTCTAAGCTTTATTTTTTTTAATAATTTTTTTATTATTAATGTCTCATTCTGCATCTCTTTTATTATCATCTATTGGAGATATTTTTATCAAATATGAATCACCGTGATTCAAAATCTATCAAATTCTAACTCCTCATGGTATTTATTTTATTTTTTTTAAAAAAATAAATATTAAACTTATTAATTTTTTTTATCATCTCTTTCTATTTTTTTCATATTAAATATAAAAAATTAATATAAAATTTATTTCCCTACGGCAAATTAACCTCAACCAGATCTAAAAAGAAGAAGACGCTTTATATGAGTTGGGTAGTATCGTAATGTTACGATATGATGAGGGTAGGAAAGCGGAGGAGGAGAAACCGGCAGTCGTGGTCGGAAGAAAATTCTGACGACAGCCGCTGGAATAGCGCCACGTGTCGTAGGTTCCAGAAACCGAGTCCAACCTCATGGATGCTACTTGAGTCGTCGCGTCCCGCCCGCCTTCCCCGTCCCTCTCTTCGCCTCCCCCCTTGCCTATTTTCTCGCCGGTTCTGGTGAATTTAGGGTTCTTTCCGTGGTTCAATTCCCACAGTTTGGGATGTAATTTGCGAAAATTAGGTCGGGCATTGGTTGATCCGAGGAACGGATATGGTTTTGGGTTTCAGATGGGAGAATCTCTTCAGTTCCGGAGATTTTAGGTTGTTGTCCCATTTGTTTTGCTTGAGGAGAAGGTAGATTTTAGTTTTCCGTCGGAGATGCAGGTGGTGAGAGTTAGAAGGAATGTAAATTCTTTCCAATTTTCTGAGGGTTTGATGAAGAGAGAGTTTGATAGCTTTGCGACGATCCCAGCGTCCTCCTCTTCGTCTCTGCCGTCTTCTTCCTCTTCGTCCCCGATGGGTGTTAATTATATCGAGCACCAGGTCTCGAAGATGGATACGCTTGCCGGGGTTGCCATAAAGTATGGTGTCGAGGTAAATGGAATGCTTTCTTTTTTGCTGTTTTCTTTCGTTGGGCCTGTGTTTTGAACAATTTTTATTTCCTAGGTGTTACGTTGATTTTAAAAATCTCCCGGGGAGCATTGCAATCATATGATAGAAAAGATGAATCTTTTGATGGTTTTGCTACTTGTTTTTGTTGATATGTTGAATTTTAATGCATGATTGTTGTCTATTTTAACTACTTCATCGATGGCTGGTACACATGGGTGTATTCTAATGCTGAATGATTTCATCTTATATGTTCCCCATTCATATAGGGAACAATTGAGTCAAAAGAAAATTTTGGATGATGCTTTGATGAAACTATCATTTTATATGTTGATCAGACTACCCGGACTGATGTCATAGTTTAACATTTTTTTTATTTCCCATTTGTATTTGATTGAATCAATGATTTTGACTGAGGTAGATATTCTGTTGTATTATCCTACTGATATCTAACTCATGCTACAAGAATGTGTTTCTCATGCGTAGGTAGCAGACATAAGGCGAATGAATGGTTTGGTGACAGATCTTCAGATGTTTGCTCACAAATCATTACAGATTCCTCTGCCAGGAAAGCATTCTCCATCTCCAATTCCTTCAAATGGTTCAACTTATAATGGGTAATTATCCTCATCTTTCTGCTTGTTATAATACTCATAATTGGTGAAATTTTGAAATTTCAACCACTGAACTTGGTGGAATCATTAGTAGATATTTTAGTGCTTTGCTATTTCTTCTAGTCTCATACTTGATATCTTTCTTTTGCGTGCCACTAATACATGGGCAAATATATTGCATGTGGGGAGTAAAACCAAACAAAGTTAAACTATTTTAGATTTCATATAAGGATCGATAATTTTTTCTTTTATATTAGTGGTAGTATGTAAATTAAATGATTTAGAACTAAAAATATAGTTTCACACTCTACATGTTAAAAGTTAAGCACTTTTTTAATGAAGGAAAATGGAATGAGATTAGCTTACTATTGTGCTATCTTACTAAGACTTTTTTTTCAATTAATTTTGGTGTTAAGATTGCTTGCAAAATTAAATAAGAGAATAAAATAAAGCAAAATGATTAATTTTTAAAAATTGAGATATATGTGCATAATTAATGAGGTGGGATGTGGGTAATTGGAAAAATGAGGAGTCTTACTAGAGAAAAGTGGAGGAAACAGATGGGCAAAGGATAATCAAATAGATAGTTGAGATTGTAATACAAATATAGATGCTTTCTTTGTTAGAAGAGTTTTATTTTCTTTTTTTTTTTGCGGGGCTGGGGGGTGGGGGTTGGCGCAAGGAGGAAGTGAGCTGGGGGCTGCATGCACATGCGCACGAGAGGGAAATAGTGTTACTTTGAACTCCTAGTTATACAAATTTCCCCCAGGCATAATAGTGAAAATTCAAGATGATATGGACAAACAAATGTAAAAGAGGGGCATTTAGTTGTTTGTTTGTTTGAATAAAATGATGCCTGGTCATATTTTTTAGATGCTATGGTCTCTTAAGGCACTTGGGTGCTGGTTTTGACAACACTGGTTTAAGTTGGAGGTGGAGGCATTTTCAGGATACATATATACTTCATATCATATGCAAGATCGGTACACGACATATCAGATAGGGATATGCATTGAATATGGCTAGGATATGTGTCAGATATTTATTTAAGTTTCTTTTTTTTTAAATCACAAAAAATGCTCAAGATGCTTTTGAAAAGGTTTGAGAGAAGGGAATTGGGAATCTTTTTTATTTTTATTTTAAATTTTTGGGTGGATGATGATCGTTAACCTTTTATTGATGTTACTAGTGGGCATGATGGAAGTTGATTTTATAATCTGTGTTGTATATGATATTGTAAGAAGTTTGGACTATGCTCAATGAATTTTGAGTGATGACTAAACAATGGAGATTGTGGATTTGAATATTTGCTGCATGAAGTATGGCTATGTTATTTTAATAACTCATCATGCTCTATGGATGTCATATCCTATCTTTGGACACTTGTTGTGTCAGCATTTCAGTATTGTGTGTTAATCTGTATCCAGAATCCGTATTTGTGTTTCATAGAGGACTTTTTAATCATTGTGAAGAATGAAATTAATTGTAATCCACTAAGGTCCCTCAATGCAAGTTTTTCTAAGTGCTAATACATAATGATCCATCATCTTCCTACCATCATCTCACTTCTTTGCACCGCAAAAATGGAAGTATTGATTGAGCATGGGCTATCGCCAACATTTCTTTAGCCCTTGCACTGTATGGCATTTGCAATCTCTATTTCAGTATGCATGGATGCATAAAAGAACATGTTTCTTCTTACATATTATCAGAAAGAGCCATGAATCATGATATACATGCTTAACAGTTAGATGACTAGATCTACCATGCATGAACATTATGGTGCCTGGTTTTCTTTTTTTAAGTCCACCATAAGAGGCTGCTTATCTTTACAAAGTAACCAAGCTAACGTTTGTGCATTGAATTAGGGGTTTGCGCATGGTTATGAACTATAGCCTTGCCTGCCTGGAAACATTATATGTGAAGCTTGTTGTCTTTGGGTTGCTATCCCTATATTACAGATGAAAAGCCATGGATGATGATGATGATCATCATCATGGTGTTGACTATGGGTTCAACTCCTAGATTTGATGCATAACAAGGTTGGGTCCTGTCATGCCAGATCTGTACCAGATCTTAATTTGGAGCAAAACCTGGGCTTCACCTGACCAACTTTTACCTTTTCAAACAAAGATTTCAATAACATAACTGCATTTTGCATGCTGAGAATTCAAAATTGCTTTCTTCATTTGTTTAAGTTGTATAATAACTTTAAAATGTATATATCATCAGTATGCTCAAAATCTTCCTGTGTGTGGAGCATAAAAACTTAAGGGAAAGCTTTCATTTTCCATTGTAGATTTGGTAACTGAATTGCTTCAGCCAACCATGAATGATCCTTAGGTTAATGAGCAATGATGTTTATATTTGAAATCCAAATGGTAGGGCACAAGAAGAGCAAATATGTCAATAATAGGCAAATATGGAAAGATAAGGTCATAAAAAAGGTGAGTACTTAGTTTTTTACTTTGTCAATGCCCTTTAATGTGCAATGCAGTAGAGGGAAAACAGGAAAAATGAAGAGTACAGTTATCTTTTCTTGTTTTCAGCTGATCCTTTCTTTTTTTCTTTTGGCTCTTCCACCTTTAGATGCTTTCCTTCTCTTTTAAGTTCAAATGTCAAGCTTCAGCTCTTTGTTGAATGATTTGACCACCCACAACTATCAAAGTATTATGAGTGGTGGATTTTGATGCACACTCAGTTCTCTCATTTTCCTCTATGACTTGCTAAAGCTTCCATCACTTATTTTATTCTTAATCATCTATTTCTTAGTCCCTTTCTTTTTTCTCATTTCTTCTTCATATGTGCATGCTTTGGCCCTTCTCCTTTGACCATTTCCTTATCTTTATTGTTGGTTACCCTGATTCTTTCATTTCAGATGTCCATTTTCAATTTTCAGTTTTAGAGATCATCAATTTGAGTGTCCTTTGAACTATAAATGGATCTACAGTTGCAACCAACTACCCAAGTTCCACCTGGTTGTCTGACCATCTTTTTCCTGTAATGGATCAACTATCCAACCAGCAGAAGTATTCTCAAGAATTTCTAAATTTTCCATCCTTTTTTTTGTTAATTTTTTTCCCAACACATCCATTTCATACTGATCCCAACTCAGTCTTAATTGGAGCATCACATAGTACATATTGCATATGATTATCCTATGCGATTCAGTTCTCATTAATTTGTCCTTTATATCTACAACAACTGAATTCCTAGTGAAATTTACTTTTCTCGTAGTTTACATGTTATCTGATTAGAATGAATACCCTAGTGACCACTCTGAATAGATGACTGATTCCTTGTTATTTTGAATGTTTAGCATGAATACTACATGCACAATACTTACATTCATGTGTTATGAATCCAAATGTTTTAAATTTCATAGGAAGTTCCAATCAGAAGTATCATCCGACATCTTTACCAATTGTGAGGATGGTTTATGGTACTGAATTTCAATAGCTATATTCTCCCTCTGCTGGGAAGTGTCCATGCCTGTAATCTTTAACAATCTTTCTTTTTAGTCTGCTTTTGCTGATCTTTACCATTGAAGCTGCTTAACAGACAAGGATGACAAAGGTATCAAATCATTGTAGGCTGGGAACCTTTACTTCGGAGTTTGAATCATATGCCTTGTAACAATATAACTTTGATCTGCATATTCAAATAATGTTTTATTGGTGGATTGCTTAATGTCTTAAAAGAATGGCTATTTTCTGTCCCTTCACTGCATTGCAAAGGGATTTGTAAATCCAGTGTTGAGGATCTCAGAATGTATAAATTGATGCTGTATGCATGAGCATATTCTAATGCAATAACTCCTGGTTGATATGCTAAAACTTTAATCTGAAGGAACCAAGCAGTAAAAATCATTGGTTAGCATGGGCAGAAAATCATTCTGATTGATGGTTGTTGGATGCCATTGACATTCCTCAAAATGTTGGTGAACTTTAGGTGGGATGTTTAATTGTTCAAGTGCCTTCTGATACTGATGTTTAATGGTTTAGGAGTAAGGTGTTACTTCTGAAAGGATCTGCTTGTGTATAACTTGTAAGCTTTCTTTGGGAGAAGATACGATGACGGCAATGATAAATACAGCTTTTCATTTATGTTATCTTGTGTTTAGAAATTGTAACTATCGAAAATTGAAACTAGACTGGTCGTCAAAAGTAGAATATTTTGAGACCATGATTAGCAGATGGTTGTTGATTTAGCACTTTGTCAGGACAATTATAAAACCATGTTCACCACTCTCATGTGTTGTAGTCTTGCAGTTTTCTTTCTCTTAGACAGCTGTTTGCAAGATTCATTATTCATTGTAGAGCATTTTAGTTGTCCTCCCATATTTTTTCTAGTTATGAATTGCAAGATTATTTCCATATTATTTTTCTTATATTATGCTGGAAGTTATTGCAGAGAACAGACTCCTCCCCATCAGCCTCATATTGATATCTTAGAGTCATTCCAATCGCTCAAGTCGAAACCCCCTCCATGCAAAATCTCCCCAGCCATGAGCAGTTTACAGGGATACTATGGCCTTACACGCCCTAAAAGTGCTCCAAGACCCAAAGGCACTGAAGTGGCTGCGTGCAAAACAGGCAGATCCCTGTGCTTGGAGAACAAACAGTTGCCAGGAGAGTCACCAATCTCCGACCCACTTGATAGCTGGAATCGGAGGAGTAGAAGTGTGGCAAATGGATTCTCGTTGGAAGATGGTGAGGTTGTGGAGGACAATATAGTTGCAGCTGAAGCCGTTGACAACAGTGAGGCTGAGAGATCTATTAGGAGGCGTCAAAAATCTGATGCCCTTCCATCACAGCAAATGCCAGAATTATTGTTGGAGGATGGCAGTGGGGGATTCGCAGGGAGGACAGCGAAAGGCCTGGCCCTGAGGCCAAAATCAGGGAGCCGAACAGATATGGATATGGGTCGCCGAAATGGTGTTTCTTTTGGAGACTCCATGGCCGGTGGATTCTCCACCGTCCATAAATCATCCAGCACTTCCAATTTGCAAGATGCCGACGAGAGCTCCTCCATATGGTCAACGAGCAAGTGGACTTTGAAACCTGAAGTTCTTGCTAGGCCTCTTTTTGATGGCTTGCCAAAGCCCACAGCTGCAAGGAGGAATAAAGCTGCTCGGGATTAGCCAAATTTTTGCTGTATATGATGCACAGATTACTGCAACCCAAGAGAGTGAGCTCGATATCAGGCCTTGCACATCATGCACGTTAGCAAAATTCGGCGAAAGATGCGCGCACCAGTTCTGCACGTTCGTTGGGTCACGATGGAAAAGCCGAACTGGACGGTAGCTGTAATCCTTTTTGGTCATATGTAATTGCCGCCCTCGCTGCCGTTTGAAGGAATTCTTTTGTATAAATGCTGATGTTGTACTTATGGTGGGGAAATCAAAATATGGTATACTTTTTTTCATAAAATTGATATGGAAATGCCACAATTAGCCTTCTTCTGATTTTGATGCTGATGCATTTGGCGTGTGTTTGCCCTCAGAGCCTGTATTGCATTTCTTCATGCCCTGCTCGATCTTCTCCCCGACCATATGTTTTTGGGATGACGTTACCAAGCCCTCATGGATTCTGCAGCAGCTGGTCGGCAATCTCTTCAGCATATGTTTCCTTACAAGAGGGAAACCGTTTGCTTGGTTGATTGTTCGGTGATTGGATGCAATCATGATGCATGTCGCTGGCACTGGATTGCATGTTAAATAGGCTTTTAAGAACTAGGTTAGGATAATATCATTTTATGTGGCGGTCCGCATGCAAAATCCAATTGAAAACCATCAAATTTTGGAAAATTAGCGAGCTAAACCTGGCTTGCCTGCAGTCCTGAACTAAAAGCAGATTTGGGAACTCCAGCGACTCCCTGCTTGGAGGACTTACGTAGTGCTATGCCACCGTATGAAAGAAATAGCTGCTCCTTGGAGACAGGAGCGACCATATTTTTTATTCGAATTCTATTTGTTGTAATCAACAAACACAAAAAATTAGACTTGTTATTACTAAATAATAACCAAATTGAGATGCAAGATATGTTAGTTTTGATCTCGATTGGAGCTTAACGGACTGAACACGTCAGCGAGCCTATGCTGCCACGTTTTGAGCCAAACACGAATTATATGTTGCCGTCGGAGAAGTGTTGGAGTTGAAAAAAATGAGATCGCCGCCGGTGACTTATTAAATGAGTCTCACCTAGAGTCTGGGGTGGCGGCTCTAGCAAGACCCTCCGACGATCAAGTCAGCTCTTTCGGCCAACAGAAATGGAGTGCATAGTCAAGAAAGTTACAGAGTTTCGGAAAGAAGAAGAGAGTCTAGAGAAAATGTATCTAGAGGGTTTCTTTTATAGACGGAGCCTGTAACAAACTGATAGCGACAGTTATAACCGTCTGGTAGTGGGCCGCTCAGGCCACGCGAAGTTTGTTACAGAGGATGGTGTCTGTTGTCGCGACCTGCCAATCAAGAGTGGTGTTCGTTGTCATGACTTGCCAATCTTTCTGGACGATTGTCGGAAGTTCGGTCGGAAGGGGTTCGAGAGTCCTATGACTGGAGGAATCTTTGAAAGAAGTCTGTCGGAGATGTCCGAACGTGGATCCACTGGAGGATCCAAAAGTAGGTCTGTAGGAGGAATCTGCATGTAGATCTGTGGGAGGAAAGACCTGAAGAAAAATTTGTCCGATGGAGGGATCCGACTGAAGGCGAAGTCTGAAAGGAGCTCGGCTGCTGGAGAGGTCCGAAAGAGGTTCGGCTGCTGGAGAGGTCCGGAAGGAAGAATTCGCGATCGAAGCTCTTCTATGATTATCAATCACATCAGGCTAAGCATCAGATTGAACTTCGACGGAAATGGGATTTAACTCCAATAATAGTCTGCATACTCTCGAGCTCGAAATTTAAAGGAAGAAAGAAAAAAGACGACTGCCGAAGTCTAGTCTTGGGTTCCCGTGCTTATCAGGATGAAACATTTTGGTGTTTACCGTGCTGGCACCGAAGCTTTCTAAGTCTGAAATGAGTTCGAAAAGACGGCCCTTTGAATCTTCCGTCGGAATCCTACCCCAGGTACGGCGTCATAAAGACTTCGTCCGTCGCCACTCTTTTGTCATGATGAGTGGAACACACGGCACAGGCTAACCGGCCGAAGTTGATCCACAATCATAATTATCTCGGGTTACCTCCGACTATTTAAGACCTTCTCCTCTCCTCCAAAAGCCATTCTTGCCTGAGTCTTTTCCTTCCTTCGGTCCCCATTCGTCTTCTTTCCAAGGATCTTAGCCTTCTTCCTCGCCTTTCCGAGCTCCGAATACCTTTTCGACTGATTCTCATCGCATCTATCATCCTTTCTTTCTCCCTAGATAGCTTAGGTCAGTTTTCTATCCCTTCTCTTAGGTCATTCATACTTTTTCTTTCTAGCTTCTTACTCTTCCGATTTTTTGGCAGCAACATTTGCCCTACATTTTTTCTTATTTTTTGGGGGTTTTCTCGAGATTTTATTTCAATCCAGATGTTTTCCAAAACCTCCCACTCCATCAGTTCTTGGGGCTCACCTAGACCGACCTTCCTTGATCCCGTACCCTAGGCCGAGGTAGATTCTAGGAACATGTCCCACTCATCCTTCGTTTTAGACACCATCCCGTCTGTTCTTACTTCAGATGATCTTTTTCTGATCCGAATCTGATATGAAATTCCTCAGGAATACGATCTTAAACTCCCTTGCTCCGATGATCGAGTCAGCTCTCCTCCGATCGATCGATTTTATTTGTACTTAGAAACTTTGCATGCCGGACTTAGGATCTTACTGCCCCTTTTTATAGTTGCCCTCTTTCGATTTTTAAACATCTCTTTCGCATCTGTCGTGCCGAACTCCTTTCGATTTATCGTTGGTTTCCTTTTCCTCTATCAACTGGCTTAGATCCAGCCGACCATTTTGCTCTTTAGAAATTTCTACACCTTCAAGCACTATCCTTCCGCGAAGAACTGATGGTACTTTTTCTCCCAGTTCGGCAAGAAGGGGTTATTGAAAGGTGCCCCTTTTTTCTTTCATAACCGAAAGAAAAAGTACTTTTTTGTGTATTGTCCAATCCTGCTCTTAGATCTTCTTCCTTGGGGTTATATTAAGGAGTCAGTTCACCGAGCTCCTAGCTTAGATAGAGCCGACCTTGATTCCTCCAATAAACTTAAAGCATACCGAACTCCTTTCCTTCCCATCCTTCTGAAAGAAAAGACTTTATTCAACATGGATCTGAGTCCTCTTGACCTCGTTGGTACATCTTTTTTGCTTTTCGAATTCACATGATTTTGACATGTATTACCACTGACCGCACTTCTTTTTCTATTATAAAAATGGATACCAAAGCCGTCGAAATGCTTACCAAAGGGCTTTACACCAAGAAGAGGAAAGGAAAGGCATCAAGCAATAGCTCAAAGAGGATGAAGGTCAGAGATTCCAGCTCCGCAGTCTCCACCTCCATTGTCATTGCGCCCGAGGTCATTGCCAGTGCTGAAGTTGCCTTAGCTGTCGAAGTCGGCACCGCTGGCGCAGGCTCCATGCCTCCCATGCCCTCAGATCCTTTCAATGGGGATCGGGCTTCAAAGCCCCCTATCGAGGGAGAGGTAGGGGAAGAAAAGAAAAAGAAGAAAGCTATCGCCAAGACGTCCCACAAGGCTTGCCTTAACAGGATGGATGGCGATAGCGACGAATGAGGGAAGGATCCCTTCGACAATTCGAAGATCATCCAGGATCTAATCGACAGGTTCACCATGCCGAAGGTGGTGGACCACATGATCGATCTTGACCCACTACAGCTCGCTTGGAGTTCTCTTGGAACTATCCTCAAGGTAACTGCTTCGTCGCTCGATGTTTCTGCTCCTCCCTTTTTTTTTCTTTTTTTTTTTAACATCAACCGTTTGTTGCAGTCGAATCATCAGATGCTCGCCTACATTAAGAGGGCATGCTGTCAGGAGGTGGAAGCATAGAAGGTCCAAGAGGACCTTCGAGCTGAGATCTGTCGTCTTCAAGAGAGGGTCGTCGAGGTCGAACATTTTGTAGAGGAGAAGGCGGCGGACATCGAGAGTCTCCAGGGGTGCTTCGAAAAGAGGAGTTCATCTCGACCAGACTTAAGGCCGCACTAGCCCTGGAGGAGGAGAGGAGGAAGGAAGCAGAGAATAAGGTCATCGAGCTGAAGGCTCGAATGGCGAAGTCAGTCTCAGAGATGATGACCCGGGCTATGGAAGAGTTCAAGGCTTCTTTCAAGATGAGGAATCTGAACGTCGAATTCGACCAGGA
Organism: Cocos nucifera; assembly: GCA_006176705.1. NCBI lineage: Eukaryota > Viridiplantae > Streptophyta > Magnoliopsida > Arecales > Arecaceae > Cocos > Cocos nucifera. Next base: position 1,398,284 of record QRFJ01000294.1, read on the forward strand.
GGCGTTCATCAAGGGTTTTGAGCTCTGCGAAGGTAGAGTGGCTCGAAGGTTCCCCAAACTCGACCTCAACTTTTTAGAGGAGGAGGAAGACGAGGTAGACACGGGACCATCCGATGCTGCAGTCGATCCTTCCTTCATCAAGCCTACGTCTGGTCCATCTAAGTCTGCCGTAGAAGCACCCGAGCTAGTTCGGGCACCCGTGGCAACTGAGAGTACTCTAGTTCCATCTTCCATCACTCCTTTCGAGGTTGAAATCCTCGAGTAATTGTATATTTTATTTTTTCGACTTTTTTTCATTTTGTACTAAAAAATTTTGATTAAATAAAAGTGGATTTCTTTTTTATCCATACCTTTGATTTTTTCATACCTTGAATGTAGTCTCCTATCAATGCTGACCCACTACCTCAAAGGGTTTCCCTAAAACTCTTAATAAAAAACCTAAAGAAGAAAGTCCATCAGCTAAAGAAGAAGTTAAAGAAGACAGAGGATGACCTTCGAGCTTTGCAGAAGAATGCTTCGGAGGTGACCAAAGAGGTTACTCACCTCCGAAACTTGTACATGAAAGATGCTGCTAGTTTTAGCATTCGGAAGAGAAGCTTCGAGAGGGAGCTAGCCGAACTTCAGAAGAGTGCGAGTGATAAATCCTGGGCATTGATGATGAAGATTGACTCCCTCGAGACTCAACTCAAGGTGGCAAATGAGAAAGTTCAACTTCTGAAGGGGAGCTTACCATGGTCCTTCGATAAGGCACAGTTTGAGTGGGACTGATCGACGAGGTTCTCTGTACTTCAAAAGCAGCTATAAGATGCCGAGCTCATATATGAGACTTACCAACTGGACTGAAGTGGTAGGATGTCCATGTTAGAACAAAAGCTTCATGCCTCCAACAATGAAGTAGCCCGACTCCAGCGGCAACTCGATGATGGCTTTTGGACTAGTACGAGTAGGGAGGCTGAGGAGGTCGCCTCTTTGAAGAGAACCATCGATGAACTCTGGGAGTCGGTCGGTGTAGAAAAGGTCGAGGTGTAACAGCTAAAGCTCGAGCTGACTTGTGAGAGTCAAGTTACCAAAGATGTGGAGGCCGAGTCCGAGGTCCTAAGGAGGAGGCTGCGAGAGTCAGAAAAGAACTACCGTCGAGTCGATAGGATGTTCTGTGATAATATGATAAGGCAGAGGGAGCTTGAGGATGAGGTTGATCGTCTTAAGGAATCTTTAGTAATGGCCACTAGCCCAAAGTCTGAGGAGTTCGACCCTTTTTAGAATTTTGGTGGCCTTTCTCTTTCTCTCTCCCCTTTTTCTTTTTGTTGGTGTAATTGGTCTCGTCGACCTATATTTTGCATATAACGAACTTACTTTCATAACAAAATGGTACCTTTTCATTATTTTTGTTTCGCATGAATTTAGGGCTAGCTTATGGCTTTACTTTCTTCACTCTATTTTTCTTTGCTTTGCCTTCTTATAAAATGCTTGTTGTGGATGCCGAGCTGAGATTTCTTCTGTAAATCGAGATAGGATCCTTCTTTTCGTATTTGACGTAGTCAGGTTATCGTAGAAAAAATACGTATAAGGGTTCTCTGTCGGCTTCTCTTTTTTTCTTATCTTTGGTCAATGAGGTCCTGGCTTTTGCTCATGTTAGGATGAGATTTTTCTTCTATTCTTAACGTGGCTTATGGGGTACGTTAGGACTATTGGTAGGGCCTTTCCTCCAATCTCGTCTTCATTTAACAAGGCCTTCGACTTTGCTCATGCTAGGATGAGGTTCTCCTCCTATTTCTAACAGATTGTAGGAGCACATTAGGATCATTGATAGGGCCTCTTCTCTCAGCTCATTTTAATTTAACGAGGCACTCGACTTTGCTCATGCTAGGATGAGGTTCTTCTCCTATTCCTAATGGACTATAGGAGCACATTAGGGCCATTGGTAGAGCCTCTCCCCTCATCTCGTCTTAATTTAATAAGGTCTTCGACTTTGCTCATGTTAGGATGAGATTCTCTTCCTATTTCTAGCAAACTGTAGGAACACATTAGGGCCATTGGTAGGGTCTCTCCTCCCTCACCTCGTCTTAATTTAACGAGGTCTTTGACTTTACTCACGCTAGGATGAGATTCTCCTCCTGTTCCTAACAGACTGTAGGGGTATATTAGGGCCATTGGTAGGGCCTCTTTTCTCATCTCGTCTTAATTTAACGAGGTCTTCGACTTTGCTCACACTAGAACGAGGTTCTCCTTCTGTTCCTATCGGACTGTAAGGATACATTAGGGCCATTGGTAGGGTCTCTCTCCTCATCTCGTTTTAATTAAACGAGGCCTTTGACTTTGCTCACGTCAGGACGAGGTTCTCCTCCTGTTCCTAATAGACCACTTTAGGTTACTTCAGAGAGTTATTTGTCATCATACAATTTTTGAGCTAGAAAGTAATAAAAATAGAAAAATTTTATTGAAGAAAAGTTACTGATAGTAAATTTTTAGATTTTCTGAATTCTAAGACTGCGGGAGTGTTGTTCTTTCAAGCTCCTTCAAGCAATAAGTTTCGGACTGAACGTCCTCTTCTATTTTATACGGACCTTTTCAATTCAGGACGAGCTTTTCTTGATTCTGAGGTTATGAAATGGACGCTCGTCGGAGCACCAAATCTTCCATCCTGAATGCTTTGCTTTTTTACTTTGGAATTATAATATCTAGCTATTCTTCGTCTGTAGGCTGCCATCCAAACTTAGATTTTTTTCTTTTTTCCTTTAGTAGATTGAGGTTGTCTCTAAGGTCTTATGAGTTGTGCTGCTCGTTGAAGGCTATGATCCATGCTGATAAAAGTTTAAGCTCGATTGAGATGACTGCCTCTATTCTAAAGGCCAAGGTGAACGGTGTTTTTCTAATTGGTAGCCTTTGAGTAGTTCGGTACGTCCAAAGGACATGGTAGAGTTCGTCCGCCCAAGTCCCTCTTGCTCTTTCAAGCCTTGCCTTGATGTCCTACAGTAAAATTTTGTTGGTTACCTCTACTTCACCATTTGCCTATGAATGGGCTACTGACGTGAAGTGATGGAAGATGTTTAGATCTTCACAGAACTCAGCGAACCTCATTCCAGTAAACTATCGCCCATTATCCATTATGAGAGTTCGGGGCAGACCAAACCGATAGACGATTGACTTTTAGATGAAGTTCTGTACTTTGACCTTAGTAATTTTTGCTAATGGTTCGGCCTCGACCCATTTGGTAAAGTAGTCGATTGCAACAATGAGGAACTTTCATTGTCTGGATGCCATTGAAAAGAGGCCAAGTATATCCATTTCTCACTGCACGAATGGCCAGGGTGCGCTTAGTGGAGTAAGCTCAAAGGCCAACTATCTTTGTATGTTTGTATTTCTCTGACAACGATCATATTTCTTGGCATACTCTATAGAGTCATGGTACAAGATCGGTCAATAGTACCTCTACCGAAGTAGCCTTTATGATAGGGATCTGGCTCCTATATGACTTCCATAAATCTTCTCACGTACTTTTCATAATGCTAAGTCAGCCTCTGAAGGTCTGAGATATCTCAAGAACGGTAGAGAATACGATCTTTTATACAGTTTATCTTCATACAGTACATATCGGAAAGCTTGATTCCTAAGTTTTCGAGCCTCTTTTGGATCATGAGGAAAAGCTCCATCCTTGAGGTAGGCAACTAGCGGATCGATCCAGCTTGGCTCATGCTCAACTTGTAGAACAAGTTGTGACTCCAAACTTGAGCACTTTAGAATTTCAAAAAATACTTCTTTGGATAGTTTGATTGGGGCCAAAGTGGTCAATTTAGAGAGAAGATCGGCTCTCATATTTTTCGTCCTCAAAATCCATTGAATGCTAAAATTGTTGAAGGCTAAAGCCAAGTTCTTTACTTTCTCAAGATACTTCATCATGCTTTCCTCCCAGGCTTTATAGTTGCCGCTAACCTGTCCGACCACCAGTTGAAAATCACTGAAAACTTGAAGCTGGTCTGCCTCTAACTTTTTTGCTATCTTTAACCCAGTGATCAAAGCTTCATATTCGATCTCATTATTAGTTGCAGAAAATTTGAAGTGTAGTGCATATTCGACGACGACTCCCTCAGAGTTAACCAAGATCAATCCTGCACCTGCTCCAGCAGCATTGGATGAACCATCCACGTACAGGGCCCAAAAGCCTTCGAAAAGATCAGCGTTCTCTTTAGGGGGGCTCGACTGCAACCATGGAATGCTAGTTTCATTTTGTTCAGGCTCGATTTCATCAGAAATGGTATATTCTATTATAAAATCTACTAATATCTAGATCTTGATCGATGGTCGGGGTCGGTAATTGATGTAAATTTCGTAAGCTCGATTGTCCATTTTATGATTCTTTCGGAGGCATCCGCTCGGTGAAGGACTGCTTTAATTGGTTGATCCATGAGGACAGTTATGGTGTGCACTTGAAAGTAAGATTGGAGTCTTTTGGTAGCAATTAGAAGATAGTAAGTAAATTTTTCTAATTTAGAGTACCTGATCTCTGCATCCCTTAGGATCCGACTTATGTAGTAGATCGATCGCTGCACTTTTGCTTTCTCCTTGATCAGGACCGCTGTCAGAGCTGCTGAAGAGACTACTAGGTACAAAAATAATTCTTCTTCGAGCTCAGACTTTATCAGCAGTGGGGGTGAGTCGAGGTAGTTTTTAAGCTTCTCGAATGCCCATTGACATTTCATCATCTAGTAGAAGTTCTTTGGCTACTTGAGAACTTGAAAGAAGGGCATGTATTACTCAATCGATCTCGAGATGAAGTAGTTTAGGGATGCCACTTTTTTAGCCAAGCACTAAACTTCTTTAATTATTTTTGGAGCAGTCATCTTTCGAATAGCCCAGATTTTCTCTGTATTCACTTTAATCCTACACTTCGATACCATAAATCCCAAAATTTTTTTCGAAGTCACACCGAAGGCGCACTTGATTGGATTCAGTTTCATCTTATACTTCTTAAGTGTGCTAAAGATCTCTTCGAGGTCGACAATGTGATTTGTTAAGGCTTGGCTCTTGACAAGCATGTCATCCATATACATCTCCATGTTTCGATCGATCTGCTCCTTGAAGATTTTGTTGACCAGATACTGGAACATTGCCCCTACATTCTTGAGTCCGAAAGACATAATCCTATAATAGTAAAAACTATGATCAGTAACAAAAGTAGTTTTCTCCTCATTTTTTAGCACCATCCAAATTTGATTGTAGCCAAAAAAGACATCCATAAAGATGAGGAGCTCGTGGCCCGAGGTTACATCCACTAGTTAATCAATCCTGGGTAGGGAAAGTTATCTTTTGGACAAGCTTTGTTCAGCTTCTTGAAGTCTATATACATCCTCCACTTGTCGTTCGTCTTTTTGACGAGCACCATGTTTGAGACCTAACTCGGATAGTTAACTTTTTGGATGAATCTAGCCTTGAGGAGCTTGCTGACTTCTTCTACAATTGCTTTTTGCCTCTCTGGAGCATGGCTGCTCATCTTCTCTTTTGCTGGCCAACACTTAGGATCAGTGGTCAGTCGATGTTTCATGACCTCGACATTAATTTTCAGCATATCCGTTGGGATCCAGGTGAAGACATCAGCATTTTTTCGGAGGAAGGTGATGAGTTGCTTTCAAACCTTATCCCCCAAGTTGGAGCCGATCTGCACGGTGTGCTCCGCATTTTCATCATTCAATAAGATAAAAATGAGGCCTTTCATAGGCTCACCCCGCTCCTCCATAAGGTCATCATGGATATCTTGCCCATCAATAAGACAAAGGTCAGATCGACTATTTTTCTGTAGGACAATGGGGTAACAGTGCCTTGCCAACGCCTGATCTCTCCAATTCCATAGCTTATCGAAAACTTCATCTTTAGATAATAAGTTGACATTACAGCTCAAAGTTTGTTCAAATCAGATCGACCGAGAATAGCACTGTAGGTAGATGGAGCTTTTAAGACTAGAGAATTGATCTATGCTTTAGCCAACTTCGGGCGTTGCCCTATAGCCATAGTCAAAGTTATTATGCCCTCAACTGGCACGGCATCGTCAGTGAAGCCTACTAATAGAAAGTTTATAGGTTCCAAGTGGTTATTAGGTAAAGACATTTTTGAGAAAGCATCATAAAATAAAATATCAGTAGAGCTTCCATTATCTATCAGAATGCGGTGCACATCATAGTTAGCAATGTTTACAGAGATTATAGTCACGTTATTTTATGAAAACTGGACTCCTTGGGCATCCTCATTGGTGAAGAAGGCGATGGGCTCCTCAGTTCTTTGCCCCTTTTTGGGCTCTACTAATCTGCTAGCCTTCCCTCGTCGAAGTCTCCCAAAGATGGTATTGATGATGCAGAGAGGTGGCCGATTTGCTTGCTACTCCTCCCTTCTTGGCGATTTCGATTGTGGCAGTACCCTTGACCGATCTTTTTGTCCTTCAGATCGACATCGCAGGAATCGATCGAGCCTACCTCACCTGATGAGCTCTTTGATCTCATCTTGGAGCTGGATATATTCTTCTATATCGTGACTATGGTCACGATGATAGAGGTAGAACTTATTTGGATTGCACCTACCAAGATGGGAGCGTATCCTTTTCAGTCTTGGCAGCTGCTCTTTAATCTTCATCAGTACTTAGATTTTTTGAGCGTTGAGGGGGGCATAGTTGTGAAACCTTCGAAGGGGGGAGCCCCCCCGCGCCCTTCTGTTAGGGCTTCCCTGCTTCCGAGCCTGAGGAGGAGTTCGGACTCGCTTGCACTCAGGAAAAGTTCGGGAGCGTGGCCGAGTTTCACTCGACTTTCCTTCCTCAGCGGGCTTGCCCGGCTCGCCCATTTACCATTCTCCAACGGCTTCATTATCTTTGACTTTGAAGGCCTCTTCTGCTCGGGCATACCTATTGGTGCAAAATCTGATTGACATCGGATCGAGCTGGAGTTAGGGAAGAAGAAGTCACCATCGATGATCTGCAAAATAAAGTTCCATCCAAAATCGATGGTGGTGGCTCTGATAGGATCCTCTGATGATCAAGTTAGCTCTTCTAGCCAATAGAAATGGAATGCTCAGACAAGAATTCAATAAAATTTTAGGAAGAAGAAGAGAGCTTAGAGAAAACGTATATGAAGGATCTCTTTTTATAGACGAAGCCTGTCGTAACCATCCGATAGTGGGCCACTCGGGGTCACATAAAATTTATTGCGAAGAAAGGTGTCGCTCGTACTCATGGACTTATCAGAGAGTGTTAAACTACCACAAAGATAAACTCAGAGAAACTACAATCACCTCATAGCAGCAGAACTTTTTAGCAAGATAATGATAGTCATAACCGTCCGATAGTGGGATCATCTGTAGCAGACTGATAAATGACAATCGTAATCATCTGATAGTGGAATTGCCTGTTCATTGAGATTTAATAATCGAAGTTCGAAGAAAGCAGATGTTGGTTGGTGAAGAATTTTGATATATATCAATTCTAGAGAAGTTCAGATTTCTAAAAAAAATACGGCTAGAAGGGATCATCCGAGAGAAATACTACTTAAAATTTGGAAGTAATCCACTGGAGGAATTCAGATGAAGTTTGATTGAAGGAGAAGTTCGAAAGGAGTTTGGCTTCTGTAGGAATTCGACTAAAGAAGAGGTTCAGAAGAAGTTCGACTTCTGAAGGAATTCGACTGAAGGAGAGGTCCGGAAGGAGTTCGGCTCCTAAAGAAATTCGATTGAAGAAGAGATTCGAAAAGAGTTTGACTGCTGGAGGAAGAATTTTCGATCGAAGCTCTTCCATGATTATCAGTTGCATTAGGCTAAGCATCAAACTGGACTTCGATGGAAGCGAGCTTTATCCCTAACAATAGTTTCTCCACTTTTAAGTTCGAAATTCGAAGGAAGAGAGTATAAAAAAGATGACTGCTAAAGTTCTTTTTCGGACTCTATACCCATTGAGGTTGAAGCTTAGGGGAGATCTTATCTCTTGCCAAGGTTGAAGTAGATCCTATCTTCTATTGAAGTTCAAGCTCGGGAGAGATCTTATCTCCAGCTGAGGTTGAAGGAGATCTTATCTCCTATTAAAGTTGAAGGAGATCTTATCTTCTTTTGAAGTTGAAGCTTGGGGGAGATCTTATCTCTAGCCGAAGTTGAAGCTCGGGAGAGATCTTATCTTCAGTTGAGATCGAAGAAAATCTTATCTTCTATTGAAGTTGAAGCTCGGAAGAGATTTTATCTTAAATCGAGGTTGAAGGAGATCTTATCTTCTATTAAAGTTGAAGCTCGGAGGAGATTTTATCTCCAACCGAGGTTGAAGGAGATCTTATCTCCTATTGAAGTTAAAGCTCAGGGGAGATCTTATCTCCAACCGAGGTTGAAAAAGATCTTATCGGGGCCTCTCCTTTCACTTTGTCTAAAATGAACGACACCTTCAACTTTGCTCAAGTTAGGACGAGGTTCTCCTCCTATTCTTAATGAGCTATAGGGGCACATAAGGACCGTTGTCAGGGCCTCTCCCCTCATCTCATCTTCAACTTTGCTCACATTAGGACAAGATTCTTCTTTTGTTCTTAACGGACTGTAGGAGCACATAAGGGCCGTTGTTAGGGCCTCTCCCCTCATCTCATCTCAAATGAATAAGGCCTTCGATTTTGCTCACATTAGGATGAGGATCTTCTCCTATTCCTAACGGACTGTAGGAGCACATAAGGGCTGTTGTCAGAGCCTCTTCCCTCATCTCGTGTAAAATGAACGAGGCCTTCGATTTTGCTCACATTAGGACAAGGTTCTCTTCCTGTTCCTAACGAACTGTAGGGACACATAAGGGCCGTTGTCAGGGTCTCTCTCCTTATCTCGTCTAAAATAAACAAGGCCTTCGATTTGCAGAGGTTAACATGGCCATTTTTGATTGCTTCTTTTCTATCATCACATAGTTTTTGCACCAAGAAATAATAATATTGAAATAGAGAAGTTTTATTGAAGAAAAATTATTGGTAGTATATTCTCAAATTTTCTGAATTCTAAGGACGTGGGAGCGTTGTTCCTCCGAGCTCTTTTAGGTGATAAATTTTGGACTGAACGACCTCCTCTATTTCATACGGACCTTTCCAATTCGAGGCGAGCTTTTTCTGACTCTAAGGCTGAGAGATGATGGCTCGCCGAAGCACTAAGTCCCTCACTCTGAATATTGAACCTCTGACCCTGGAGTTAAAGTATTGGACCACCCTTCTCCTGTATGCCACCATCCGAACCTGAATTTTTTCTCTTTTTTCTTCCAACAGATCGAGATTGATTCTAAGGTCCTATGAGTTATGCTGCTCATTGAAGGCCATGACCCATGCTGATGGGAGTTTAAGCTCAATTAGGATGACTGCCTCCATTCCAAAGGCTAAGACGAATGGTGTTTTTCCAGTCGGTAGCCTTTGAGTAGTTTGGTATACTCAAAAGATATGGTAAAGTTCATCCACCTAGGCTCTCTTTGCTCTATCGAGCCTTATCTTGATGTCTTGCAATAGGATCCGATTGGTCACCTCAGCTTCCCCAATTGCTTGTGGGTGAGCTACCAACGTGAAGTGATGGAAGATGTTTAGATCTTTGTAGAACTCAACAAACCTCATCCTAGCAAACTATCACTCGTTATCTGTTATGAGAGTTCGGAGCAGACCAAATCGACAGACGATTGATTTCTAGATGAAGTTCTATACCTTGACCTCAGTAATTTTTGCTTGTGGTTTAGCTTCGACCCATTTGATGAAGTAGTCGATCGCAACCAAAAGAAACTTTCATTATTCAGATGCTGTTGAAAAAGGATCAAGTATATCCATTCCCCACTGCGCAAATGGCCAAGGTGCACTTAGTAGAGTAAGCTTGGAGGCCAGCTGTCTTTGTATATTTATATTTCTCTGACAGCGATTATATTTCTTGACGTACTCTATAGAATCATGGTATAAGCTCGGCCAATAGTATCCTTACCGAAGTAGTTTTTGTGATAGGGATCTGGCTCCTATATGACTTCTATAAATTTTTTTCTATACTTTTCATAATGCAAAGTCGGTCTTTGAATGTCGAAGACATCTTAACAGCGGTAGTGAATATGATCTTTTATACAACTTGCCCTCATACAAAACATACCAGAAGGCTTGATTCCTGAGTTTTTGAGCTTCTTTCAGATTATGAGGAAGAACTTTCTCTTTGAGATAGACAACTAACGGATTAATCCAGCTCGGCTTGAGCTCTGTCTACATAATGAGCTATGATTCCTCTGAGCTTGGGCATTTTAGAGTTTCAAAAAGTACTTCTTTGGATAGTTCGGTTGGGGTTGAAGTGGCCAATTTAGAGAGGAGGTCGGCTCTCATATTTTCTGTTCTCGAAATCTGTCGAATGCTAAAATTGCCGAAGGTCGGAGTCAAATCCTTTACTTTTTTAAGATATTTTATCATACTTTTCTTTCGTGCTTCATAGTTGCCACTAACTTGATCGACCACTAATTGAAAATCACTGTAGACTTGAAGTCGATTTACTTTTAATTCTTTTACTATTTTTAATCCGACAATCGGTGCTTCATATTTGGCCCTATTATTAGTTATGAAAAATTTGAAGCATAGTGAGTACTTGGCGATGACTCCCTCGGGGTTGACTAAGACTAACCCCATACGTACTCTAGCGGAGTTGGATAAATCATCCACGTACATAGCCTAAAAATCTTCGTGAAGGCCGGCACTTTCTTTAGAGAGGCTCGATTGCAACCATGGGATGCCGGTCCCGTTCTATTCAAGCTCGGCTTCATTTGGATTGGTCCATTCAACTATGAAGTCGGTCAGTGCCTGAGCCTTAATTGTTGGCTAAGATCGGTAGTTGATATCGAATTTCGTTAATTCAATGGCCCATTTTAAAATTCTTTTAGAAGCATCCATTTAATGAAGGAATGCTCTGATCGGTTGGTCATTGAGGAGCGTTATAGCATATCCCTGAAAGTAAGATCGAAGTCTTCTTGTTGTAATTAGAAGAGCATAAGTCAATTTTTCCAACTTTGTATATCTAGTCTCGGCATCCCTTAGGATCCGACTTATGTAGTAGACTGGTCGCTATACTTTCGCCTCTTCTTTGATCAGAACTGCCACTAGCACCGCTAGCGCCACAGGAGAGACCGCAAGGTAGAGAAATAGCTTCTCTATGAATTCAGATTTGGCTAGTAGGGGGTGAGCTGAGGTAGTTCTTGAGCTCGTCAAACATCTTTTGGCATTCCTAAGTCTAGTGAAAATCTTTCGGCTTTTTGAGGATTTAGAAAAAGGGCATGTAGCGTTCGATCGATCTAGAGATAAAATGATTCAAAGATGCCATCTTTTCGATCAGGTGTTGAACTTTCTGGATGGACTTTAGAGCGGTCATCTTCTGGATAGCTTGAATTTTCTCTGGGTTGGCCTTGATCCCTCATTTTGAGACCATGAATCCCAAAAATTTTCCTAAGGCTATCCCAAAGGCGCACTTGGTTGGGTTCAGCTTCATCTTATATTTTCTGAGCGCATCGAAAGCCTCTTCAAGGTTGGCAACATGATTGACAGTCTTTCGACTTTTGTCCAGCATATCGTCGACGTAAACCTCCATATTATGTCGATCTGCTTCTTGAAGATTTTATTGACCAAGCATTGATAAGTCACGCCTGCATTTTTAAGCCCAAAGGATATGACCCTATAACAGTAAAGACCATGATTAGTAATAAAAGTAGTCTTCTCCTCATCCTCTGGTGCCATCCGAATTTGATTATAGCCAGAGAAGGCATCCACGAAGGTGAGGAGCTCATAGCCTGAAGTCGCATCCATCAATTGGTCGATTCTAAGTAAAGGATAGCTATCTTTTGGGCAGGCCTTGTTAAGCTTCTTAAAATCGATGCACATCCTCTACTTACCATTGGCTTTCTTGACCAGGACTACGTTAGAGACCCAAGTCGAATAGCTGACTTCTCGGATAAATCTGGCATTGAGAAGCTTGTCAACTTCTTCTACTATTACCTTCTGCCTTTCTGGTGCATGGCCTCGAACTCTTTCTTTCACTGATCGATGCTTGGGGTCAATGGCCAGTCGATGTTCCATAACCTCAGCATCAATCCCAGGCATATTCATCGAAACCCAAGCGAAGACGTCGACAATCCTCCGTAAGAAGGCGATGAGCTGCTTCCGAACTTCATCTTTCAGATTGGAGCTAATTTGCACCGTATGCTCCGTATTTTTGTCATTCAGGAGGATGGTCACAAGATCTTCTATGGGCTCGCCCCATTCTTCAGCAAAGTCATCACGGACATCTAGCCCATCAACAGGATAAGGGTCGGACTGTGCTTCTTTTCGTAGGACAATTAAGTAGCAATGCCTTGTCAGAGCTTGATCTTCCCTGACCTCTTCGATCCCATAACTTATCAAAAACTTCATCTGCAAATAATAAGTGGACACCACTATTCGAAGTGTATTTAAACCAGGTCGATCAAGAATTGCATTATAAGTGGAGGAAGTTTTTACTACCAAAAAATTCACCTACGCTTTGGGTTGTTTTAGATATTGCCCGGCAACCACAGCTAGAGTCATTATACCTTCAACTGGTACTATAGCACCAGCGAAGCCTACTAGGAGGAAGTTTATTGGTCCAAGCTGACTATTAGATTTTGACATTTTGGAGAAAGCATCATAAAATAAGACATCAGCCAAACTTTCATTATCAACTAGGATGCGACGTACATCATAGTCTGATATATTTAAAGAGATTACAATCGCATCATTATGCGAAAACTGTACTCTCCGTGTATCTACCTCAGTGAAGATTATGGATTCTTCGGTCCTCCATCTTTTCACTAACCCCCAGATCCACTAGCCTCTTTTCGTCGAAGTCCCTCAGAGATAGTATTGATGATGTCGAGAGATGGTCGATCTTCTTGTTGTTCCTCCCTTCTTGGTGGTTCAGGCTGCGGTAGTGCCCTCGGTCGATCTTCTCTTGCTTTAGGCCAGCATTTGAGTAATCAACCCAGCCGACCTCTTCTGATGAGTTCCTCGATCTCATCTTAGAGCTGAATGCATTCTTCAGTATCGTGGTCGTGGTCATAATGGTAGAGATAGTATTTATTAGGACTGCATTTTTCAGGATGAGTGTGCATCTTTTCTGGCCTTGGCAGTTGCTCCTTGATCTCCATCAATACTTGCATTTTTGGAACATTGAGGAGGGCATAGTTGTGAAAAGCGGCGGCTGAGCAGAGAAGCGATAGATGGCATCGAAGGGAGGTGGATGTTTGGCATGAAGCTGCGAGAGGAACAAATGAAAGAAAGATTTTTAAAGTAATAATAAAATATTATTTTTAAAAAATAATTTTGAAAAATACATGAATAGGAGTGGAGGAGTCACGGGTGGCACTAGAGGAGGGGGGTATGGATGTTTGGCATAGAGCCATAGAAGTTTAAAATATGATTTTAAAATAATAATAAATTTTTAATTTTTAAAAACTAAAATTTAAAAAAAATAACTTTTAAAATAATTTTTAAAAATAATATTTTATGTCAAAAAATATTTATTTTTAAAATAATATTTTAAAAAATTTTCTTTTTTTCCTTCTCCTCCTACACTCTTTTGGTTAGGAAATTTTAAAAATAAAATTTTATTATTTTTTAAAAATCTTCCTTCTTCCATCCATGTATTTTTCAAAATTATCTTTTAAAATTAACATTTGATAATTATTTTTTAAAAAATTTTAAAAATAATATTTTATCATTATTTTAAAAATCTATTTTTTATTATAAAAACCTTCAATTTTAAATTTTTTTAATAATTTATTATTATTTTTATTAATTTTAATATTTATTATTATTTATTTATTTTCTTCCTTCTTCTTCTTCTTCCACATGCCATACATCTCCCCACCACCCTACCTCCCGTGGCACCCACCTGTCTCATCTTCAGCACCACCCTCCGGCTGCTGCTTCATGGCTCCTCCTACCCTCCTGCATTATCCCCAGCAAACTTGCATCCTGTGTCCTCCGCGGCCCCCTCTATCACCACCCTCACCCACCACACCACGAACCCACACCCCAACCATCCGCACTGGCTAGCTACCTCTCGGTCGTTGCTCCGCAGCTTCTCCCACCCTCCCGCATCACCCCTAGCTGCACATGGCTTTGCTGCTGCCTGTCGATCCTAAGTGAACATGGCAAATCATGGATGGATGGTTGAGAATTGCCATTTGGGCTCGCGATTTCACTAAAACCGTCGGTCCAAATGGCAATTTTAGTAAAATCATCGGTTCAAATGATGATTTTGATTTTGTCCACCTTATCCAGCCAGCTGGGCTTGGGGTGGGCTTAGATGGCCGTGAAATCATGAGTTGAGGTAGCAATTTTCTCTAAAATAAGTTGGAGATAGAGATATTTTAGAAAATAGATATTAAAAAAATAACAAAAATTAAAAAAATCCTTCATGTGGTGGGGTTTGAGGGGAGGGATGGAGGATTTGTTTTCTCTTTAAAGGAAGGAGGAGGGATTTGGATGGCCAGCCAATCATATATACATATACATATATATACATATACATATACATATATATATATATATATACATATATACATATACATATATATATATACATATACATGTACATATATATATATATACATATATACATATACATATACATGTATACATGTATACATATATACATATATATATACATATACATATATACATATATATATACATATACATATATATACATACATATATATATATATATATATATATATATATACACACACACACATACATACATACATACATACATACATACATACATACATACATACATACATATATATATATATATATATATATATATATATATATATATATATATATATATATATATATATATATATATATATATATATATATATATATATATATATATATATATATATATATATATATATATATATATATATATACATACATACATACATACATACATACATATATATACACACACACACACACACACACACACTCAGCTTCTTAAATGACTTTTGTTATGCCACTTGAAAAGTATATTTATTATTAACAATACTCCCTGAAACCCCTGTCCTTTCTTCGACTCTCTCCTCCGTTCCAACTCTATAATTTATTCTATTCCAAAGACCACCACTAATGCCAAAAAAGCCATGTTTGAGCCCTCCAACACCACCCCTTAGAACTTCTGGAACACGCTCGCCACCTCCATCACCATCCATGGCTATCGGTATACTCTCTGTCTTTCTCCTCTGCTGTCCTGGCCTATGACTATCGGAAGGAAAACTGGACCCTCCACGAGACCCTCATTCTAATGATCACTAAGCGCCTCGATGATAAGCACCACACCGACGATGGCAGTTTCTCATTCGACGGCATCGCCCCTCGCTCCACATAACAACAATGGTAGTGGATCGAGAACTATTGCTAGAACAATGCCCGCCTCCAGAATTAGAACCAGTGCAACGACAGGTGGGACAACCTCCTTCATAATTACAAGAAGGTCCGCAACTACAAGGCTGGTGCCATGGCTTCCGTTGTTGGTAGCATTGTTGGAGACTGGCCCTCCTACTGAGCCATTAAGTAGTATAAGTGGAATTCAAAACACAAAAGCATGCGAAAAGGGTCGGACGAAGGGGGGATGGCCAGGATGGGAGATGTTAGTGACAGTAGGAAGGAGGCTGAGCAAGAGGCAAGGAAGGAGAAAGGAGGGGCACTTGTGGCACTGAGGGCGGCGGTACCGATAGGGGCACCAGAGGATGCGATCAGGATTGATATTTGCCAAGCGAGAAGGAGAGTAGTAGGAAGGCGACACCGGTGGATGCGGAGAAGATATGAGAAGAAGAGAGAGGACGAGGGTGCGATTGAGATCGACATTTATCAAGAGAGAAGGAGAGCGGTGGGGGGAGGGTGGGGTAGCATCGACAGGAGTGGAGAAAGTATGAGAATAGGAAGGAAGAAGAAAAAATAATAAAATATTATTTTATAAAATAATAAAAAAATATAATATATATGATAAATAAATAAAATATTAAAAGACTAAATAATATTTATTATAAATATTTATTATTAAAAAATTTTAATAATTATAGATCATAATTATCCATCTCGTGCAATACGTGGGTCTTCGACTAGTTACAATTATGTTCTAGCCCATGATAGGCTAAATATTATGCTATGTCTCAGCCCGAGACTGATCGAGTACATACATCATATTTTTTGCATGATCAAACTATTTAAACACCACCTATGTCCCATTCATATTATTAAAATTATAATCTAATTTTCAACATTAGATTATTCACAGTTATACTCCAGTCCATGGCAGGCCAAAATAATACTGCACCCTAGTTCAAGATCGACCCAGCATATATACCATAATTCTTGCATGGCTGATTAACCTAGATGTCGCCCATCCCATTAATTATGTTAAATTATGATTTTTCTTACTTCTCATAATATCTATCATTTGACATTATTTAATCATAAACTATTCAACATCAATTTATCAATGCATAATATACATACCAATATATACAAAATATATAACCATCATGTAGATTTTCGATATTAGATTATTCACAGTTATACTCCAACCCACGACAAGCTAAAATAAAAAGGCACCTTAGTTCGAGACTGACCCAGCATATATACCATGTTTCTTGTATGGCCGACTAACCTAGATGCCTTCCACCCCATCAATTATATTAAATTATGATTTTTCTTACTTCTCATAATATCTATCATTTGACATCATTTAATCATAACTATTCAATATCAATTTATCAACGCACAATACACATATTAATATATACAAAATATATAACTATCATGCAGATAAATATATAAATATAAATAAATAAATAAATATATATATATATATATATATATATATATATATATATATATATATATATATATATATACGTAGATGATCATGTTGAAAAATTCTTATCTCTATCGATGATTAACTCAAACATAGTAATCATGAATTTCTCAATCTACAAACTTGAAAACAAAACAAGATATACTACTGGACATCTTGTGCAGGGAGTTGTACATCTACATGATCAGGATCAAATATAAAAATCATAGAAGATTAGAGATGGTGGAAAATTATAGTAAACACTCTTAACACCACAAGTCAAAGATTCCTCATAGGGTTAATTGGTCAATCTGAGTATTTAAATATTTGGATCCTCTACTGATCCATAAGATTTCTAGAGAGAAAAATTCATAAAGAGAAAGAAAATTATAGAGAGAGAAAGTAGACAGAAACTTGTAGGAAGAGAAAGTGGAGAGACAAAATAAGTAAAGTGAGAAAGGAGAGAGAAAAAAGAAAGAAACTCTCTCTCTCTCTCTTTTTTAAAAAATTCATCAACTTAGCTAGAGATAGAGAGAATAAATAAAATAAATGAGAGTGAAAAGAAGTAGCCCTCTCGCTTTCTTGTTCTTTTTTAAAAGAGGACATCTGAACCTCTCTTCTTTTTTCCTCTTCATCTGGCCATGGCCGTGGAACCCAGATCTACAATCAATGGCAGCATCCAACGCTGACTGAGACACGACCTCGGCAGCGGTTACAACCGCCGGTGGTCGACAAAGTAGAGGAAGAGATTAAGAGAAGAGGGCCCCTGTTCACAGTGCACATGGCGGCTCATCAGACCAAATCAAGCGATGGTGATGGATAGAAGACTAGAAAAGGGAGGAAAAGGAAGAAGTCCTTGGTTTGGTTCGGCGACGCCTAAGGTGAGAGATACGACGATTTCTCTAGCAAAATCTTAAAGAAAGGACTCGATGAAGAACTCAATATCGACGGTGATTAATTGAAGATTCAAGAACCTGATCTAGAGAGGGGGCTTCTATGGATTGAATCTAGATACTATTAGAGTCCAACATGCCTCAAACTCTTCTTTCCTCGGCAAAATCAAAGAGAAAGCCGACTCCCATTGGGAGTTTTCTTCCACCTCACGTGCCTAGCATAGGTGGTTCTTTTTTGTTTTTTTGGTTAGCCCTTTTCCATCCTTGCTCTGAGATCAATGCGGAGGAAAAATTCTGGGCAGGTCATTACAGTCCTTGCATCGTCCTGACCGTTTATCACAAGCGATTGTGGTTGCATTTGACTCGCAAAGGACTGCCAAAGAACTGAATTTGGTAGCTTTTGGGAAAAAGATGGTTGAGAAGAGCAAGGGCTTGCCTTCGTCCATAAGGATAGTTGGGACCTTTGTGCACTCAGAACTCAACATTCAGAGGTGGAATATGATCCTGCATAGCAGTTCATGGGATCACAATGATGCAGAAAACGAGATCCAATCTGTTGTTAAAATGAGTTTTTTTTTTTTTTTTTTTTTAAAAAAAAAAGTTGTCACCACAATTACAATCATGCGTTCATGTCGTTTTTCCGAAATGTTACCTATACAAAAAAGGTGGACTTGTTCGATTATGGATGGCGCAAGGCTTTCTTCATCCTATGGAAGACATAAGCGGTGAGTATTTTGATGAATTGCTTGGCCACCAAACATTTGTGATGCATCATTGCATTCACGACTTTACACAATCCATATTAGGAAAGCATTGCTTCAGAAACTCGGCACTTTTCATTGATTACACAGGATATTGGGTCGGTGAAGAAGCTCGGGTGCTCATATGAGACATTTCTACTTTGTATTCGTTGTTTTCCTTTCATCTGATGCTGCTTATGCTGATTTTATTGTGTTCAATTATGCTGTTGTGCACCGTACTCGTATCGTTGAAACCCATTTTATATACTAGATAGACATTTCCGACCATGCATCAAGAGTAATTCTTTCTGCACCACCTACGATGTATGGAGTGTACCGGATTATTTCATTTTAATACGTAGCCTTCGCTTTTTAATGCACATTTAATGTCCCACAATGCTTAAAATTTTGAACGACGAAAATGTCTCTTTCCAAAAATTATAACACCAATTTATAAAAATTACGATATTCATTCACAAAAATTATGACATTCCTACAGAAAAATATCATTTTACTCGGGATGTCATAATTTTTATGAATGGATGTCATATTTTTTATGAAAAAATATTATAATTTTTAAAAATAATATATTCATTATTTTTTACCTCTATGCCATGCTATGACATCCATTCACAAAAAATATGACATTCCTGTAGAAAATATAATATTTTATTTAGGATGTCATAAATTTTGTGAATAAATATTATAATATGGTGAAAAAAAAATAATGAATATATATGAAAAGAATATTTTCTATAGAGATATCATAATTTTGTGAAAAAATGTCATAGTATGAAAAAAATATTGAATATGTATGAAAGAACATTATGACATCCATTCATAAAAATTATGACATCCCTATAAAAATATAATATTTTATTTAGGATATCATAATTTTTATGAATGAATATCATAATACGGTGAAAAAAATTCAAAAAATTTTCTACAAAAATATTATAATTTCATGATGAAATATTATAATTTTTATGAATAAATATCATAATTTTTGAAAATAAATATTTTCATCATTCAAATATTCAAGCATTATGGAACATTAAATATTCATTAGAAAGCATGACTACGTATCCCAATAAGATGACGTGACGTGGTGCACTTTACGTCATTTTTTCTACACCTACACCGCTTGGTATAGAAAAAATTACTCAAGCATTAATGCTTGTTAGAAAGAGGGCGTGACTTTGCCACATATTTTTAGTGAGAGATAAGATCAGAAGATTATATGGGTGGCAATTACTCTCCCAGGTGACCGGTTCGGTATCGAACATGGTCTTTGGTATATGACCAGATATCAATTGCACTAAGGTCCAATGGTCTAGATTAAAGCAAGCAAAGAGCTGCCGATCATTCCCGACATTAAAGCAAGGAGAGAGAGCTGCTGAGCATTCCCGACACAACCTAAGAAATCATCAGATAATACTCAAAACATTGCTCCCTGCATACGTAAAAGGAAAACTCACAAGAACCCTTCACCACTCTCTCAAGGCTTTATCATATTCTACACGAACTTGACCACATTGCACATACTCATGGACTTATCAGAGAGTGTTAAACTACCACAAAGATAAACTCAGAGAAACTACAATCACCTCATAGCAGCAGAACTTTTTAGCAAGATCAGAATAGATATACAGAGATTTTGAAACAATGTATTTGTAATATGAAGACCAACATCCAATTGCTCATTTCCATATCTTTAATTCATAAATTTCACTACTCTAAAAGTCTCAATCTACTCGGCAAAAGATGGGGAGGAGAACTTTAAATGTGAAGTATGTATATAGGTGATGACGAACACAAAAATCTCTTCGTTCATATTTAAATACAACAAGCACACATCCACAAGCACATGCGCAGAGAGCAGCAGCATAATTAATCAGTTTATTATTGCATCCACAAAATCCTTTGCTTCCGAGAGTGCAATACTCACATGTTGGTCAGAGCTGAACCATAAAATTCTGGCACAAACAAAGAGCTATTGAGCAGCTTTTCTATTCATTCTGCACTCTCATATTGTGATTTCAAAAAATATATCATCATTAAAAATGTGATATTATTGAGGTTCCTCATGGTCAAATCCCTTCTTTTACCCGCTCCTTCATCAATATATAACCGAGAAGAATACCACAAAATTAGGCGTTATGCAAAGATGCACACCCCTTAGTACGGTTCATCTGAATTTAATTCTCATTACATGGCTGAGACAAAGTATATATAACAGAGATGGAGGAAAAGTAATCTTTTAACATGTTCTTGTTAGTTTTCAGATAAAAATTAAAATATGTTAGAAACAAGAGCACCAGCAAATTATTTTGACATACGGGCTAAAAATAATTATAAAAAGTTTCTCAATCTTTATTTTTGACATGCACGGAGACTTTAGCACCGAAAGCTTAGACCACTTTTTGTACCTTGACATGCATGATCGAAACGAGCACAATAGAAAGGCTTAAAGAATGCAATCTAAGATATCTTTGGTGCTAAATTCTTCATGCATGTAACTAGATCTATTAATGCAGATTTTATCGAGGAAAGACTTAAAACCAAAAGAAGGTGTGATGGATGAAAGGAGCAGAGAAAATGCTTCAGAAAACACTGTAGTCATTTGCTGGGGTGCAAGAACCAACTGATGGTGCTTTTAGCTTGCTGTTTTCGACAATAGTTAAAGCTCAATTGGGAGACCAATAGATCAGATGGATTTTAGGACCATATACAAACATTCCAACCAATACTGAGAGCGAAGGACACTTCAAAACCTTGTTCATTAGCCATGAATATTTGCTGATTTAACTTTTTCTGTAATTTCATTGTTTTGAAGGTAGTCTTGGAGGTTTTGGAAGGGCTAAGGCAGACCTCTCACAACCTAAGTCATGGCTTTACCTATTGCCTTTTGAAGCAATAGGCACCAAAATGAAGAATAACCGTAGCATGCAGTATGACCGAGAAATTGAGCATATCACCGTACGGTGACCTGATAAAGGATTATTTTCTTCTTTAATTGTAGATTTCCAGTTAGACTGAAATTCGAAAGGGACCTATTTGATATGGTTGGAGGAGGATGTAGTCAGCTCGTTAGAGACATCTTGGAGTTATTTTGACGAAAGAAAATAAGTCATTCTCTTCTCTATCTTTCTTTCTTCCTCCATTCCTATTTTTCTCCCCTCTTCAAATTTTCATCCATTCTTTTCTTTATCTTTCTGTTTCTTTTTCCACTTAGCATATTCATGGAGTTCTCTTTAAAGACTTTAAGCAAAATAAAAGGAGTGATCTCCAATCTAAAATGAATTTCCTTTGCTGCAATGAGGTTTGATCTAAACTTGTACAAATTTGTCTCAATTCTAAAGCCTGATCATATCTTTAGGACTACTTAGTGGCCCTCTTCTTTGATCGTATAGGAACCCTAGAAGCAGTTTAGTCCAAACCTTTAAAAAACCCTTGAAGCTTTCACTGCTTCTGTTTCTGATCATAAAATCTCTTGGAACCTTCGTGGCCTGATTATAAAACAATAAAATTCTTAAATCCATTGTATATCCTTAGTTACCGCTGAACCCTAGAAGATTTTGGAATATCCTCTTTCCTCCATAAACTAGAACACTATCATAATCTTATCAGCAATCTCTTGGGGCAAAGCAAACACCAAGAACCTTCAAAAATCTAAGAAGCCTTACTCCCTTTGCCATACATTGTTTGATACACCTTTTAAACCTAGCATCCTATATCATCTACAGCCCACAAAACTTATGTATACTATAATCCTCATGCAAAGAAAAAAAAATCAGAGTAACATCAATCAACCATTGACGTCTTTAAACAGATCAAGAATGCCGTACCTTTTATTAAAAATTGTCATTATAAGATGCAATATTTTTAAAGAATAATGTCGGATTCAACTAGACATATTGATTCTGGGCTTGACAAAGCTAGCATTGTCTCTCTTTCCTATTCTCCTCAAATTATTTCTACAAGCAAGTCTTATCTTTCATGTAATGTAACAGACAGCAGCATGACATCAGCAGGCACATATGGTAACTATCCATTTCTTTTTTTTTCTCTATTCTAAATTGTCAATCAAACATATTAGCACAAACTACAGCATGACAACAGCAGTAAAGGCATGTAGGCGTAATATGCTGGATCCCTAAAAAGAAGGTGTATACTAGAAATAGTGAAAATGAGAACCACGACAGGTCAAACTACTCAAATTATGGGGTCTAAAGTGGCTTTTCTGCTCTGCTGAAAGAAATAGACAAGATTTGGTGCATTAGTAAAGCACCTGGTACCTTCTTTGGTCAAATTATACAAGCTAGAATCTGAAAGTTTGCAGTAAGTACCATAACTCTTAGCATTGACATTTGCAGATTTTTCAACTATACTCATGGGATGCTTCACTCAGCTTCCAATCACTTCTTTTCTCTCGTTTGCCAAGCATAGGATAATATTAAAGTCAAACCACTCCCTCTGAGCCAAAATAATGGCTTGCTCAAAATCCAATTAACTAATGAAAGCGAACAACAAAGCCTACTAAACTTATTTTCTCCTTCATTCCAACATATTAATTATTAAGGTTGCAGCTGATATGATGAAATGGGAAAAATGCAGGTGGCCAATAAGATATAGTTAGCATATGTATAGGAACTTTTGATCAAGATGGTAAGTAACTCCATCTGTGAAGCAAGTTGGGCTATCCAACTACAAAATTAACAATTTCTAAAAATGTAAACGATAAGTTATCGTCAATTTTGATGCGTCCATCATCCTTTCATTAAAGGAAAAAAAAAAAGAAAATGAAAACATAAACTAAATAAACCAAAAAAACTTGAGATAAATAATGCATTATCCAAATGGTACCTTACTTGATCCACATATAAAAGCTAAGAGTAGGCCACCATCAAGCAACTATCAAGCAACTCTCTTATGATAATCAAAGTCAGTATCCCATTTTCCCAAGAAAGGGATAGCCTTTCTTAAAAGGAGAAAAGCTAAAAACAAATACACAAATTGGCCACTGAATAAAAAGCTAAACGGTTATTGTTATTTTTCTTCTGTCGTAAAAATTTAATATTTAAGAAGCATAAGCAGCGGACGCAATCCAATCAAAATTATCCAGGTAAACAGAATAAATTATACTTCTTACATATCAGGAAGCGAAATCATCAGAAAATTTCCAGCACCAGATCATTCCGAACCCTCATCCTTCCCTTTACTCCTGGTGCTGCTGTTGTTGCCACTGCTGCCGGTGCTACCAGCACCGTCACTGCTGCCTACGACCGCATCGGTGACCAAAGAAATGGGGCGGTGCTCGATGACCTCGTCGACGAGACCAAAGTCCTTGGCCTCCTCGGGGGTCATGAACATGTCGCGCTCCATGCACTGCTCAATCCGCTGTACGGGCTGGCCGGTGTGCTTGGCGTAGATGGAGTTGAGGCGCTCGCGGAGCTTGAGGATCTCCTGGGCGTGGATGGCGACGTCGCTGGCCTGGCCGGAGGCGCCCCCGGAGGGCTGGTGGATCATGACGCGAGCGTTGGGGAGGGCGCGGCGCTCGCCAGGGGCGCCGGCGGTGAGGAGGAGGGAGCCCATGGAGGCGGCCTGTCCGATGCAGAGGGTCGTGACGGGGGAGCGGATGTACTGGATGGTGTCGTAGATGGCGAGGCCGGCGGTCACTTCGCCGCCGGGGGAGTTAATGTAGAGGTGGACGGGCTTCGAGGGGTTCTCGGACTCGAGGAAGAGGAGCTGGGCCACAACCACGGAGGCGATGTCGTCGGAGATGGCGCCGTTGATGCACACGATGCGCTCCTTGAGGAGGCGCGAGAAGATGTCGTACGCGCGCTCGCCGCGGGAGGTGTGCTCGATCACCATCGGGACAAGGCCGTAGGACCGCAAGGGACGAAGGGCAGAGGCGGATGCGGCAGTGGCGTAGAAGGAACAGGGCCGTGCGAGAGCCGGCCAGCACCACCACATGGCCGGCGGTGGGGATAAGGATTAGGGTTTAGGGTTTTGGGGAAGGAGGTGGAGCCGAAGTCCGCGAGGTTTCGCATCGGAGGTTAAAGCTCCTACCTCGACCTTTCCGAGAACAGTGCGGCTATGTGAAATTTTTGAAGTACTTTACCACGAATAAAAAATTTATTTATATAAATAATATAGATTTTAAATTTTTTATCAAAATAATAAAATATAAATATTTTTCTTTCAGTCCTGCATACGTGTCAAGTGAATAAATGAGTTAGTAAAAAAAAAAAAATCATGATGAATGATGCTTTTAAAAGCGTCATTTAGAATGATGCTTTTAAATTTTTTTTTAAAAAAAAATTTATGACTGAGCCATATGAAAGATGGAAGGAGGAATGGATCGGTGGATGAGGGCCGATCGAAGATTAGGGTGGGGGTAGAGGAGGGTGGTATGGGTTAGTGTGGGGTTGGCATATCGAGAGTAGAGGGAGGGGGCAGGGGATGGTGGGGGGGAGAAGAGGGGGGGCGCGAGAGGATGGGCGGAGACCTGGCTCGTCAGGGTGGCGGCGTGAGCTGACGGGCGTAGGGGGCCAACCATGGGGGGGCCCATGGGAGGGTTGCGGTAGTGGGCGGAGAGGATCAGGAGGGCGGTGTGGGCTGGTGGGTAGAGAGGGCCGGCGGGGGCGGAGTTTTCATGGGCGGAGGAGGAAGGGGGGGTGCATTAACCGGCGAGGACCCGGCCGTAGGGAGAGAAGGAGGGGTGGGAGGGCATGGGAGGAACTTTTTTCCTTTTATTTTATTTATTTATTTATTTATTTATTTTGGCTGACGAAGGTGGAGGGGGAGGAAGTTTTTTTTTCTTTTCTCTCTCTTTAAAAACACCTAAAAATATTTAAAAATAAAAAATATAAATAAAATAATAATAAAATAATAAAATAAAATATTTAAAAAATAATTAATTAGATTTTTAAAATAATGATAAAATATTATTTTTAAAAAAATAAATTTAAAAAAAATATGGATGGGCATTAAGCAGTGGCAATCGTATGGAGGAGCCGTGGGTGATGCCGATGGGGATGTCTGGGTATTTGGTGCAAAGCCACGAACGAAAAAGTCGTGAGTGGTAACGGAGGGGGTGTGGATATTCAATGCGGATCCATAGAAGGAGAAGAATGAAACGAAAAAAATATATTTTTAAAATAATAATAAATTATTTTTAAAAAATAATTTAAAAAAATATTTAAGATTTGAGAACTCATCCAGCTCTTGAGCACGCTCCTCGACGGAGTTGGAGGATGCTTATTTTTTAAATTATTTTTTAAAATTAATAATAATAATAATATTATTATTATTATTTGGATTTCTTCCTCCTCCTTGCGCTCCTCAATGTCCATTCTCATATTTTTTTAAATTATTTTTTTAAAAAATATTTTATCATTATTTTAAAATTTAATTAAATATTTTTAAATATTTTATTTAATTTTATTTTATTTTATTTTATTTTTTTAATTTTTTTTTAAAAAAACTGCTTCCCCATCCCGTCTTTATGTTAGCCAAAAAATAAAAAATAAAAGAAAGAAAAAAAAGAGGGGAAAACTCCGTCCCCTCCTCCCGACGCTCAAGAGCTGATCGAGTTCTCTAGACCTTAAATATTTTTTTTAAAATTATTTTTTAAAAAAATAATTTATTTTTATTATTTTAAATAAATTTATTATTTTTAAATAATTTATTTATTTTATTATTTTATTATTTATTTATTTTAAGTATTTTTAAAGAGAAGAGCAAGAAAAAACTTCCTCCCCCTCCACCTTTTGTCAGCCCAAAAAAAAAAAAAAAAAGAAAGAAAAGAAAGAAAAGAAAAGAAAACTGAAAAAAAAAACTTACTCTCGGCCCCCCTCAATGCGCCCCCCGGGCCCTCTCCGTCCATACGCAACCCCCTCTAGGCGGCCCTCCCGTCCCACCCCCCTCCATCCACCAACCTACACTGCCCCCTCCACCTCTGTCCCAAAAAAATAAAAAACCACCCTCTCGGCCGGCCCACCCCACCCCCCCTCCAAAAAAAAGGAGGCACTCCCTCCCTCCCCTTCGCCCCACCTCCCCCTGCCCCCTCCGGTACGCCAGCCCCCTCCGTCCACCAACCCCCCACCCCCACACCCCTCCAACCTCCAGCCGGCCCTCGCCCACCAACCCAACCCTCAATCGGCTGGGTCCCCGCCCGTCCTCCCGCGCTGCCCTGCCTCCCCTCCTCCCTCCTCTCCGCCCCCACTGCCCCCCCACTCCTTCCCCCTCCCCCCACTTCCGATACACCGGTCCCTCCACCACACAGCCATATCGGCCCTCACACACCACCAATCCCCCACCCCAACCTTTGGCCAGCCTCGCCACCAGCCCCCCCTACGTGGCCCACCACAAAAAATCAAAAAAAAAAAAAGAAGTGCCATTTGAAATAGCACTTTTAAAAGTGCTATTTACCATGGCATTTTTTTTTTGGCTGGTTCATCTGTCTATTTGGGCCATGTGTGCATGGCTAACTAGGCAAAAATGCCATTATAAATGGCATTTTTTGTTGGAAGAAACGCCATTGCTCTTTTGCATTATTTCGATAAAAAAATTAAAACTTGCATCATTTACGTAAATAAATTTTTTATTCATATTAGTACGGTAAAGCACTTAAATTTTTGAATCGACCCAAGAGTCGGATGGCACATGAGCGAGTTCAGGATACGAGAAATGTAACCATTGATAATAAATTAAGTGCATACTAGTATCAAGGATAAATTATAAAAATATTTTTTAATTTTAATTTAATTTTATTTACATCCTTTTAATTTTAAAATATATTATTGTTGTAGAATTTTGACTCTCATCGGAGTGGCTGGAGTAGACGGTGCTAGATATGGTGAGATCTGTAAAAAGGTTTTGACCAGAGATGGCTTCGGTGCAGATCCTTCGATGCTCAAATCAAAAGTTTGAGATAGAAATAGAGCACGTGAGAGAGAGAATGTCGTCTTTGTGGATCCTATTAAGATCCCTACTTATAGATAGGGATCAGAGTCATTCGTAGGGTGTAATCTATGAGTGATCTTGATCAGATCGGATGTAGCATATGAGATTTATGGTTGATATTTATGGGAGTTGGTAGTTATGGCTACCTTATTCGGATCGTGGCCAGCTATACGAAACTATCGCTCAATTTTGAAAATTCTAGATTGCTATGAATAGTTGAAAATCGAGGTGGGGTCAGCGGACAACCAAGGCGTGATCGATGACTGATGGGAGATCAAATGAGGGATCAATCATTCTCTCATTTTTTGGTGGAGATCGGTGGTCACATGAGTTCCTGGCTGAAGATGGATCAGACACCAACGATGGTTCGGAGATGGATAGTAGCTATTTAAATATATTGGTGATTGAAGAGGTGTTGGCAGTTCACAGCGAATACTGAGCGGTGAATACCGATGATGGGTCGATCCCTAAGGAGGCATCGGTCAAAACTAAAGATGGTTCAGTTGAGATTGATTACCATCTGTTGGTGAGCGGTAATCAGGGAGTAGCAGTAGCTATTGAGGATGTTGAAGATCGAAGAGGGGTTGGATAATGACAATGGGTCGACGAGGGATATTTCAAAGATCATTATAAAGCTTTCTTATGAGGTTTTATATCATCTGAAGCCCTGGGGTCTTCGATAGGGATAATTTTATCCCCAACACTTGCCCTCCTACTCCCTAGTTCGAACCAAAGTCCGCTTGAATGAAGGGAGTATGTTGAATTGGGAGCACCAAAGACCAACAACAATGTCTTCTCAATTGAAATGACATGTCTGAGGGTTCCGACGGAGATGAAGAATCATGTTAAAAGGTAATCATAGAGAGCTTTAAATTCGAAGGGCGGTTGCACTATTTTGGGCATGCCTTTTTGAAATAGGATAGCTGACAATGCATCTAGATTAATAGGGATGCACTAGGTGGCAAAGACTTAATGGCTAGCAGTGATTCAATGTCCGACCATACCCATCATTTCAAACCTTAAATAGCTCTCCAACTCTTCACCTTTAAGTCTTCCTATTCTCTTTTTTTCTTCTTCTTCCACCTAGTTTGGGAGAGCTCCTGCTGGCCATCTTTTCTGGGGTTTCTTGCATGTGTTTTCATATTTTTCAGTCAAAGTCTTCTCCTTTTTTTTTGGTTGCCAATAGGGTCTCTTTTGTCTCTTCCAGCCATAATCGAAGTTTTTCTTCTCTTCTTCAGTTGATCTTCTTTTCGTTGCCTATACGCCCATAGGTTGGTCCTCCACCTCATTCTCTTGCGCTGTTCATCTTCTATTTCTTCCTACTTTCATCTCTCCCTTTTTTCTTCTTTTTATTTCACGTTTTTTATCTTTCTGCACTTTCCCCATGACTAACTCTAAGAGTTCGGCTGAGGATCGATCCTCGAGTTTCTCCTCTTCTTCGAGGAAGAATTCGATGGAATCGGGTACTAGACGCGAGGTTGATCCAACCTTCATGCTCGGTACAGTTGGGTCTTCTTTAAATTTTGATGACTTAAGTTTGATCTGAGCAAATTTGGAATTTCTTTGGATTTTGAGCTTGAATTGCCGAGATCGAGTAGTCGGATTTGCACTCCGCCCCCAAGTCAGCTTGAGCTCTATGAAGAAGCATTCTAGGTTAGACTCAGACTTCCCCTTCATTTCTTCATTATCGAGCTTTTCCACTTTTTGAACAGTTCTTTATGCTTTCTTGTCTCGAACTTATTTTGATCCATCGTTAGTTTCTTAACCACTTATTTTTTGGCTGAGGTTAATCCAACTATCTTTCTTTTTTTATCCTTTTTTATTGTCAAGAGCCACTTTCATTCTGAGGGTTGGTGGTATATCTCCCCCCACCGGAGGGTTCCTCCCCTAATAAAAGAGGCTCCTTCCTTGGTCCATATATGGAAGGAGCGATTTTTATTTATCTTTGGTCCAGCTATCGAGGGTTGGGGAATACTGAGCTGGGGTCAGCCAAGAGACTCCATGATGGAGGAGATTCCTATTTTAAGAAAGGAGGATATAGAGTGCTCTCAAATTTTGCAGGAATATAAAATTCTTGCTTTGAAGCAACTTTTGTCCGAGCAGACCCTCTTTAATGTGGGTTTGAGTGTGGCTGACCCTAGAGGTAAAACTCGGCCTAGTTGCTTCTATCATCTTTTCTCCCATCCTTATTTTTGACTTGTTTTATCCCGATGTAGAGATAAGGCCCAATGAGCTTGAAAAATTGAAGAAGAGTGTGGCCCCAAAGAGGAAAGCCTCAGCAAAGCCCAGAACTCAGAAGAAACAAAAAGCTGCCAAGGTCACATTGGCTTCATCCACCAGAGCTTCTCCTGCACTGACTAAAGTGGTGTTGGCATCACCAGTCTCGACCAGGCCAGCCAAACCTATGACACTTCCACCTCCTTGAGTCGGTGGAGGTCGTTGAGCTGTAGCTCGAGCTGGTAAGGCCAAGTTAGCATCTATTAAGCCTTCCAGTGATAGGTTTGATTCCTCCTCACCCTTACCACCCATCTCCTTTGAAGACCCAAAGGTTGGTCGTGCTCTATTTGAAACCGGGCTTGTCGATG
Organism: Cocos nucifera; assembly: GCA_006176705.1. NCBI lineage: Eukaryota > Viridiplantae > Streptophyta > Magnoliopsida > Arecales > Arecaceae > Cocos > Cocos nucifera. Next base: position 1,428,335 of record QRFJ01000294.1, read on the forward strand.
AGGACTTGGATAAGATGGAAAGGATGAACTACCAAAAGTAGAAGGAGGCCATTACCACCGTTGTTCTGGTAATTTCTATTTTACTTTTCATCTAATTTCTTTTTTTTATGTCTCTCTTCTTCTTTTTTTTTGATTTGTTTTTCCTCTGGATTCAAATGTGCCATTACATGGCTCTTTTTGCCAATACCATAAGGGATGTTCGAGATGAAGCCATTGGCATCAAGAAAAAGTGCAAAGAGGTGGAGATTGCTATGGTTGGAGCAAAAAATGCCACAGTCGAGGCTAGGTTGGCAGCATAGGCAGCTGAGGCAGAAGTTCAACATTTGAAGAAGGCGTTGAATAAAGCAAAGAGCAATTTGGCCTCGAAAAAGGAGAAAAAACTAGTGGGGTGCTAGCCAAGGTTGCTAAGGCTGAGAAGGAGATGGAAGAAAAGATTATGCAGGTAGGTCGTTTGACGACGGAAGCTTTCAAGAGATCAAAGAAGTTCTCTATTGAAAAGATATAATTCAGCATGAAAGGTTTCATCACCAGGCACGAAAACTCATACCAGAAAATCTAGTCCTGTTACTCAGACTTTGATCTCTCCTTCAATGATCAGCAGGTCTCCAATGTTGTAGCTGTTAAGGAACAGCCACAACTGGATGAGGTGGTTGAAGCAGCACCTGGGGATCTTCCTAACGAGGCCCAGCCTCCTTTGATGTTATCTCTATCAATCGAAGGATCAGTGTAGCTAGCGGACGTGGCGCTAAGCTCTTCTGCCAACCCTCAAGCTGAGGTCACTAGGGCCTAACTCTTGTATTTTTGCTTTAATTTTCCATCAATGTAAAAATCTTTTTAATTAATAGAAAAGAAGTTTTCTTTCACCTATAAGAGTCCTTTGACTTCTTGATTTTCGTATGCTTGTTCGGTCAGTGTGAAAGTTCCAATTATTCGCCTGCTTATCTCCAAGCCAATCCTCTTTCTCGAGATGTGCTGATTAAGGCTCATCTTGAGGTTCTTGAAAAGAATGCTAAGCAGGCAAAGAATAGGGCCGCTAAAGTTGAATGTAAATTCTTAAAGATAAAGAGGAACTTTGAAGCGGCCTTGGCTGAGATTAAGCATTCAAGATCATCCATCTGGCCGAAAACCAAGATGCACATTGCCGAGAGGAATTAATTGATAGAAAAATGTGAGAGAATATTGGCAAAGCTTGATGAGAAAAAGACTTAGGACTCGACAGTGAAGGTTCCTCGGTATCAAAACGAGCTCTGTTCGGCATGAAAGAGAGTTGCGGCTTTGGAACAATATATCGACTCTACTAAGGCCGTCGAAGAGACCAACTAGAAAGTCGTTAAGAAAATCATTCAACTTCGAAAGAAAGAATAGCTAGCCTTAAGTATCGATTCAATGAAAAAAGCAGGGCTCTAATAGCACCAAGACAAGTGCAGGATGCTAGGAGATCGAATATAGGTGATGGTAGGAGCGAACTGATCTCGGCTCAAAATGTTGCTACTAGTCTTTCTGAAATTTTAGGTAGGGATAGGGCTAAGCTGACCCAACTCCATATTGAATTGGCGGAGAGTGTGGTGGGTAATAAAGAATCCAAGGTGATGATTAAATGGTTGGAGAAATTGCTCGTTATGATTTGGCGAACCACTAACCTTGAGGTAGCAAATATATTAGTCATGGCACTCGAAGTTGGATTTGAAAGGAGTGGATGTTTAGTTCGATGGCTTTTTTTTGAGGTTGACTTTTCTCTACATGAGGTCTCAAGCTTGGAGTAAATTGTGATGGATATTATTTCGTTGAGGTCTTTACCATCCGAAGCTGTGTGAAGTACTAAACTCTCTTCTTGTAAATTTTTCTTCTTCCATTCTTTTTCTTCTTTTTTTTTTAATTGCCTCTATGAGGCTATTTGCACATGATTGTTAGCATTGTAACTCCATTTTATATCTTGGTTTGTGAATAAAATATTGCCCAAGGATGGCTACCCAAGAGGAAGGATGAATTAAATATTTAAAAATTTAAACTATGAATATGCTAAATTTTAATGCTATATGCTTGGTAAAATAAAGTAAAACATAAGTATATATGAAGAACAATAGAAATGAAACTACACAAATATAAATATCAAACTTTTATAGTGATTCAGCACCAAACTCGATACCTACGTCCACTCTCTAAGTAATCTACTTGAAAATTCAACTATAATCACTTAATTGATTGCAATTCGATTATTTTTCTTGGATTTACAATTCAATCCGATTGGTTTTAACCTAGGCTCACCAACTACAATCTTTACATGATTATTTTTCAGACTCACAATCAATCTAGTTAATTTTTTTTTGGATCACTAACCAAAATCATACAAGATTGTTTTTCTTTGGACTAACAATCAATTTTGATTAGTTTTAACCTTGGCTCATCAATCAAACCACTATATTATCCAACTCTAGGCTTGGACCAATCCAAGTTTCTCATCCTAAGAGATTTGAAATAAAATATAAAAATATAAAGGTTAAGCTTAGAAAAATAAAAACTCTTTGAAGAATCAAAAGAAGTCCGAATGATGTAGTTGAATGCTTGACTTTTTCTTGAATGCTTGAGTGATGATGAGGCTCCTTGATTTTTGACTTGATTGCTTTCTCACTTTAATTTACTCTTGCTCTTACTTACTTAAGGATGATTTATAGTGAAAGGACAAAGGTTAACTTTAAAATCAACTCCTCTTCTCTTTTTAGCTCACTTCTTTGACTTTCTTCAATGAAACTCTCAAAAAGCTTCTCTTTAATACTCAAAATATTTTTTTTATATATTCTTAAAAAATTTTATTATTTTAATTTATTTTAGAGGTCTTCAGAAGTGATCTAGTCATTAGAAATAAGAAAATAGGTGTTAAAAAAAATGGGACTGAAAAAATGCAGTTCTGAAAAAACTAACCGTTACAGTAAACTTAGTCAACTAAGTTTCTCTGAGTCAACTAAGTCTTAATTTGCTCGATCTGACTTAGTCTGCTAAGTGGGCCAAGCTTGAAAATATATCTTTCTATCTTACTACTATTCTCTGAAATTGAGTCGACTAACTTTCTAACTTAGTCGACTAAGTTCTTTGAATCCTGAATTTTGATCTTTCTATGCTTTCTGTCTTCTTTATTCTCTAAGACTGAGTCGACTAACTTCTAGCTTAGTCGATTAAGTTTCGTGCCAAGCGTGCCATAAGGTTTTTAGCAATTTTTTTCTCTGAACTCATTTACAGACTAGACTTGCTTTCTAAACTTGATTTAACTCTCATTAATCATCCTTTTTAAGGTATGTCAAGTCTAATTTTTCTTTAATGATCTCTTGATTGGTGGTACTCAATTTAATTGATGAAAATCACTTAGAGCATTGTGAGCACTTGAAATTTAAACTACATATCCTCAAAAATAATATTAGTAACATAACAAATTATACTCAAAACTCATCATCAAAATCAATCTTTAGGTCAACATAAAATATACTTTTAAGATCAAAGTCTCCTTTAGATCTCAAATTTCTTATTTTCTAAGATTATCTTGGTGTAGAATGAATTAGGTACGCCTTGATGCGGAGTGAGCTTTGGTACTTTAGATACATTTCGCTCTTCATTTTGGATCGATAGTTCCAAACTTACCTTGTTTAGGAGCAAGGGTCCTCATTTAAGAATGAGGTTTTTTCTGATCTCTCTCATTTAGGAACAAGGGTCCTTCGAGCCTACCTTATTTAAGAACGAGATTTTTCCTGACTTTCCTTTTTTAGGAATAAAGGTCCTCCAAGCCCATGTCATTTAAGAACAAGGTTTTCCTAACTTTCCTTGTTTAGGAATAAGGATCCTCCAAGACTATCTCATTTAAGAATGAGGTTTTTTTTGACATTTTTCATTTAAAAATAAGGGTTCTCCAAGCCCACCTCATTTAAGAATGAGATTTTTCCTAACTTTTCTTGTTTAGGAACAAAGGTCTTTCAAGCCTACCTTATTTAAGAATGAGGTTTTTTTCTGACTTTCCTCATTTAAGAATGAGGGTTCTTCAAGCCTACCCCATTTAAGAATAAGATTTTTCTTATTTAAGAATGAGGGTCCTCCATCTTGATCTTGTTTCACTGGATGACCAAAGTTAATCATAGGTGTTGCATGTGGGTATCTAGAAATTATCTCAAACAAAGATTGTCATTTGAAAAGGAGTCTTTGTACTGAATTACTTGATAGTACATTCATAAATTCTCAGCATTCCATGGTTGGGGTAGGGGGTTCCATCGAGCTATTTTAGTCGTTACGTGCTAATCTAATGACTTCATCTACCTCATAAGGGTCTTCCAAGTTTGGTGACAGTTTATCTTACTTGGTTGGTTGGAAGATCTTCGCTCGACATAGCACCAAATCTCCAAATTTGAAAATCTTGCCTTTGACTTGGAAGTTATAATACCAAGCCACTTTATATTGATATGCTATCATCCTAATGTAAGCTCTTTCTCGAGTTTCCTCTAGTAAGTCAAGATTTGCTCGAAGCTCCTCTAGGTTACTTTGTTCATTGAAGTTTTTGACCTGTGCTGATAGAAGTCCGATCTTGACTGGGTTTATAGCTTCGATTCTGAATGTCAGGCTGAATGGAGTTTTTCTGGTGAGGGTCCTTTGGATAGTTTGGTAAGCCCATAGTATATGATGTAGTTCATTCGCCCAAGAACCCTTTGCTCGATCTAGCCTAGTTTTTCTACCCTATAATAGAGTCTGATTAGTTACCTTAGCTTCTCCATTAGCTTGGAGGTGGCTCATAGAGGTAAGGTGATGTGATATATTGAGGTCTTTGCAAAATTCAACAAATTTTCCACTAGTGAATTAGTAGCCATTATCTATAATCAGCATCCTAGGCAAGCCAAACCTGCATATGATGGACTTTTGAATGAAGTTTTTTACTTTAATTTTAGTGATGCATGCAAGCAATTTAGCTTCCTTCCATTTGGAGTAGTCCAAAATAACCAGCAAGAACTTTCATTGTCCCAATGCCATGGGGAATGGTCCAATAATGTCTATTCTCCACTATGCAAATGGTCAGGATATACTTATGGGAGTTAGTAATGCTACTGGTTGTTGCTGAATATTAGTATTCCTCTAGCATCGATCACACCTTATGACCAGGTCGATAGCATCTTGCTATATCTTTGCCAATAGTAGTCCTGTCGAGATAATTTGTAGACTAGTAGCCTTGCTCTCAAGTGATTCCTTTAGATTCCTTCATGTACCTCTCGTAGCACATAATTGGCCTTGGATGAATGTAGGCTCCTAAGGAGGGATAAGGAGTATGACCTTTTATATAATCTTTCTTCATAGAGAATATATCAGGATGCCTGATTTCTCAGCTTTCGAGCTTCCTTCGGATCTCTAGGCAATGCATCTTCTTTTAGATATTGGACTAGTAGGTCGATCTAGCTGGGCTCATGGTCTACTTCTAATATTGTTGTTGGTTCTTCGATGATGGATTTCTGGACAACTTCGAAGAAGGTCCTTTTGGGTAGGTCATTTGGTGCCGAGGTTACCAACTTGGATAGAAGATTTGCTTGGGAGTTCTCTATCCTTGGGATTCATTGAATGTTGAAGTTGATGAAGATTGAGACCAATTTTTTTATATCTTTTGTAGATATTTCTTCATATTTTCTTACCGGGCTTCGAAATCTTTCTTAATATATCTGACCACCAACTATGAGTCACTATAGGCTTTCAAATGCTCTATCCATAATTTCTTTGTGATTTTGAGAGGGCCTCATATGCAGCTTCATTATTGATGGTAAAAAATTCAAAGCGTAGGGCATACTTGGCAATAGTTCCCTCTAGACTAGTAAGGATCAATCTTGCATCCGAGCTAGAAGAGTTTGACGATCCATCAACTTGAATGGTCCAAAAATCTACTTCAGATGACTTTGCCTCCACTTCAGGTGGATCCACTCTAACTTCGAAAGTACTTGCCTTCGATTGCTTGGGCTCTATAGATTCTAAAATTGTGCACTCCATTATAAAGTCTGCCAACACCTGCATCTTAATTAAGGATCAAGGTTGGCATTTAATGTCCAACTCTATGAGCTCGATTGTCCATTTTGCAACCTAATTGGATGCATCAAGTCGATATAAGACCATCTTCAGTGCTTGGTTCGTCAAAAGAGTTATGGAATGAGCTTGAAAGTATGGCTGCAGCTTTCTAGCTACAATCAATAGGGCATAGGTCAGCTTCTCTAGTCATGTATATCTCTTCTCTGCAACTCATAAGACCTGATTGATGTAGTAGATCGACTGTTGGGGTTTGTTTTCATCATGGACTAGGATGACACTTATTACTATGGGCAAAACTGCTAAATATAGAGATAATTCTTCATTAGATTTCAATTTGCCCAGGAGTGGGGGAGAGCCAAGCTAGCTTTTCAGTTCTTCAAAGGCTTGCTAACACTCCTTTATCTATTAAAAATCTTTTTGCTTTTTGAGGACTTGGAAGAGAGGGAAGCAATGCTCTACTAATCTTGAAACAAAGCGGTTTAGTGCTGCTACCTTTTCTGTAAGGCATTGGATTTTTTTTATTATCTTTGATGGGGTCATATTCTGTATGGCTCTGATCTTCTCCAGGTTCACCTCAATCCTATGCTTTGACATCATAAATCTCAAAAATTTTTCTAAGATGACTCTAAAAGCGGTTTGGTTGGATTCAACTTTATTTTGTAACTCTGAAGAGTGTCGAAGGTTTTCTTAAGATTTTCTATATGGATTCTAGCAGACTTACTTTTGACACGTATATCATTTACATAGACTTTCATGTTGTGGCCGATTTGCTCCTTGATGATCTTGTTCATGAGGCATTGATAAGTTGTGCTTGTATTTTTCAAGCCAAAAGGCATTATCCTATAACAGAAGAGACCTCGGTCAATAACAAAGAAGATTTTTTTTCTCATCTTTAGATGCCATCCAAATTTAAATATAATCAAAGAAAGCATCTATAAAGATGAGGAATTTATGGCTTGAGGTGGCATTCACCAGCTGGTCGATTTGAGGCAGTGGATACCTGTCCTTCAGACAGATTTTATTTAAGTTGGTGAAGTCTATGCACATCTACTACTTTTCATTTGCCTTCTTGATGAAAACTATATTCACGATCCAATCCAGATAAGTTGCTTCTCGGATGAACTTGGTCCTGAGTAGCTTGTCTACTTCCTTCGCAATTGTCTTTTGGTATTCAGGTGTGAAGCTCCGCTTCATGGATCGATGGATATAGTCCACATTCAAGTGGTGGGTCATCATCGTTGGATCGATACCTTGCATATCGGTGAGGGTCTAAGCAAAAACATTAGCATTCCTCTAAAAAAAATGGTGAGCTAGCTAATCCTTGGTAATTATCTGATCCAAATTTGAATCGATCTAGACCATATGGTCCTTATTTCCATCTTTCAAGGAGATTGAGATGAGGTCCTCAATGTTAGAAAGTGTGTCCTAAAGCTAATCCTCTAAGTTATAGATGATTGAAATTAGCATATGAATTATCAAATAATAATAGTTATTTAGCTTATTCATCATAAAAGTTCTATCTTTCTTAAATAAACTCCTATCTTATGATGGAGTCCTTAGAACCATAATTAATCGATAAAGAAAAATTTATCGGATGGTTTTTAAATTGTTCACAATCAAATGATAAGTTATTAATAAGGATGATAACCTATTGAGTGTAGGTCGCTGTGTCATATGCATTGGTTATCCTCATAACCAAGTGGTATGGAGACACTAGTATGACATAAAGATGGGATGTAAGAGTACATCTATACTGAGCATGATCAATGTAGTACTCTACTATCAAGAGTAGCTAGTTAAGATCGATGGATATAAGTGTTCCTTCAATCTGAGATCATTACGGTGACTCGCAAACAACTCACTATACTTTGGTGCCAACCTACCTGTATTTCTAATACATCAACGAAAATTTTTTGGGTATAGTCAAGTACTTGTATAATTAGTGTATGAGTCAAGATAGGATTGACCACTCCAGATTAATTTCAGAAAGTGAATATCTTATTGTATTTTAATTTAGCAAAATCTAAGCTTAGGTAATCCTCATGAGGAGTCATAAAATTTATGAAATTTTGAAATACAATATGAATGACTTGTATAAGTATTGACAGTGTACTCAAAGTTGTCTTGAGTATTATTGATCAAAGGAATAAATTATACGATAACCATAGGTCAGAATTCTAAGAATGTTGCTTTGCATATATTCGACATATCCGGACTTTGGGCACCATTGCTAGATGGTCATTTTGATTGATATAAAAATTAATTTCAGTGCTACTAGCTTAGATTCAAATCTATGAGGTCATACACATTAGAGATTGTTATCTGATCGGATGGTTGATTGACGATTTAGAATAGTTCTAAGATCAAATAATCAATACGATTGATGTTTGACCTAATTTAAATGTTGCAAGAGAATCAATTAGCAATTTAATTGCTAATTAGCTCAATTTAATTAATCAATCAAGTTGAGATCAAGTCTAATTAAATTAGATTTAATTAGAATTAACTTAAATTTAATTAGATTAAGTCTAATTAATTTATTGGATAAGTCAATTATAGGAAAGAATAAGTCCTAGTTTAATTAGGACTTGGGTGCACATAATTTTTAATTTAATTAAAAATTAAATTAAATATAAATTTAATTAAATCTAATTTAATTAGATTTTTAATTAAATTATGATTGTCTATTAATTAGGTTGACTTAAAATTATTTTGATTTAGATTCAAAAATTTTTCACCTAGTCAAAATAGGAGAGTCCTAGTTAGACTAGGACTCCTCTTTTTCTTGCACTACCTAAGAGCCTGCACCCACATATTTATTTTCAGATTTTTTACATGCATTATTCCATGCCTAAGATGGTATTCCACATCCTTTTTTTTAGAAATTTTAGAATCAAATTTGACTTGGTCTAATTTGGAAGGTAGTTTGGATTTAAACTCCTCTTAATAAAATCCTAGAATTCAAAAACTCCTCCCTTTCTCATTTGGTTTTTTCCCATGCCAAAATATTTTTGTGCACCCCTCTCCTAATTTATTTTCATGAGTTTTTTCCCTTCCTTTGGTCATTGGTTTTTGGTTCTCCATGCCAAAAATCAAGGAGGGTGGTGTCCAAGAGTTGGACACCACCAAGACTCCTTGGAAGACTAGGTTTTGATCTAGTCTTCCTATTTAAGTTGGCACCTCCTATAAGATAGGAGTGGGGCATCAAAAATACATGTTTTTTCCATGATAAAAACCAGAAGAAAAAGGATGATTGGCATGGAGGTTTGGGGCGCTAATATTGTTAGAGCAAAGGTTTCATTAACACATCAAAAGTTGATGTCTTGTAGAGACAAAGATAAGAGAGAAGATTGTTTTCCCTTTGGAATTTCTTTCAAGTCTATTTCTTTCTTATTTTTGTATGATTTTTCTATAAGAAAAATCTTAGAGAGAGGGAAAGAAAGAGGGTATGGAGGATGAATGCTCTAAGGAGTTGGGGCATGGTGGTCCCCTTTGGATATGATCTGATCATATTCTGATGAGAGAAGAAGAAGAGAAGAAGATCTTTTCTTAGGATTTCTTTGAAAATCCTATATTTTTATCTTTTTGTGTGATTTTTTATGAGAAAAATTAGAAGATAAGAGATCTAAAAGCATGAGAAAATTCTAGAGGAGAAGGTCTTCTCTTGTCTTGATATGGAGATGTAATCAGGACATCAATTGTTGATGTCCTAAAAGAGAAGATTTATCTTCTCTTAGAATTTTTCTCATATATTTTATTTTTTAATTTTTGAAAGATCCAAAAGTTGGTCTGCTTTCTTATTTCTTATCATGTTCTTCATCTCTTAGAGTATCCAAGAGATCCAAAGAATATTTTTTAGATTAACTATCAGAAGGGATCCACGAGAAGCTATCACTTTAAACGGATCTTCGTTCGACGAATCTTCAATCTATATTCCAGCTTCGTATGGACTATTCATAGAGGCTGGACGTACTATATGGCTCTAAGCAATAAAGGATGACATCAATTTTTAGCTGTGGAGTTCTTGATCCGTACAAAGATATAAGATTTGATCTTTTATCTGACCTAGATAAGATCTAGGATTTTTCTAGAACTATTCTAGATCTAGGTATTAATTTGATTGATACCAACTATGCTTGATTTATTTTTAGATTTATGTTTGCATCATGACATGTAATAGGTCTTAGATGTAGAGTTTAGTGATTAGATCACATGCATAATTAGATTAAATTATTTAATCTATATCTCCTGCTACTTGTAAAGTCAAAAAAGTTTCAAAATGTATACATGAAATCTTACATGTTTTCCAACACTTGATTGGTTCTCTATGTTCTTCAACTAGTTTATCTTGAGTGTCTAATCTTTTCATAGGGCATACCTCAGGTTGTTTGGCTTCTTGTAGCGCGATGGTGTAATATTATCATGCCAAGGCTTGGTCACCTTGAATTTCTCTGATCCCGCATTTTGCTGAAAATTTTACTTTCAGACAGTTTGTAGAAACTATAGCTTGAAGCGTGTTGAGTCCTGGCCTCCCGAGGATGGCGTTGTAGGATGAGGATGCTCTAACCATCAAGAAGTCAACATGAGCTAAGGATTATGGGGGGATCGACTGACTATTATTGGTAGAGTGATTACTCTTTTGACTGGTACTAGATCTCTAGAAAATCCCATAAGTGGAGAATTTAGTGGTCCTAGTCGATTCTCAGGTATACCCATTATTGAGAAGGTATAATATAACAATATATCGGCAAAGCTTCCATTATCAACTAAAATGCAATGTACATCATAGCTTGTAATATTTAAAAAAATTACAACCGCATCATTATATGGGAACTAGACTCCTTCAGCTTCTTGCTCAGTGAAGGCAATTGGTTTTTCAATTCACTATCTCTTGATGAATTTTTTTGATTCATCTGCTCTATCGCTTCGATGCCCCCTAGTTATTGTGTTTATTATTTTTGTTGGGAGTTGGTTTTCCAAGGATTCTTCCTATCAAGGTGGCTCTGGTTATCAATGTTCCCTTGGTCGATCCATGCGCCTTTTTTAACGATGGTAAATAAACCGGTATAGATGACCACGACGTATTGGAGCTAAATATATTTCTTGGTGTCATGGCCATGGTCGTAATGGTAGAGATACTACTTGTTAGGGTTATGCCAGTTTGGGTTAGACTACATCCTCTCTACCCTCGACAACTACTCTCTTATTTTCATAAGCACTGATGTTTTGGGATCGTTCAGAGGGGTGTAGTTTGTAAACCTCCTCAATAGAGATACTTACCAAATTTTTTCATATGGACTCCTAGATCGGTGATTCCGAGGTGGAGTTCTGGATCTTTGCCGTCGAAGTGGAGTTCTAGAATGCTGAGATCCTCCTTTTCGATCCCTTTATTCTAAGGGGATCCTGCTAATTTCTCCTTCCTTGCACTCCCTAGCAGTATCTACCTAAAATAGCATATCGGTGAATTCTCGAAAGTACTTCTTCTTCACTAAGAATAGAAGGTCTTTTTTCTGAAGACCATCTTTCAAGATAGTCATAATGGCCGACTGGTCTAGATTATGGACTTCAAGCATAGCCATATTAAAGTGGCTCATGTAATCGTGGATGGACTCTTCTTTCTTCTGCTTGATATTTATAAGGAAGTCCGACCCTTTTTGTTGTCTTCAACTACTCATGAAGTAGGCCGTGAACTCTTAGCTAAGCTGCTCGAAGAAGTGGATGGTACCCAACTTCAGACTTGAGTACTAGTGCCAAACCACACCTTTCAAGGTTAATAAAAAGGCTTGGCATAGAATGATGTCCAATGCTCCATGGATGAGCATCGTAGCCTTAAAGGATTCCATATGATTGATGGGATCGATTGTCCCATCATAGCTCTCCAGCCATGGAAGTCTAAAGTGAGTAAGCAATGGCTCTCGTATGATCTAGGTGCTAAAAGGTGGGTCAGAATGAAACCCATCATTTTGCACTAGTTGGTGGTTGCACAGCACTTCTATCCATTGGTTCATCTCCTATTGCCTCCGATCCATAAGAGTATCTCTAGCATTATAAGCTTTAGAGCATGGTGAAGGTGCTCGTTCAGGAGTGGAGTCTTAACTAGATTGAGGACTCGGTGGTTGTTATCTTTTTCATTTTGGACTTTTAGGCCGACTGTGATAGGTCTGTCTCCCCCGTGTAGGATTTTGCGAGGGAGCTTGTGGCTGTTCTGGCAAAGGTGTATCATACGGTGTAGGGTCAGGCTACTGCATCGCCTGTATCACCTCCATCAAGTTTCTTACCTACTATACCAGTAGGTCAAATTGGGCAATACTGACCACCATCACTATTGGCGGTGGTGGAGGTGGGGCCTCCGAAAGTTGCACTTGAGATTGGTGTTTGGCTGAATTTTCCATTGACTGGGAGATGGCGGCATTATAGTGCCAAAAAGATGCTCTTCTAGATGGCATTGCTCCTCGATCGCATGCTTCTTTAAGCAGAAAAGGGGTGCAAAAGATTCATGCCCTCCTTTTAGCATCAATTCTATTGCTACAAAATTTCGATCCTTACGAGAGTGGCTGGAGTGGTCGGTGATCGATGTCCTGATGGTGAGACCTGCAAAAAGAATCTTGATCGAATATGGCTCTGATGGAGACCCTCTGATGCTTAAGTCAATAATCTGAGATAGAAATGGAGTATATAAGAGAGAGAATATCATCCCTGAGGGTCCTGTCAAGACCCCTACTTATAATCATGGATCAAAGCTGTTCATGGGGCATAATCCATGCATGATCTCAACTGGATCGGGTGTAGCGTACAATATTCGTGATCGATATTTATGAGAGTATATAGTTATGGCTGCCTTATCCGAATCATGGCCAATTGTAGAAAACTATTACTTAATTTTGAAAAATTGAGATTGCTAGGAATGTTGGAAACCGAGGTGGGGTCGGCAGACATCTGAGGCATTATCGATGACTGATGGGAGGTTAAATGAGGGATCAATCATTCTCTTATTTTTTAGTGGAGATCGGCGGTCACATGAGTTCCTGGCCAAAGATGGATTGGATGCCGATGATGGATTGAAGATAGAAAGTAGTTATCTAAAGATATTAGTGAGTGAAGACGTATTTGCAGTTGACAATGAAGACTAAGTGGTGAATACCGATGATGGGTCGGTTCCTGAGGAGGCATCGATCAAAATCAAAGATGGTTCGATTAAGACTGGTTACCAAATATTGGCTGATGGAAATAGTGCAAGGTTTAGGGCATGCATTTTGAAACTTTTTTGAATTATATTATAGCGAAAGCAAAAAATTAATCTAATATTAATTTAGGCATGCATTGATCTAATCAATAACCCTACACTAGTATCTAGACATGCTGATATATAATTAAAAATTTTAAATGCGTTCGATCAGTAAATCATATTTGCTGACCGATTTATGTTCAGAATATAATACCTATGTATGGATAGATGATCTTCATGATCCGAATCCACAGGAGGAAGCCTTGGTGTTGTGTTGCAGCCACATACTCGTCCGATCTCTATGGTGAGTCCACATGGAGCTCCTGATCCTAATCAGCTCTACCGGAGTGCTAGCTCCTCGTCAGGGCCTTTGACGGTCAATTTTTATTGATTCGATCGACGATCTACTTTTCGATCTTCCGAATGCTCCAAAAGACCAAAGTATAATCTATGGAGGATGATGAGGTAGTGGTGAAAAATTGATGGTGATCTGGCACTCACAGCACTCAATCTCTCCACCCGAACTCAGGGTCCAAATCTTAGGATTTCTGACACCTGCAAACTTTGACGCTCGGAAGATCTCTCTCGCCCACTCTGTTTTGAATTTTCTTATGAAATAAATTTTCATAGATAGAGGAACTTTCCCTCTATCATATACCCACTTTCAAAATACTTTTTAGATAGGCAACAAAAGAGAAAAAATTAAAAGAATTGGCATGTGCGGAATGTTGGTGCATGAAACACTTTCTCTTTCTCTGGACTTTTCCACACCTAGAACAAGTTCTTCCTCTCTAATTTTCTCTCTCTCAGAAACCCCTCACATAGCCTCACTCCCCTCACACATGCACACAAAAAATCTGATTTTAAAGTGTGCAATCTAGTGAGAATTACATGTGAGATGGATAAGGTGTGGAGGTTGAATTTATTTCAACCTCCCAACCAAATTTGAATTGAAATCTATTCAAATCCACTTCCAACTCCACCTTCAGGTGGGTGATGCATAGAAGGACTCTCCTTCTACGTGCCCACTTTGAAAAATGCAAAAATATGAGATCAGGTATGATGCTTTCAAGTCTTGAAAGTAGATGGAAAGAAAATAAGGAGCGAATGGAATCAACGATCGAAGAGCTTTAGCAAATGCTTCAGAAGAGCTGGCTAGGTTCTTGGTAGAGCCAGCTCAAGCAGAAGTCCAAAAAGTATATTAGAATGATATGTTGGAAGAGCTAGCTCGATTCCTATAAGAGTTAGTCCGAATAGAAATCGAGCCAACTTGAACCCTGAGAGAGTTGGCTCGAGCAGCGAAATAGAGAGTGGTGATTTGGGTTCTCACAGAAGACATCACCGTCGAGTTGACCTGATTACTGACTGAGTCAACTTGAGATATGAATAGAATAGAATGTTATTTCTATTCTAGCCTGAGATTGGATTTAATCCTAGGAACTTAGGACCTTGGTTTGTAGGATCCTAAGGAGGCTAATATATGGATTGGACTGAAATTTATCCTATGTACATGGAAGACATGGGTGTACATGGGCTTAAAGAGTGTATCACATTAGATTAGCTAGAAAGGTTTTTTAGATTGGATCTTATTTGATCAGATATATATATATATACTCTATACTGCATTTTGTAAATTAAGCATGGAATCAATACAAGCCTTTTCTTTCTGAAATCTCTCTTCCTCTCTCATTCTCATCCTTTTCTCCATGCCCTAGGGTTTGCTAGGATTTCAACAGAACGACCATCCCTTTTCTTGGATCCTTATTATTCTTTTCACAAGCATCGAGTAGCAAGGATTATTCTCAACAGATTGGTATCAGAGCAGCCATTTGAAACAATAATTGGTACTAGAGCCCTAATGTTAGATTTGATAGAGAAAAGGTCAAAGCTTTGCTTGATGTTGTGATAAGGTACTGAACAGATTTCTTTGAATACTATTTATTCTTTTTTATATTTGATTATTGGAATCTAATTGGAATGGCATCAAGTACCATCAAGATGAACTTTGAGAAGTTCCATGGCAAGGATAATTTCAGTCTTTGACAGTAAAGGATGAAGGATCTACTGGTATAGAATAGGATCTACAAGATCTTGACTCATGAAAGATCAGAAAAAAATTTTATTGAAGAATGGGAGGAACTTGAAGAGATAGCCTTCAGTACGATTTATATGTGCCTCACTGATGAGATTTTGCCAGAGATTAATATGAAAATCACACTGAAGGGGCTTTGGCAGAAACTGGAGAACACGTATATGGACAAGAATATGACAAACAAGTTATGGTTGAAGAAGCAGTTATACAGTTTGCGGATGCTTAAGGGAGGAGACCTAGTTTTCCACATTCAGAAGTTTAATCAACTTTGCTCGGATGTTATGAGCCTTGATGTAAAAATTAATGAGAAGGATAGAGCTCTTTTGTTATTGTGTTCGCTACCAACAGCATATGATAGTCTTATTAGTACTCTGGTGTATGGAAAGAAGATATTAAACTTCAAGAAAGTGGTTGGAGTTCTCAGATCCAATGAGTAGAGAGAGAGAGGCTAGTTAGAGGAAATTCTAATTCAGAGGTGCTTTTTATAAATGAGAGATAAGAAAGACCTAAGAAGAGGATTCGAGATAAATCTAAGGATAGATCAAAGTCTCAAAAAAATTAGAAGGCTTGAAAATGCTACAAGTATCATCAACCAAATCATATTAAAAGAAATTGCCGACTTTTGAAGAATGAAAAGGGGAAGGACGCTTCTAAGGATGAATCGACCAGCGGGAGTGGTGCTCTATCATCTAAAAATAGTAAAAAAAATATACTTATAGTATCAGATGAAGTAACAGAGTTGGATAATCACTAAATACTGAATTCAACATGTTTTCATCATTACACCACACATCAGGAGTGGTTCTCATCTTCTGAAAGATCCGATGGAGGGAGTGTAAGTCTTGGAGATGATCACTCATGTAAAGTTGCTGGTGTTGGTACAGTCAGAGTAAGGATGTATAATGGGGTCATAAAGACACTCACCATGTAAAGCATGTGCCAGAATTGAAGAAGAACCTGATATCACTGGGTTACTTGGAAGGACAGGGATATGCTTTCAGTTATCAGCCAAGCAATGGGTGTTTAAGAATTTTCAAGAGTGCATTGATGGTGATGAAAGAAAGAAGACTAAGCAACAATCTATACAGGATGAAGGGCTCAATGGTTACAGATAGTGTAGAGATGTCTATAGCAGCATAGGAGGAGCAGCTAGTCTACAAGCTGTGGTACTATCGTATGGATTACTTGAGTGACAGGAGGCTCACAGAGTTGAATAGGAGAGGTCTGATTCTAACATTAAGAAAGAAAGAAGATGACCTATGTGAGCACTGTATCTATGGCAAACAGCATAGAGTTATATTTACCAGTAGTACCAAGTGGAGTGAAGCTATTTTGGAGCTTATTCACTCAGACGTATGGAGACCAGCACCTATTGCATCTCAAGATGGAGTGAGATATTTTGTCACCTTTATAGATAATTTCTCCAAAAGGATATAGGTCTATCTAATAAGAAAAAAATTAGATATTTTTGCTCAATTTAAAATCTAAAGAGCTAAGGTGGAGAAGGAGACAAGGCAGCCAGTGAAGTATTTGAGGTCTGATAATAGAGGAAAATACACCAGCCTAGCATTCAGAAGATACCATGAGAAAAATGGAATAAAATATCATTATATAGTGAAGATGATCCCTCAGCAGAATAGTGTCGTGGACTATCCAAATTATTTTGGAGTGACGTTCTTATTTATGCATGTTTTCTTATTAACAGATCTCTCCATAGAAAATTGAATGAAGGACTTCTAGAGGCTATCTGAAGTTGGAAGAAGGTGGAGCTTGACCACCTAAAGATGTTCGGCTATCCTGCATATGCTTTGATAGAAGAAGCCGATAGAAGCAAGTTGGACCTAAAGTCACAGAAGATGATATTCATCAGATTTTCACTAGGTGTGAAGGATTTTTTGCTGTGGGATTCATATTCTTAGAGGTGTGTCGTCAGTCAAAATATGATATTTGATGAAATGAGCATCGTCTTGAAGTCGAAAAGTGCAGATGGAGTTGTGAAGACAACATAGGATATCATAGAAAAGCTCTTAGATACAGGTAATTTTTCCTCAACATCAACCTCGGATCGTGTTCAGTTTGAGTTGGAGTTAGGAAGGCATGGTGATACACCTATAGAGGACTAGCATGGAGAGTGATCTATCTTAGAAGAAGTGCAAAGACAGCTACAGACAGCAGACTTGCAGGGCTCCAAATGTGTTTTCACCAGAAAAGAGGCACCTTTAGAGAAAGATGAAATGAGGTACAAGGCTAGGCTGATGCTAAAGGGTACTCATAGAGAGAAGGGATTGATTACTCAAAAATCTTCTCTCCAGTTGTCAGACATACGTCCATCAGGATGATGTTTAGCATAGTTGCTGCTCATGATTTGGAATTAGAGAAAATGGATGTTAAGATAGCATTTCTTCATAAAAATTTGAAGAAGAACATATACATGGAGCAGCCACAGGGCTTCAAAAAACTTGGGTCAGAGAGAGAGAAATCTGTTAGAAATCACTATGCGGATTAAAACAATCTCCCATATAGTGGTACAAGCAATTTGACACTTATGTGAGAAGTATTGGACTTTTCAGGTGCAATCATGATTTGTGTGTATATGTGAGGTCTTTAGAAGATGGATCTTGATTATACTTACTCTTGTATGTAGATGATATGCTGATAGCATGTAAGAGTAAGAAAGTTGTGTAGGAGTTGAAAGAAACTTTATCTCGGGAGTTTGAAATGAAGGATTTAGGGCTTGCAAAGAAAATCCTTAGTATGAAAATCATCAAAAATAGAACCAAGAGGCTGCTGCATCTATCTCAAAAAGGATATATCAAGAAGATTTTGGAGAGATTTGAAATGAAGAAGGTCAAACCGGCTGAGCTGCCACTAGTTGGGCATGTCAAACTCTCTAAGACATTGTTACCACAGACTAAGATAAAAATTCAGGAGATGAAAAAGATTTCATTGCTTCTACTTTGGAAAGTATTGTATACTTTATGGTATGTTATAGGCTAGATTTAGCCTATGCAGTGAGTCAAGTGAGCAGGTTTATGGCTCAATCTAAAAAGAAGTACTGGAGAGCACTGAAGGATATCTTCAAATACTTGGCAGGTTCAGTTGGGATCGACATCTACTACGATCAGCGGAAAGGTGCTAAGGAACATCCTAACATGTCTAAGAAAGCTCAAGGGCTAATAGAGAAATTTATGGATGTAGATTTTGATAGAGATGTGGATACTTGACATTCGACTATAAGTTTTATATTCAGCTTGTATGAAGATCCAATCTCATGAAGATCTTGCTTGCAACCAATTATGATCTTGTCCACTACTGAAGCGGAGTACATTGGCATCATAGAGGCAGCGAAGGAGGCTCTATGGTTGAAGGACTTGGCACTGAAGATGGAATTTTTACAGGATGCAGTCAGAATGTATTATGACAGCCAGAGTATTTTATTGCTCATATAGAACTCTATGTATCATGTGCGGACCAACCACACTAATATCAGATACCATAGGATCAAAGAGCTAGTAGAGGATGATGAAGTGGACCTAGTGAAAGTTCACACCAAAAAAGAATCAGTTGATGTGCTCACAAAGGTACTTTCATAGAATAGCTTTTATAATTGCATAGTATTAATAGGGTTGATAGATAGAGCTGAGTTCATAAGAACTTGGAAGCACCAAGATGGAGATTGTGAGCTTAGGTATGGTGCTCTCAAGCCTTGGAAGTAGGTGGAAAGAGAGCAAGAAGCGAATAGAATCAACCATCAAAGAACTTCGGCAAATGCTTCAGAAGAGCTGACTCGATTCCTGGTAGAGTTAGCTCGAGCAGAAATCTAAAAAGCATATCAGGCTGATACGCTAGAAGAGCTGGCTCAATTCCTGTCAGAGCCAGTCCAAGCAGAAATCGAGCTGGCTTAAATCCTAAGAGAGCCAGCTCGAGTAGCAGAATAGAGAGTGGTGATTCGGGCTCTAATAGGAGACATCACCATCGAGCCGATTCGATTGTCGATCGAGTCGGCTTGAGCTGTGAACAGAATAAAATATGGTTTCTATTCTAGCCTGGGATTGGGTTTAATCCTAGGAACTTAGGATTTTGGTTTGTAAGGTCCTAAGGGGGCTAACCTATGGATTGGACTGAAATTTATCCAATGGATGTGTGCATGGAAGACATGGATATACATGGGCTCGGAGAGTGCATCACATTAGGTTAGCTAGAAGGGTTTTTTAGATTGGATCTTATTTGATCAGGTATATATATACTCTATACTGAGTTTTGTAAACTAAGCATGAAATCAATACAAGCTTTTTCTTTCTGAAATCTCTCTTCCTCTCTCGTTCTCTCCCTTTTCTCCATGCCCTAGGATTTGCTAGGGTTTCAACAGAACAGCCATCCCTTTTCTTAGATCCTTGTTACTATTTTCACAAGCATCGAGTAGCAAGAATTATTCCCAACATATTGGTATCAGAGTAGCCATCTTGAACAATAAAAAAATCATGCGACAAAACCATGGGAGGCATGGGAATGGGTAAGATAGGGTTGGTTGAACTTGTTTCAACCAATGAATAAAATTTGAATTTAAATTCCTTCTTATCCTTTTCCAACACCCTCCAAAAGTGTTTGATGCATAGAAGGATTCTCATTTTGCATGCCCACACTTGGAAAATACTAAAAAAAATGTGCAATGAAAAAAGGATGGCGTGGAGAAAAGATAAGGTGGGAAGTTAGAGAGCTAGCTAACCAATTCATTTGAATTCGAAATTCAAACAAACCCAACCTCATCCAATGATTGGACTAGGTCAAAGGTAGATAAGAGAGGGCACACAAAACTCTTTCTGGATGTAGGAATTCACATGCACAACATAAAGGGGCATGAAGAATGGCGTGGATAAAGTCAAAGTGGCATAGGGAGAAAAGGAATTTGAAATTCAAACTACCTTTGAATTAGTCCAAATTGGTTCATCCAAACCAATTTGTTTTTACCAATTAAACTAGGATAAATTCAATCAGATTAGGCTTAACCTAATTTAATTAATTTTTAATCTAATTAGAAATTAATCAAGTCCAACCCCTGATCAAATCAGAATCCAATCTTTCATAGCGATTAGATCATCTCATAACCTAATCAGATCAAATCCAATTGAATCAAATTCAATCAGATTTGATCAAATTTTCATCGCTCAATCAAATTGAGCTAATCAGCAATCTAATTGTTAATTAATTCTCAAAAAATATCAAAGTTTCAGCCTAGTGGAACTCGTGAGGGTAGAGTTTCAGTCCAGTGAAACTGCCGATCATAGAGTTTCAGTCTAGTAAAACTCTTGAGCATAGAGTTTCAGACCATTGAAACTCTTAATCAACCATTAGATCAGATAGAAATTTTTATTGTGTGACCTCATAGGTTAGAATCCTAAGTCAGTAGCACAGAAATCAATTTTCTATGCCAATCGATGTGACCATCTAATAATGATGTTCGGATAGATCGAATAGTTATAATGCAACATCGATGAACCTATGGCATATGGTTACTGTATAATTTATCTTCTTGACCTCAATGCTCAAAAGATGATCTAGAATTTAACTATCAATCTTAAAATTCATCCACATTGTATTTCAAAATTCAATATCCATTATATGGACCATCCCAATTGAGATGTTGCTAAATTGAAATACAGTGATGCATCTACTCCAACATTTGGAAGGATCAATTCCATCTTGATTCACACACTGACTAAATAAATAATTGACTGCACCCAGTAATCTTCCATCATTGAATTAAAAATTCAGATAGTTCGGTACCTAAGTACAGTGAGTTACTTGCAAGTCGCCGTGGTGAGCTCAGGTCTAAGGAATACTTATACCCATATTCTTCGCAAGCAAGTCTTGACAATAGAGAGCTCCATAGTTGGATTCGATCAGTAAAATATACCTCTATATTTTACTTGCATGCCATACTAGTATCTTCATACTTCTTAGTTAAGAGGACAACCAACCCATATGGCATGCAATAACCTACACTCGACAAATGTCGTCATCTTAGATAACAACATATTATTTGTTCGTGATCAAATTTAAGGACTAAATGATAAATTCTTCTTGTCGAGTCTAAATGTCCTAAGGACTTTATCACAGAAGAGTTCATTACAGAAATATGCACAAAAATAATAAAATATTAAAATAATAATTTTATTTATTTATAATTCAAGTATATTTTATAATGAGCTTAACCATCCATAATCTAGACGATTGACTTTAGGATACAATATCCAACATTAGCGAGTGGTAAGATCAGGAAGTAGCGATAGCTGTTCAGGATGTTGGAGATCGAAGAGAGGTCGGATTGCCAACAATGGATGGGTGAGGGACATTTCAGAGATCACAACAAAGCTTTTGCATGAGGTTTTATATCATTTAAAGCCTCGGGATCTTTGGTAGGAATAATTTTACCCCCAATATGTATCAAACTATTTCTTTAAATTTTTGAGCTATTTCAATATAATCCTATCATCTATCTCCATTAACAAAATGTATCCATTATTTTATAAAATGATCAAACTATCCTTATCCCTATCTCCTTTCTTATTGATTGCTATCCTTTTTCACTTACGGCACCAACATCTCTCCTCCCTCCTTCCACATCATCCTCTTATCTCCTTCTTCTCCTCATCATTCTCCTCCTCTATGCCTACCCATAAGCCTTCTTCCTCCATAATGACTTCTTTTACCTTCGCCTATTCCTCTCCCGCGATCCCTTATTTTCCTGCTCTTCTTTCTCCTTGCCTACTTTTCCTCCTCCTCCTCCTCTTTTAAGCCTACTTTATAAAGCCCTCTCCCTCCATGGTGGCTCCCTCCATCTCTGCCTATTTTGCTAGCAAACCTCCTTCCCCTTTCTCCCCGTTTTGCTCTTCCTCTTCTCCTTCTCCAAGTCTACCCAAATTCCTCTTCATGATGGCACCCACCACCTCCATCCCTTCCTTATTGGCAATCTCTTCTTCCCCTCCTCTCCTTCCTCATCATCTACTTTTTTTCTTGCCTCCTCCTCCTTCAAGCTCATCGATGACCCCTCCTTGCACCTCCTTTTTCTTCTCATCTACTTCCCCTCCTCTTCTTTCAAGCCTGCTTATGAGCTTATTCCCTGCATGGTGTCTCCCTCCACCTTTGCTTATCTCATCGATAAACCCTCCTTTCCTTCCTTCTCTCCCACTTTTCCTCCTCTTCCTCCAAGCCTACTCATGTCCCTCTCCCTGGTAGCTCCTATCATCTTCGCTCCATCATGGTGACCCTTGCTTTTTTCTCTTTCTTTTTTACCTCATCCATATTTTTCTCTAGAGGTGGCAATTTTTTCCAACCCGTCAGGATCCAACCCAATCTGAATGGAATGAATTTTATTTGATCCAATTAAAATTTAGGGTAGATATAGATTTTAGAAAAAAATTCAAAATAAATTCAGATCGGATGCAAGTAATAGTATGTCCTATCTCAAATCCGATCCGATAATATAAAAGGCTTAAGTGGCTGCCCTTTAACCCCTACAAGCCATCGATCTTTCAATCATTTCTTTCCTAACCCATCCGACCAGCCACCCTACCTAGCCACCCCCATTCCTCTTCTCCTCCCTTCCTCTCCATTCCTCCCCATCTTTCATATGTCCAATGCGGTGATGCTATGAGAAAATGAGGATCATCCCTTCGATTGATACCATACTTTTATCCCTCAGCTTCTATCTAACATTGCACTGGTTCACCTCTCCTTATGCAAGCTTCTTCTCCTCTATCTAACCATCCTTTCTTAAGCTGCATTTTTTCGTCCATCCAATGCCAGCTGCTTCTCATGCTGGTGATTATTCCTTTTTCATCTAAGGTTAGGGTTTGTTTTCTAGGGTGAGGGTTAGGATTTATGTTTTCTAGGGTGAGGATTAGGGTTTATGTTTTCTTGGCTTTTGTTGGCCTTCCTAGCTCCCGCCAGTGTGAGCTCAGTGGATTGGCATCCTTCTCTATTTTCTTTGGGAAGTAGATTGGCATCTTCTTTTACTTGAAAGTTAAAAAAAATAAAGAATCTAAATCTTGATGGTGGTATTGTTATTAGATTTTTAATAGGAGAAATATAAAATTAGATTTATTAGTTTTTTGTTGGTATATTTTTTCAAATATAATAATATGATTGTTATATTTTAGAAGTTGTAAATCAAACAAGTAATCTACATTATAATCATATGATTGTTATAATTTTTGAAATATAATGATATGATCATTATATTCTGGTCAAAAGATTTACTAGTTAACTACTTCAAGATCTCTTAGTCATCCATAATAACTAGAGTAATTTATATTCCTTAATTATGCAAGGCTAGACCATGTTCTGCTCTCGTATATGGCCACAGCTATAGTTTTGTGCATATGAATAAGTTATTCGATAGAATTTCATTATGAATTTCTTCTGGTCATGCTATGAAACAACCAAAATTGATGCTTTTTTTGTTAATGAAAAGTTTAGAAAGTCTTAACCCATGATATATTAGAGTAAAAGTTGATTAATATGCAGAAGTTTATAGCATGAAGAGTCTATCCAGAGTACAAGGCAATTAAAGGAGATGCTATAAGAACCAGAGAAGACAATGATGAATATAGCTTTGCATTTTAACTTACGTGACAATAGCCCTATCTCTGAAAAGCATAACGATATGTTGTGTCACAATTATGGCAGATTTAGCAATAAAGTCAAAAATATGCTGATTGCATTCTTTTCAAAGGCACCAAATCTGCTAATTAAGGGTTCCTTGCAAGTGGGATATGAGATTAAGATTTTCAAGCACACCAAAATAAGCTTAGACTATGAAATCAAGTTTATTACTTACAATGAGAATGGTGATTAAGAATAGTCCACTAGTCTCATTTACTTGTTTTGTATATTTATTTATTTACTCTTTAGTCATCTTAATCCTTCTATCAATTTGGTATAAGTTAGTGATCATGCCAATACAAATTTTTTATTTACTACTTCTGTTTGCTTGACAATTTCTATGATAATTTAAATTTCTTATTGACATTTTTTTGATATCTTTTAGATCCAAAATGTCTTCACAAGAAAATAGTTGCTCCCTCCTATCACCACTTGGGAGTAACCAACCTTCCTTATCAGTTGACATGGCTCGGCTCTGGTATCAATATCATAAGTAAATAGTAGTTGTATACTAACTAGTAATGAACCTACTTATAATATTGTTGATATTGATGAAAGTGGAAAAAGAAAGTTGACAACTGATGTGTAGAATCATTTTAAGATGACAAAAGTTGATGGGCAAGACAAAGCACAGTGCAGTCATTGTAAAAAACATCTTTTAGAAGGGAGCAAATATGGAATATATCTTATTTGCATGAATACTTAAAAAGATGTCCAAGGCTAAAATATAGGGATATGAGGTAAGAACTTTTAGTGAATGAGTAAAATAAGATGGATGGTAAATAGGGCTTGAGCAATTTTCATTTTGACTAAGATGCAACTAGAAAGGAGCTTGCAAAATGATCATCTTACATGAGTTCCCGCTTAGTATAGTTGACTATATTGGATTTAGAAGATATTCATAGTTTCTTCAATTATTATTTAAAATAGTTTCTAGAAACATAACCGAGAGGGATATTTTCAAAATTTATAATCATGAGAAGTCAAAGATATTCGCATCATTAGAGAAGATTCAAAGTAGGGTTGCCATCATAACTGATATATGGACTCAAGCAATAGGAAGAGAGGTATCATGATTAATGTCACAGCACACTTCATTAATGATTCTTGGATATTACAAAACTAGATTTTGAGGTACATTCTCCTTTCAAAATATAATTTATATTTACATATATGCAATTTCACTTAAGCTATGTGTTTATATTTTATTTAATTTTTCTTATAGGTTTATCTAGGTTCCTTCCCCCCACAGAAAAAAAGTTCTTTCTAATGTTCTTCTTGATTGCTTGTTAGAATAGAATATTGATAGGAAGTTATCTATTTTTACTGTTAATAATGAAGAAAAATCTAATTTTCCACCGTAGGATCATCTAGATCTGATCAGATTTGAGGCAAAATTTTTTACAAAAATTTTTACGATCTAATCAGATCTAAGAGTTCGCAGATCTAATCATGATGATCTGATATTAAAAAATTAAAATAAAATTAAATTAGATTTATTTTCAAGTACCTGATTGGATAATCTAATTATCCTGTGATGATTCTGATCATTTCTAAGGTTCTGAAAGGAGACACGCACGCGCCTGACCTCTACTAGTATCCACTCGGGCAAGATCTGAATATCTTCTTCTCATGAATCTCTCCTCTAAAGATCAGATTTGAATCTGATCTATAGATCCTTCAAAATAATTTCTGAAGGTAGTCCGTCCATCTCACGAATACCGTCGCATAGATCATGAATCTTGTACAAAAATCTTGGACCTTTTACTCAGATTTATGCCAAACTTTTTAGATATGTAGAAGAGAGGGAGAGAGAGGATAGAGAGAGAATGGGATATGTTATGGATGACAACACTTGGACGTGGAGATTATTTTGTGCGATGATTGCTCTTTGATGTGAGAAAGGTTTTTAATCCCAACGCCACATAGAGTCCCTCTTTGACCAAATAACCAATTTATTTTATCATTTGGACTCTAGAACTTATTCTCCATGTGAAACCACCAGATCTCATATGGTTTTGTCACCAAAAATGATTCAAAAAGTGGGCGACATGAGTAGATAAGGAAGAGTCCATTGCGCCTAAGACTCTTCTCTCAAGAGTTTAATCTAAATTAAACTCTATCAAAACCTAGTCAAAACTCTATCATAAATCATGAAATTTGGCACACCCATAGCATCACTCGAGTCCTATCACATGTCTAAAAATTAGATCAAAATAATTTTAAAAAAATTTTCTAAAAGCATCTGATCAGGTGACCCTCAATTCTCTTAAATAGGTCAACTTTTGACCCTAGTCCAATTACACTAGGAATTCATTTTATTTCTATAATTAATCTAACCTAGACTAGTTTCAGTCAGATGAAAATAAATCCATTCAAGATACAGAAATAAGTCAAATCAAATTTGACTCAGTTGTGATGAATTAGAAAGACTACAGAAGGAGAAAGCTAGTCTCAATCGTATGCTAGCACGATTATCTTGAATCTGATTAGATCTAATCCAAATTAATCAAACTAGGTTAGCTTAATTGATGACATCTAGATCTAAATTTTTGTTTGTATGATTCAGTTAGGTTCAGTTTCGTATGGTAATGAGATATGTCACGATCTCTATCATCGACATCATCGAAATACCTTTTGATGGATCAGAACTTTTCTGTTTGATATAATTAGAATGATCGATCATCAAAATTATTCTAATTGCTTTCAAAATCTATCAGTGATACCTAATAGTATATGGTGGCAATCTATCAAAACTAAAAATGAACCTCTCGATGCAGCTATCTGTATGATTGAATTCTTCTATCTTAAGCTCCGACAGGATTAGGATTAAGATGAACTCATCAAACCTAATATCCATCATATGAATTAATTATTTGATTCAAATCTGATTTGAAATCCTAATAGAAACTCTTTCTATCATCTTCACTCTGTCATGGTCATGGATTTAAGGATTCAATCTCATGATTATCATAGGACTACTTATCATCTATCGAGGTAGATAAATTTTCTATTAGTGCAATCTAATTTCTACAATGAACATGCTATAGCCAACATATATCTTAGAACTTTGAATGGCTAGAAGATCGAGTTATGGTATAATCAAATTATAATACCCTTAAGATGAA
This sequence comes from Cocos nucifera, assembly GCA_006176705.1. NCBI lineage: Eukaryota > Viridiplantae > Streptophyta > Magnoliopsida > Arecales > Arecaceae > Cocos > Cocos nucifera. The sequence goes on from QRFJ01000294.1 coordinate 1,455,480, forward strand.
CTATCGATGCATCTCAGCTCAATGAACCAGACATACCACTGCAGCATCGAGCCAGTCATCGATAAAAAGGTAGACTTTTTTATGACTGCTTGAGGTGATCAAACTCAGTGCCCTCATTTTCTAATGAGTACTTATACTCTCACTCTGATGTCTCCACACCATAGGCTCAAGACACATCTATCCTAAGAAAGTGATCATACATCAATATTTTGGATCGATCATCATCCTCGTGATGATCCTACGGTCAGAAGCAGTTTATGAGTTAATCATAAAAATTTATATCTTAAATTTTTAACTCTTGAAAATATGAATTGTCATTACCATTAACTTAAAGGTTGTATCACAGATACTTTAAATACATACTATGATAGAAAATAATTTTTTTATTAATTTATAATTAAAATTATAAAATTATTCTTAAAAGTGTATTACAAGTGTCAGCCAATCTAACTTCTAGGGCACACATCTAACAGATAATTATAGTACCGATGATGCCATGATCAGAATTCTCTTAAAAAAATTTAAAGCGGTTTACTTATATTGCATGGTTCACTTATGCATATGCGTTGTGCAACAGTTATTTTAAATTTGAGTGTTCAAGATAGTTTGAAAATTATTGAAGAATGTATTGAGAAGATATGTAATTGCGTAGTGTTTTGGACTGGATTAATAAAAAAAAAGGCAGAAATTTGAAGAAACAATAAGACAATTGCGTATTTCATGTAGTAAAGAGTCGGTTCTTGATTACAAAACTTGATGGAACTCTATATATTTGATGCATTCTATTGTATTATTGTATAAGGATGTGTTTTTCTGTTTGAAATAAATGATTCATCTTATACTTGCATGCCAGGTTCAAAAGAGTGGGAAGTAGCAAAAGAGATTTGTGAGAAAGAGTTATTTTATAATGTAACCAAGATATTTTCTGGGACTTGTTATCCTATAGTTAATACTTATATTACAAAAGTATGTGATGTAAAAATAGCATTATCTGGATGGCTCAAGTCTCCAAATGAGTTAATTAGAAACATTGCATCAAGTATATTAGATTAGTTTAATAGTTATTGGAATATAATTTATGGTGTTATGGGAGTGACAACCATCTTAGATCTAAATTCAAAATAAAATTGTTGGAGTGGATGTTCACCCAAATCCATGGGGATAAAGGTTTCGATGAAATTGCAAGGTTTAAGAATATTTGTTGTGAGTTATTTAATGAGTACAATAAAATGGCTTGTAATGCTTGTTCTTTTGGTACTTCATTTGCTATCGTAGAGGCTACTCAATCAATGAAAAATAACTTTCTTTTTGATTTTAATTTATTTGTAAGTAGTGAGAATAAGATCGAGAATGTGAAAGTAGAGTTGGATCACTACATCGAGGATGGTGTGCTTTCAAGAACTGTGGATTTTGATATTTTAGTATGGTGGAAAAATTAAGGACTCAAGTATCCTACTTTGTGGTTGATTGCTAGGGATATTCTAGCCATTCCTATATTAATAGTTGCCTTAGAGTCGGCTTTTAGCACAGGTGGTAGATTGCTAGGCCCACATCGTAGTACACTTCATTCCAAAACATTGAAGGCATTGATGTATGCTCAAAATTGGTTATGGACTGAACTCAAAAGTAAGTAAAATATTTTTTTTCATTTATTAGTTTATATGTTATACACTATACACTATTGAATCATGGAGTTTTTTTTTTTTTTGTTTCATATTTCTTTTGGTTCATCGGTACCACCATAAGGTAGCATAATTTAGAAATCCTTGATGATTATGATGATAATGAAGAAAAAAGTTTGGTGATGGACTATGAGAAAGATTGATGAAGTGGAGAAAATTTTATGCAAGCACTTGGTTGTTCTCTTTTTAGTTGATTATTTTTCTTATTGTAAGGGGGAGATGACTTCCTAGAAAACAATATATTTGTTGTTTTGTTTCTATCTTTGTTGTGGAACTTGCCTTTAGGAGAAATGGTTCATCGCAGTGTTGTTGTTTTGCTATTCAAACATTATATTCTTCTTCTTCTTCTTCTTTTTATTATCATGTTCTATATATAATGTCGATCAACTCTGCATCTAAGTGTCAGTGACATCTCTTTTGTCTCTCTGCTCTTCCATTCATTAATAATTTATTTAGTTTTTAGCTGCTTTAATGACTTTGAAATGCAAGCTTGTTTCTCCTAGCCAGTTAAGATTGTTAACATTGAGCATGATTTCTATTGTTTAATTACTTAAATCTATGTTCACATTTTTGTGTCTTGGTTTAATATATTAAATAGAAAATTCCAGATTTTCCAAGTATATAAGCAGGTAGTTTTATTTGGCAACTTTCTTTTTTAAGTCAACTTATAAGTTCTATCATTTATGGTAATGCAATATTTATCTTTTATTTCTCCCTAAACCATGTTATATTGGCTAATTGTTCTGCGGTATTTTATAGATTGGAAAGCATGGTTTAAAGTAGTTGGTATTTGTTTAGCACCAATAACTATCTGAGGCATCTTGGCTTTATTTTGCTTCCACTTTTTGTATCAGTTCACTGCTGATATGATTGCCATGAACAATGCAAGTTTTATAATTACTGGCACTTACGAGGAGATTGCTGGAAGGTGGTTGTCCTATCTAGTTGGGTATTCCACTCATTCTTAGCTTAATATCTAGGATGTCAGGATTTCAATTTGAATTTGCTACATGGTGTAGGATGGGTGTTTAAGATGACATTTCTCATTTAAAATGGGATTAATTATGGTCCGTGTGAGGGAAATGTTAAAAAATGAAAACTACTTTAAATTCAAATTTCCATTTCATAAACTCTTCTATGATTGTTCGATGCTGCATGCTTGTTTTAGTGCTTCTTGGATGTTAGATGAAAACTCTTATATTTTCTATTTCAGCAAGAATATAGTTGGATGGTATGAGACCTACACTGCTTTCACTCTTCCTGGTTTCTACCGTGTTGTCCATGGCATTGACATTTTTGATCCCAAGTTCGATATGATCCCCGAGAGCAGATATGTTTATTTACTTTCCATACTTGGAAAAAAGAAAGGAGGCTTACTTCTCTTCATAGTTCAATTGAAAACCTGTATGATCCAGGGCAAAATGATGAGCACATATGAGTACTTAATGACTATTAATGCATTTGCTGCTTATTTGATTTTGATTACTGAAAACATGCTGCTAATGTAGTTTAACCTGTACATGCATTTTATTAAAATCTATCTATTTATTCCATGGGCTGTTGTTTTCAAATTTGTGCAAAATTTTCATCCTAGAATAACTTAAGCATTACTTCTTCAAGAAAAGATTATGCCCTTTTAGTATTAGGTCTCGAGTTCTTATATAAAACAATGTGCATAATATAAATATAATGTCAACTTGAACATGTCTTCTAATTTTTTTTTTTTTAACATCTACAACAATTATAGATAGTCAAAGACATGATACTGTTTGCACAATTTTTTTATTTAATAGAAAGATCGTTCCATTGAACTCAACAAATATAAACCCAGCCCAGCCTAAGATATTCGATCTGACCCAATCCAACCCGATCTAATCCAAGGGAAGTGGGTATACCCAACCCAACCCAACCTAACCCGAGTCCTTCATTTTACCCCACCTGACCCGATAGGATGGGTACGACTATGAATTTTTTTCATGATGGAATGAGTATGAGTATTAATCGATCCGACCCATATCCGATCCATTGCCATTCCTATTTTTTTCTCATCTTTCTCTTCCTCCAAGCTTACTCATGACCCCTTCTTTCTATTGTCTTTCTCTTCACCCACTTTTCCTCCTCTTCCTCCAATCCTACTCGTGATCCCTCCTCCTTCGTGGTGGCTCTCTCCACCTCCATCCTTCCTTACCGATAACCCTTCTTTCTCCTTCCTCTTCTTCGACCTCATCCACTTCTTCTCATCATCTTCCTCCTTCTCTAAGCGCTCTCTCTTCTTCTCTATCCACTTCCTCCTAACCCCTTAGCCTCCTCTTCTTTTTCCTCCTCCAATCCTACTTATGAGGCTTTTGACATCATCCTTTCCTTCCACGCCGACCTTTACGATCCCATCTCTTCTTCCACGGCAACTTCCTCCACCTCTATCTCTTCTTTGCCAATGATCCATTCAATATCAATAAAGAGCATTTTTTCTACTAAAACATAAAACTAATACCGTTTGTTAGTAAGTGAACAGTAGGACCATATTGAAGTATCTCAAAAATTTGAAGGAATAGTTTGATACGTTTTAAAGTTGAAGGAGTGTTAATGAAATTAGACTAAAGTTAAAGAAGTGTTTCTATAATTTATCCTAATATTAATCACAAGTAGTCTTAATATCCTAATATTTTTTTTGGTAGTTACCTTTTGCTAGGCAACATGCATTCAGTGAAGCCTAACATAGAGCTGGTCTTTTACTTTTTATTCCATTGATAATATCTTCTCTCTTTAGCTTTTAGAAAGAAAAGATTCTTCTGATGTATATATCATTTTAGGTAAATTCTGGTGTATGTTTCTTAGTGTTATGTCTAATATATTCTGTGTTGTGTTGCAATCAAGACTCTAGAGAAACTGGATATAAAGAAATGGTCAATAAGTGTCAAATGCTTTCTAGTAGAGATCTTACAAATTTTATAGTGAGTAAAATCTTGTTGACTCCAGATCTTTACCTTAGAATAGAAGCCATCGAAATTTATATTTTATAGTGAGCGATTTGAGGTGATTTTATCTCTTTGGTTTTTACATATATTCACATGATTGGGGCAACAATTTTTGTGATGAAATATTAATCATTAGTTAGATATAGTTATTAGACTGTAATATGGAGAACCATGCTCCTTAGAGTTTTATTAGATTTTCAAATGTGGTATAATCTCTACTCTCAGAAGAGTGGGACCAGAGATATCACTCTCCGCAGAAAGATTGAGCCTTTACTAGAACCAATCAATTGGTTGAATTGTCTTACAATTTAATCGCTTTGTTTTTTTTTTTGGATCTTTTGTTACGTTCTTCCTTGATTCATGTTTGTTAAAGAAAAGGACAGCGACATATCTATAAAATGTACAGATAAAATGAAGATTAGGCTCCAAAGCTCATAATGCAATGAGAGAAAAATAGGCTTGCTATGTTCCACCATTTGTTTTGTTTTGTTGGCAAGTGATGCATAGCATGCTTGGATCCTTTCTATTAGATCGTTCTGCACGTAGACATCATAAGATAGAACCATGTTGTTGGATGATAGCTGTATTTCTCAGTGGCAGTTTGCTGTCATTCATATTATCCATATAATACGATGATTCTTCTTCTTTCTTTCTTTGCTCCAAAACTTCAGTTTTATAAGCCCTTCAATATGAAGTCCAGCAGTACAAAAAGTGCAGATGTGATGATGAACATAGCCAGTACCCATTAAAATATGGTGTTATAAAACTAATTATTTTGATCGGACACAGAAAAACACCCATCAATAGCCCAAATTTTGCAGCAAATAAAGGATTGCATTCAACTTCTTCAAGGCAAGATAAAGTCCATAACGAATTTGAAAGATACCGATCTTAAACCAACTATGGTTAGTGTTGGGGATAATGTTTAATTCCATTTTGGCCTTTTGAATTAGCAGAATCATCCGCTACTAGAGAGAGCTATCACAAAAGTTACCCATACGTGATTCTAAAAGTTGCCGAAATTCCATCACTATTTAATGTATACATGATTCATTTACACCTGGAGAAACCTCAAAATCATAAATCAAAAATAAATTGTAAAAAACTATACAACAATCTCTTTAAAAGGAAAAAAAGAGAGAGAAAAGAAGTATATCTTTTATTTTGTATCAACCGATGACCAAATCTGGCAGTGCTAGGCACCAACTCAACAACACCAGTGCATTCCACTGGCCGAAGCCATGGCAACTAAAAACCCGATGGCTTCCTGCCATTCCTCTCCAACAACCCTTCCAATATAACTCTCTTCTTGTACTCCTTTGAATTCATATCAACTTCTCTTGAAGCCACCCCATTGCCATCAGAGACATCATCTTTGCCCATGATCAAAAGTGGCACAAGGAACATGCAAGAACACAGACAAATAAGGGCCCAGGCTCGGCCCAGGAAAACCATCACGGCAAGAGTCATCACCATGATCCAGATCCCAGCGGTTGGTTTGAGTGACCCGGTCCGGACCGGGCATTTATGGGAGGTAGCTGGATGGATGTGCACGGGTGAGCCGAGGTCACTGGTCTTGGACCTGGTTCGAACCGTGTCGTGTTTCCATGGGGGTGGGGCCTCTTCTCCGCGGGTGCTGTATTGCTTGGAGATTCGCGCGAGGCGTGTCTGCTCGGAGTCGATTCCATGATGGAGTTGGGAGTCCGCATCACGTTGGAGTTGTTGGGTGTTGCCTTGGCTTCTACTGCTTCGTCCCTAATCCAAACAGCGAACCCGATTCGCTGGTCAATAAAGCTGGCGATATTGTCATTTAAGTCTTTTCTTCATGTATAAGTTGCAACTTATATTTGAAGTCTTCAGCACATGAAGACAAGGAAAATGTCGGCTCTTGTCGATCGGTGGGTATTGATGTAAAGGTACGCAGAAAAAAGAGGATTACGTTCCATCGGATGCTTGAAAATTGGAATAAGATTTGAAGTACATTTCACTCTATAATCCTTTAACTCTTTATTGGTTTTTATTTCTGAAACAACCGATACAAAGAAGAGTTAGAAAATATTTTGACCTTTGAGGAGATAGGATCTTCTTCAGTTAGTGTATTACGAAATTACTTATGGTTTAACCGGCCGACCTGCTATGCCGACTATTCCATCACAATGTATCTTAAATACACAAATAATCTATAATCTAGATTTGAAATTTTTTAACTTGATTCAGAAATTGAAAAAAAAAGAAAAAAAAAAAAAACCCTAATACTTTGTTCAACTCATGGAATTTTATGTACCAGCCCGTAGTGTTTGGCGCTAAAAAATCAGGTTTATATCTTGAGCAGCCTCCAGATACAAACTACAAAAATTTTGACCAAATAGAAATAAAATAATGTATAAAGTATTTATTCTGATGGGAATAAATAATCTTATGATCGTATTTTAAGCAAGGACGCGTGAGGGCCTTAAGCTGGAAAACTTATGTTGGGCGTTCACGTTTCTGGTACCCTGAATCAGCGGTCGCATCTAAACAGCAACCAGCACCAGGTGCTGACGTGTCCTTAGACAGATTGTCCCATAGGAAAAGTGGGCCCCATCAGAAGGGTAGTCCAGACCCACCAAGATGCAATGAAAGGAACGTATCTTTTGCGGTACTCAAAATATCGTAGGTGCTGTACATTGGTGGGATACGGTTCATCTTAAAACAAACAATTGCACATATTTATACATACATATTAAATATTAAGAAATATAAATTTAAAAAATATTTAAATAATTTGGACAGCCATCGTAAAATTAACAGCATCCCGTTTCTAGCATAAAATACGCCGTCCGAGCATATACGGCCTCAGCAGAGGGGTTCGAGTTGTGAAAAACATGAGAGAACGGCCGATCTTTTTTCGCGATGTCGCCCGTCGGATCGAGCTCAGCACAGCTCTCAAAGCAACCCGAATCTTCGATTCATGCGTTTGCACAAATCATGAAGCAGCCATTGCACGATCCAACGGTGGATTCGCGCGAAGGAAGGTGAATCCTTTTATCGGGCGAAATATACAACCGCGTCCCTAGACGGACAAGGAAAACAAGCGATGCCACGTCATCAACCCCCTGGGTCGTGGTTCACGAGTAGCGATGTGGGGCCCTTGGAAGCTTCGACGTGGGCGGGACCAATTAAAACCCGTGGACTTTTCCGGGATTACCGTTTTGACAAACACGACGAGAGCTAGATTAATGGTCGAGTCTGGGCCTATCCTGCTGTCGACGCCATCATCGTCGTCGGTGATTCTTGACAACGATCGCCCCTCAAGAGTCGTGCAGAGCCGCACGAGAGCACTCCGGCCCCGTTAGGAAACAAAATTTTAGCCATAAACGCGAACTACGACCAACCCGGTAGTGGTTGCAACGCTGAGAGGATTCGCGGGCACCGCTACTCCCCTGACCAACCGACCATCCATCGACCGTGCAAAAGAGATCGAACGGTCGATCAGCTCGCGCCCGCCACCCTCCGAAAGGAAAGAAGAGCAAGCGAAGAAATAAGAAATTAACAAGGAAGAAAGAGACGGTGAGCCGAACCAACCTCGGAAGGACTGTTTTCCTGAGCTGATGCTTTGATATTGGGGCGAACGCCGTCGAGGGGGGCGGTCTTCTTCTTCTTCCGGTATCGGGACCAGGAGAGCTTGGGCTTCGACCCGGCGGAGATGAGAGACCCTACGAAGCAGGAGGGGTGACACTGGCACGACCAACTCTTCCGGCTTGGTGTTTTGGGATGGGTGCTCTTCTCGGGAGGAGGCATGGTCTGCTGGGGAAAGCACGGTAGTTATGGAGAAGAATGAGGGGGATGTGTACGCCGGGGTCTAAGTTTCTAGTTGGAGGCCACAAACCCCGGTGGCTGACAAGCTTCTTTAATATATACATATGGTGAGAATGGCAAGATGGGGGATGGTTCCAACTTAATCCTCCCATTTTAAAAATTCTAAATATATTGGGTTCTTTTGAAAAAACACTCTATGCTTGTAATATTTATATATATATTTTTTGTATCAAAAAATTGGTCAGAACGCAGAGATATATAGCAGGTCTGTCATATCCCTAATTATGCATTTTAATAACTAATATCTTGCACGTTCTTTGCACATGAGTCTCACAATGAATTTATTGAAAGAAAAATGACAAAGCGAATTGGTGTTACGCTTTACTTTGTAGATATTTGGAAAACAACATGAAAGTGAATTTGAATTACAAGATGGAGCCATAATTTTTGAGCTACTTCCAACTTCCTACCTTCATGACACCTAGCACCCTAGCACGTGCCCGGTTTTGTAGGGTGCAAAATAAGATGACACGCTTACGACAAAGTGGTATTTGCAAAGAAATATACAAAAATGCAAGAAGACGGAGAAGTACAATTTTTTTTTTTTTTTGATAAGGAAAGAAAATGATATTTTTTTGATTTAATTAAAAAAATGGAGTGGAATCGGAAAGCACAGATGTTGTCGTAGAGTTTGCACCATATTAGCGGGGATGAAGAATTATGGTTGTTTTTGTAAAAAAAAGTTCAAGTTTTCCCTATTTTCTTTTTAGAGCACAAGCTGGTTTTACTTTTGTTTTTTAATTCTTATTGGATTTTTTTGCTAAGTTTAGGTCATAAGCCTCTTACACCTATGCTTGAATCAGTGCAATATTTATCATGTGATAAACATAGTGAAACAAAAATTTGTCTCAACAAGCAATGCCACATGCTGAAGAGTATTAAGAGGTGAGGTGATCAAGGTTGTGATAATAGCAAAATCATGTGGATTGCTGCATTCATCTAATTCAACTTCAAAATAAATAATTCCTTGCTTATGTAAATAATATCGATTGCTTTAGTGTAAATCATCTCCTATCACTATGACACTACCAATTTTGCGATCTCTGACATGTTACATTGACTCGTTATGCTTAACTAGCTGCCTCCATTCCATCAAGTGTGCTAGTCGGTCCATGCTCCTATTGGCCCAACTTATTTTGAAAGTTGTAATCCTAGATAAATTGGAGATATATCCTTTTTTTTCTTTTTTCATATTTTTTTTCTTAATTTATTATTATTTTTTAAAGTAGGAAGATGGAGAAAATTTGGTTTAAAGGATCAACATACTATGATATCAAGAATATATTAAAATATCTTTGAAGTCAATATTATCATAATTTATTGAGCAGGGATCAATGCCACCTTCTTCTTTTCTTCTTCTCCTCATCCTTATTTGGGGTGCCGGATCTCACAAGGCATGGAGCTTTTTTCTAGTAATATGGTTTGGCCCCAAAAACATTACTGCGCTTTGTGTACTCAGGCCCCAAGTATTTTCCGTATAATTATAAAAGAATTTTGTTGGAAATTAAGATAGAAAAATATATCATGCTGAAAAGGTTACATCTTTAATTTGGTGTGATGATAGGGAATTTATTTTGTTCACATATGACCAAAAAAGTGTTGGGTGGAAGAACGGGGTGTTGCAAGAGAACCTCGTTATCGAAATACTCTGATGTTTAATTTGCTTTTGGACTAGGTAAGCCAGAGATCTCCTTTATTCCATATTAGCCTCTTATTTTTCTTTTGGTAACAAATAGAGTAGCTTCATTTAAAAACTGGAAAGTGATATAAAGTTTTGAGAACATAGAAACCAAAAGAAATAGACAAAATGATGTGAACAACTCCCTATAGGCAAATATTACAATAAGAAATTGGAACCCAACTATAGTATAAGACCCCATGAGCATGATTATTTTGCCAGCATCATGAAGCTTTCCTTCCATTTGAGACCTATTGGTGCAGAATTTGATTGACGTCGGATCGAGCTGGAGTCGAGGAAGACGAGGTTGTTGCCGATGATTTACAAAATAAAGTCCTATCCGGAGTTGATGGTGGTGACTCTGGTAGGACCCTCTGACGATCAAGTTAGCTCTTCTGATCAATAAAAATAGAGTGCTCAGAGAGGAGTTCGGTAGAGTTTCGAAAAAAAAAAAGAAAGCTTAGAGAAAAGATATCTGGAGGGTTCCTTTTTATAGACGGAGCTTATTGTAACTGTCCTGATAAATGCCATCGTAACCGTTCTGATAAATGCCCATCATAATCATCATGATAAATACCAATTGTGATTATTTAGATAAATAACAATCATAATTATCATGATAAATGATAATTATAACCATCCAGTAGTGAAATCGCCTGTAGGAATCCATCTGAAGGAACAGTCTGCAAGGAGTTCGGCTTTCATAGAAGCTCAACTGTAGGAGAAATTCGAAAGAAGTTCGGCTCCCATAGAAGTCCGACTGTTGGAGGAGTCCGAAAGAAGTTCGGCTCCTGTAGAAGCCCGACTACTGGAAAGTTTGGCTCCCGTAGAAGTCCGACTGAAGGAGGAGTCCGGAAGAAATTCGACTGCTGGAAAAGTTTGGCTAGAGCTCGACTGCTGAGGAGTTCGATTGGGTTCAAAATTCAGCTAGAGGAGTTCGGCCATTGAACGAGTTCGACTGCTGGAGGAGATCGGATGGGGTTCGATCGCTGAGGAGAAAATTTTCGATCGAAGTTCTTTCATGATTTTTAGCTATATTAGGCTAAACACCAGGCTGGACTTCGATGGAAGTGAGGTTTATCCCTAACAATAGTCTTCCTACTTCTGAGTTCGAAACTCGAAGGAAGGAAGTACAAAAAAGGATGACTATCGAAGTCCTCTTCAGGGCTCTGCACCAGTTCAGATTGAAGTTTGGGGGAGATCTTATCTCCAGCTAAGGTTGACGTCGAAGTTGAAGCTCGGACACAATAGAGCCATTGTTAGGACCTCTCCTCTCACCTCATCTAAATTGAACGAGGCCTTCGATTTTGCTCACGTTAGGATGAGGTTCTCCTCTTATTTCTAACGAGCTGTGGGGGTACATAAGGACCATTGTCAGGACTTCTCTCCCCATCTCGTCTAAAATGAACAAGATCTTCGACTTTGCTCATGTTAGGACGAGGTTCTTCTTCTATTCCTAACAGGCTGTGGGGGCACATAAGGGCCATTGTCAGAGCTTCTCTCTCCATCTCATCTAAAATGAACGATTTTGCTCACGTTAGGATGAGGTTCTCCTCATGTTCCTAACGGACTGTGGAGGCATATAAGGACCATCGTCAGGATTTCTTCCCCCATCTCGTCTAAAATGAATGACTTTGCTCGCATTAGAACGAGGTTCTCCTTCTTTTCTAACGGGTTGTGGGGGCATATAAGGGCCAAAGTCAGGACTTCTTCCCCCATCTCATTTAAAATGAATGAGGTCTTCGATTTTGCTCACATCAGGATGAGGTTCTCCTCCTTTTCCTAATAGGCTGTGGGGTATATAAGGGCCATTGTCAGGACTTTTCTCCCCATCTCATCTAAAATGAACGACTTTGCTCGCGTTAGGATGAAATTCTTCTTCTATTTCTAACGGACTATGGGAGCACATAAGGATTGTTGTCAAGGCTTCTCCCCCATCTCATCTAAAGTGAACGAGATTTTTTGACTTTGCTCGCGTTAGGATGAGATTCTTCTCCTATTTCTAATGGGCTATGGGGGTACATAAGGGCCGTTGTCAGGGCTTCTTCTTCCATCTCATCTAAAGTGAATGAGATCTTCGACTTTGCTCGTATTAGCATGAGGTTCTCCTCCTATTTCTAACGGACTATGGTGGCACATAAAGGCCATTATCAAGACCTCTCCTTCCATCTCATCTAAAATGAACGAGATCTTCGACTTTGCTCGCATTAGGACAAGGTTCTCCTTCTATTTCTAATAAACTGTGGGAGTACATAAGGACCATTGTCAGGGCTTCTTTCCTTATCTCGTCTAAAGTGAACGAGATCTTCGACTTTGCTCGCGTTAGGATGAGGTTCTCCTCCTATTTCTAATGGACTATGGGGGTACTTAAGGGCCATTGTCAGGGCCTCTCCCTCCATCTCATCTAAAATGAACGAGATCTTCGACTTTGCTCACGTTAGGATAAGGTTCTCCTCCTGTTCCTAACATGACCACTTTCGGTTGTATCTTTTATATCATTATATAGTTCTTGCACCAAGAAATAATAATACTGAAATGGAGTTTTATTAAAGAAAGATTACTGATAGTACATCCTCAGATTTTCTGAGTTCCAAGATCATGGAAGCGTTATTCCTCCGAGCTCCTTCAGACGATAAGTCTCGGATCGGATGATCTTCTCTATTTTATATGGGCTTTTTTCATTTGGGGCAAGCTTTCTCTGGCTCTAAGGCTGAGAGATGACGACTCGCTGAAGTACTAGGCCCTTCAGAGATAGCATCGATGATGTCAGAAGGTGGTCGATCTTCTTGTTGTTCCTCCCTCATTTGTGGTTCTAGCTGCGGTAGCGCCTTTAGCTTGCTTCAAGCCGATGTCTGTGGAGCATTAAGGGGGCATATTTATGAAACCTTCTGGAAGAAATTTCTTCGTGTCCTTCCATCGGAGCTTCTTTGACGATGAGCTTGTAGAGGAGTTCGACCTCGCTTGGGCTCGGAGGGAGTTTGAAAGCATGGTCAAGCTTCACTCGACTTTTCTTCCTCGGTGGGCCCACCCGGCTCGCCGATTTGCTGCTTACCAAAGGCTTCATCATCCTTGATCTTGAAGGCCTTTTCAGCTCGAGCGTAACCTTCAGCCCGAGCTAGCAGATTGGCAAAGTTTCTAGAGTACTTCTTCTCTAGGAAGAACATCAAATCATTCTTTTGGAGGCCGCACTCAAGGGCGGCCATTGCAATCGATTGGTTCAAGTTTCGGACCTTCAATGCAGTAGCATTAAATTAGGTGACATAAGCTCAGATGAATTTTTTTTTTTTCTACTTGATGTTCAACAGGGAATCCAAATCTTGGCATGGACGTCAGCTGCTGATGAAGTGAGCCACGATCTAATGGCTCATCTGATAAAAAAAAAAGATGGTACCTGGCTTAAGTACCGAGTACCAATTTCTGACGGCTTTCTTGAGGGTGGATGAAAAAGTCTGGCATAAAATAGCGTCTGACGCACTGTGGAGCAATATCATTATCTAGAAGGCCTCAAGATGATCGACCAGATTGGAGGTTCCTTCGTAACTCTCGAACTGTGGGAGCTTGAAGTTCGGTGGGATTGGTTCTTGCATGATCCTCCAAAAAAAAGGAGGATCAATGCGAATATCATTACCATGTAAGAAGGAAGTATGATGGAGCTCTTCGATTTGTCGGCTCATTTTTAGGAGCCTTTGATCTAAGAGATCTTGATCTCTAGGATTTTCTGATGAAACGGACGTGAAGCTTCCTCTTCGATCGAGTCGTGATTCGAGCATGGGTCTTTCATCCTCTGCTTCTCCTTTTCGAAGACCAAAGTTTGGGTAGCTGAGGTCGACGATTTCCACACTAGACCATGGGGTTCCTTAGATGCCTGCTTCGACTGAACTGATACCGAGGCCTATCGATGTATGGCCTGCATTGCCTCCGCGAGACTACGAACCTGCTAGATCAGCAGGTTCAACTGCCGCATCCACCATGGCTGAAGGTGAAGCTCAAGTTATCGGAGCTGGAACGGATGTATCTGGATGGGATCTAATTGTAGAGGCCGTTGATCGTCGGATCGAAGCTTTCTTGGAAGGCATTTTTTTTGGAAAGAACTATAGAGAGAAAGAAGAGAGATCGCTGCTGAGCACTCTTTTAAGATAAAGAAAATCTCAGGAACAGAGGGTCCTTCCTCTAGCGCCAATTCTGTTGGTATAGAATTTGGTTAACGTCAGATCGAGCTGGAGTCGAGAAAGACGAGGTCGCCATCAGTGACCTACAAGATAAAGTCCCATCCGGAGTTGATGATGGTGACTTTGATAGGACCCTCCGATGGTCAAGTTAGCTCTTCTGACCAATAAAAATGGAGTGCTCAGAGAGGAGTTCGGCAGAATTTTGGAAAGAAAAAGAAAGCTTAGAGAAAACGTATCTAGAGGATCCCTTTTTATAGACGGAGCTTGTTATAACTGTCCTCATAAATGACCATCGTGACCATTTTGATAAATGCCCATCGTAATCATTTTGATAAATGCCAATCGTAATTGTCCTGATAAATGATAATCATAATTATCATGATAAATGATAATCATAATTATCATGATAAATGATAATTATAACCATTCAGTAGTGGGATCGTCTGTAGAAATCCATCTGAAGGAACAGTATGGAAGGAGTTCGGCTTCCATAGAAGTCCGACTGAAGGAGAAATTCAGAAGGAGTTTGACTTCCGTAGAAGTTCGACTGCTAGAGGAGTTCAGCTTTCGTAGAAGCCCGATTGGAGGAGGAGTTTGGAAGGAGTTCGGCTCCTGTAGAAGTCTGATTGGAGGAGTCCGAAAAGAGTTTTGCTTCCATAGAAGTCCGACTGCTTGAGGAGTCTGGAAGAAGTTCAGCTCCCATAGAAGCTCGACTGGAGGAGGAGTTCGGAAGAAGTTCGACCACTGAAAAAGTTCGGCTGGGGCTTGACTATTAAGGAGTTCGATTGAATTTTAAATCTAGCTGGAGGAGTTTGGCCACTGAACAAGTTCAACCGCTGGAGGAGATCGAGTGGGTTCGATCGCTGAGGAGAGAATTTTCAATCGAAGATCTTCCATGATTTTCAGTTACATTAGGCTAAACATCAGGCTAGACTTCGACGGGAGCGAGGTTTATCCCCAACAATAGTCCTCCTACTTTCAAGTTTGAAACTCGAAGAAAGAAAGTACAAAAAAGGATGACTGTCGAAGTCCTCTTCAGGGCTCTGCGCCAGTTCAGGTTGAAGTTCGGAGAAGATCTTATCTCCAGCCAAGGTTGATGTCGAAGTTGAGGTTTGGGCATAATAGGACCATTGTCAGGGCCTCTTCTCTCACCTCATCTAAACTGAATGAGGTCTTCGATTTTGCTCACGTTAGGACGAGGTTCTCTTTCTATTCCTAACGGGTTGTGGGGGCACATAAGGACCGTTGTCAGGGCTTCTTCCTCCATCTCATTTAAAATGAATGAGGTCTTCGATTTTGCTCACATCAGGATGAGGTTCTCCTCCTATTCATAACAGGCTGTGGGGGCACATAAGGACCATTATCAGGGTTTCTCTTCCATCTCGTCTAAAATGAATGACTTTGCTCGCATTAGGATGAGGTTCTCTTCTATTTCTAACTGACTGTGGGGGCACATAAGGGTCATTGTCAGGGCTTCTCCCTCCATCTCATCTAAAATGAACGACTTTGCTCACATTAGGATGAGGTTCTTCTTCTATTTTTAATGGATTGTGGAGGCACATAAAGGCCATTGTTAGGACTTCTCCCTCCATCTTGTCTAAAGTAAACGAGATCTTCGACTTTGCTCACGTCAGGACGAGGTTCTCCTCTTGTTGCTAACAGACTATGGGGGCACATAAGGGCCGCTGTCAGGACTTCTCTCTCCATCTCGTCTAAATTGAACGACTTTACTCGCATTAGGATGAGGTTCTCCTTTTGTTCCTAATGGGCTGTGGGGGCATATAAGGACCGTTGTCAGGACTTCTTCCTCCATCTCATCTAAAGTGAATGAGGTCTTCGACTTTACTCGCATTAGGACGAGGTTCTCCTCCTATTTCTAACAGACTGTGGGGGCACATAAGGACCGTTGTCAGGGCTTCTCCCCCCATCTCATCTAAAGTGAACGAGATCTTCGACTTTACTCGCATTAGGATGAGGTTCTCCTCCTGCTTCTAATAGGCTGTGAAGGCACATAAGGGCCGTTGTCAGGGCCTCTCCCTCCATCTCGTCTAAAATGAATGAGATTTTCGATTTTGCTCGCATTAGGACGAGGTTCTCCTCCTGTTGCTAATGAGCTGTGGGGGCATATAAGGGTCGTTGTTAGGGCTTCTTCCTCCATCTCGTCTAAAGTGAATGAGGTCTTTGACTTTGCTCATATTAGGATGAGGTTCTTCTCCTGTTCCTAACGAGCTGTGGAGGCACATAAGGGCCATTGTTAGGATCTCTCCCTCCATCTTGTCTAAAATGAATGAGGTCTTCGACTTTGCTCACGTTAGGATAAGGTTCTCCTCCTGTTTCAAATATGGCCACTTTTGGTTATATCTTTCCTATCATCACATAGTTCTTGCACCAAGAAATAATAATGCTGAAATGATACTTTATTAAAGAAAGATTACTGGTAGTACATCCTCAGATTTTTTGAATTTCAAGATCGTGGAAGCATTATTCCTCCGAACTTCTTCAGACGATAAGTTCCAGACTGGACGACCTCCTCTATTTCATATGGGCCTTTCCTATTTGGGGCAAGCTTTTTCTAGCTCTGAGACTGAGAGATGGCAACTCATCGAAGTACTAGGTCCCTTAGAGATAGCGTCGATGATGCTAGGAGGCGGCCGATCTTCTTGTTGTTCCTCCCTCGTTTGTGGTTTTAGCTATGGTAGCACCTTTGGCTTGCTTCAGGCCGACGTTTGTGGAGCATTAAGGGGGCGTATCTATGAAACCTTCTAGGAGAAACTTTTTCGTGCCCTTCCATCGAGATTTCTTTGACGACGAGCTCATGGAGGAGTTCGGCCTCGCTTGGGCTCAAAGGAAGTTCGGGAGCGCGGTCAAGCTTCACTCAGCTTTTCATCCTTTACGGGCTCGCCCGGCTCATCGATTCACTGCTTATCAAAGGCTTCATCATCTTTAGTCTTGAAGGCCTCTTCAGCTCGAGCGTAACCTTCAACCTGAGCTAGCAGATCGACAAAGTTCCTAGGGTACTTCTTCTCCAGGGAGAACATCAAATCATTCTTTTGAAGGCTGCCCTTGAGTTTGGCCATTGCAATTGATTGGTCTAGGTTCTGGATGTCCAATACAGCGGCATTAATCGGATCACATAAGTTTGGATGAATTTTCTCTCCTTCTGCTTGATGTTCATCAGAAAATCCGAACCTTGGCACGGACGTCGGTTGCTGACGAAGTGAGCCACGAACTGATGGCTCATATGATCAAAAAAAAGATGGTATCCGACTTAAGTGCCGAGTACCAATTTTTGCCGGCTCTCTTGAGGGTGGACGAAAAAGTTCGGCACAAAATATCGTCTGACACATCATGGAGCAACATCATTATCCGAAAGGCCTTCAGATGATCGATCGGATTAGAAGTTCCATCGTAACTCTCGAACTGCGGGAGCTTGAAGTTCGGCAGGATTGATTCCTACATGATCCTTTAAGAAAAAGGAGGATCAGTGTGAATATCATTATCATGTGAGGAGGGAGTATGAAGGAGCTCTTCGATTCGTCGGCTCATTTCTAGGAGCCTTTGATCCAGGAGATCTTTACGATCGTTGATCTTCAGGGTTGTCTAGTGGAATGAATGCAAAGCTTCCCTTTGGGTCGAGTCGTGGTCCGAGCATGGATCTTTCATCCTCTGCTTTTCCTTTCCAGAGATCAAAGGTCGGGTAGCTGAGGTCGATCATTCTCAGACCAAACCACGGGGCTCCTTAGAAGCCTGCTTCAGTCGAACTGGTACCGAGGCCTGTCGATGTATGGCCTGCATCGCCTCCATGAGATCACGAACCTGCTAGACCAATAGGTTCAACTGCTCCGTATCCATTATAGCTGGAGGTGGAGCTCAAGTTACCAGAGCTAGAACGGATGTATCTAGATGGGATCTGGCTGCAGAGATCGTTGATCGCTGGGTTGAAGCTTTTCTAAGAGGCATTTTTTCTGAGAAGAACTATAGAGAGAAAAAAGAGAGATCGCTACTAAGCACTCCTTTAAGATTAAGGGAACCTCAGGAATAGAGGGCCCTTCCTCTAACGCTAATTCTATTAGTGTAGAATTTGGTTGACGTCGAATTGAGCTGGAGTCAAAGAAGATGAGGTCGTTGTTGGTGATCTGCAAAATGAAGTTTCATCCGAAGTTGGTGGTGGTGACTCCGGTAGGACCCTCCAATGGTCAAGTTAGCTCTTCTAGCCAACATAAATGGAGTGCTCAAAGAGGAGTTCGATAGAGTTTTAGAAAGAAAAAGAAAGCTTAGAAAAAACGTATCTAGAGGATCCTTTTTTATAGACGAAGCTTGTTGTAATTGTCCTAATAAATGACCATCGTAACCATTCTGATAAATATCCATCGTAATCATTCTGATAAATGCCAATCGCGATTGTCCTGATAAATGACAATCATAATTGTCATAATAAATGATAATTATAATCGTTCAGTAGTGGGATCGCCTGTAGGAATCCATCTAAAGGAACAGTCTGAAAGAAGTTCGGCTTCCGTAGAAGTCCGACTGAAGGAGGAATCCAGAAGGAGTTTGGCTCCCGTAGAAGCCCGACTGTTGGAAGAGTCTGAAAGAAGTTCGGCTCCCATAGAAGTCTGATTGGAGGAGTCCGGAAGGAGTTCGGCTTTCGTAAAAGTCCGACTGGAGGTGGAGTCCGGAAGAAGTTCAACTTCCGTAGAAGCCCGACTGGAGGAGTCCGGAATAAGTTTGGCTCCCATAGAAGCTCGATTGCTGAAGGAATCCGAAAGAAGTTCGGCTCCCATAGAAGCCCAACTGGAGGAGTCCGAAAGAAGTTTGGTCACTGGGAAAGTTCGGCTGGAGCTCAGCCGCTGAGGAGTTTGATTAGGTTCGGAATCCAGTTGGAGGAGTTCGGCCACTAAACGAGTTCGACCGCTGGAGAAGATCGAATGGGGTTCGGTCGCTGAGGAGAAAATTTTCGATCGAAGCTCTTTCATGATTTTTAACTGTATTAGGCTAAACACCAGGCTAAACTTTAGCGGGAGCGAGGTTTATCTCCAACAAGACCCATTGTTGAAAATAGAGAGTGCTTTCTTGGAATTGAAATGGTTGACGAGAGTTATAATTAATTTGAACCTTGACTGTGACATCAACAAGTAACCATAAAAAAACAATGGTATAAAAAGTGGCGTGTAATTTGAAATAGATTTTGGAGTAGTTAAGCGGTTGCAAGTAGAAGTCGTAAGTGGATAAGTTCATATAATCATAAAAAAAAATGATATAAAAGGTGAATGTAACCATAAATAGAAGAGATCTTAGAATAATGAAAACTCTACTTTATTTTTTTTCTTTATTTTATTTTATTAAATTAGTTTTTTTTATATCATGATGGTTTAGAAATATTAATTATTATTTAAAATATTGAAACCACTTGCAATCCAAAAAGGAAAAAATAGATTAATCAGTGCCTTGTGCAATGCACCGTTTGATCTTATTTTTCCATACCTCTTTCTAAACTTAATTGCAAACTTTTACCAACCCTGTATCTTATTCCGTTGACAACATCACAAATGACGCATATATATGTTTAATTTGGAAAAAATAGAGAAACCCTTGAGGTGTTGAGCATGTTTATCTTGTTAGGTTAGTACAAAAGGAAATATGATATTGCCACATGCATATATACAGATTAATATATCTATGTATGTATATATATGTGTACGTATGTATATATGTATGTTTGTGGGTGTGTGCATGCATACAGCATGCATGCATATATATATATATGTATATATACATGTATGTTTATATAATGGAGGATCCATTTTATTTGTAATGGTTGAAATCAAGAAAGTAAATTATAATATAAAGTATGTAAATGAAAAGTCAAAATTGTTGACCATAATTTTTATATTACAAAATATGCTTTAATGAATTTATATTTCTTAAAATTTATAAATCATGAAAAATATAGAGCATTAAAATAATATATTTTAAATTATTAAACATCTAAATAAATTTTTAAAAATATAAATTTTAGTTTTAAAGTAATTTTTATGATGTACATCATAGTGATTTTAAATTAATAGAATGCATATGCATATGTAATAAAATTATCAAAAATATTTTTGTCAAAAAATTATGTGATAGATTAATGTTGTGACACATGGCCGGGAGAGAGAGGTGGGCAGCCTGACACAATCTAAAAATATTTCTCTCTCGACGTCAGTCTCCTGGAGACCTCCTTTCCTCGTCATTCTTAGTTATTCCATTTAATGGTGGAGAGAGAGAGAGAGAGGAGAGGAGATGGAGGCGGCGATGCCGGAGATGGTGGTTTTGACCGTGGGAGGGCGCAACGCCTCCCATGACGTGGCCCATGAGTTATGCGTCCATGACCTGGCCTTCTCCCTCGCCAAAGAAGAGGACTTGGGTTCCTCCCTTCAAAGCTTGGAGATAGCAAGGCATTCCTCACCCCTTTCTCCCCTCTATCCCCTCCTCTCTTCCTTTGGTTCTTGTTGCCCAAATTATATCATCTTTTTAATGGGTGCTTGTGTGCATTGGTTCGATTCCTTTAGCATGCTTGGTTGATTTGAGGTTGTTTACGCTCTTTTGTTGTCAGATATGTCGAAATTTTGAAACTATATATATATGTTTCCACCGGTCACTCCACTTGCATGTATTAAGGTTTTTCCTTTTACCATGATATCATGACCTTGGAATTTACTAAGTGCACGATGTGTATGGTTGTGTGAAGTTGTTTGTAGCTTTTGGTAACTTGTTCCTCTAGATGAATGAACACAATAGATTTCCTTAGAATCGTTAAATAGGTTTAGTATATAGAGTAAATTGCAAAGCCAACCCCCCCTACCAAGCAGGTTTAGGTTTATTACACTTCCACCCAGTTAAATTAATAGTGTTAGTGAAACCGTTTACCTCATGTGAAAGATCGAAATTGTTCTTGAGTGAGGAAGAGGATATAAACATTTTCTTATGTCCTTCACTGATTATGTCACTTAGGATCTGTTCTTTTGTAGGTAAAAAAAGTTGTCTAAAAATCTATATTTTTCTAGGTAAATATTTTTTAGTCAACATTTAAATAAGAAATAATTTATCTATATTCTTTTACGTATGGGAAAGTAGCTTAGAAATATGTTATGCATATTTTTTTGCATTATTACTTTCCTAGTTGTTAAATTTTATACATATTTTTCATAATATCCCTTATCCTTTTTAGATTTGGAGAAGCGGACAACTGAGTTATTGGGCATTGAATGATGGAGGCATTGAAAATAAGGATGGGGCATCTTAGAAAAAAAAATTTAATGTCTACTTTACTAGTTGATGGATAAATGATTTAGCCACCCCGTGGATAAGATTTTCTCTTATTTTATGAATAAATGCTATCCATAGGAAAGCATCTTATCCATCCTAAAAAATATGAGAACATGGGTAAGTTGGTCAATAAAAAAATTGATCAATTTTTTCTTGATTGTTACCCACCAAAGAACAGGCCCTTAAGGTTATTTTGATCATTTTTTATTTTTTTATTTTTTTTTGATGTAGTACTTTGAGTTCCATTTAAAGCGAAAAGATTTGACTAGTGTTTTGTTAAGTTATGACTTGATAAAAATCATACTACTAGAATAATTTACGAGGCTTTTGTAATTTACTCTGATTTTTATTAGCCTACAAAATCAAAGTAGAAAGCCATATATGTCTTCTGTCAGGCAACAATTCTAATAAATCATCTGTTATTGTACCACTTGATTCTTGGGGTAATACAATTACAGTTAGATGGAACTTACCGGACATTTGAGTGACCCATAAGGAGTGGTGGCTCAATAATAGGTATTTTTTTCACTTCTAAGTTTATTTTTTCTTTTTTGGATCAGAAATTAAGCAATTTACTGTATGGAGCATTTCTTCTGCATAAGCATGTGTTAGTTAATTTGTTTTGTTTCAAGAATTGCTCAATGTTGTCACGTCCTAAATCCTGCACCCAGGTTGGATACGTGATGGCCACACACTCTTTAGGGCAAGAGTATCCTAAAGAATATACAAGACCTTAAAAATCTAATACAACCTCAAAATTCATAAAAATAATTTGATTTCATTTCAACTGATAAAACTTGCATAAATACTAATTAAATTTTTTTGATTATCTAATCAGAAGTCACTGATGCTCTATCAATTTATCTACTCACTCGCAAACCCAAATCATAGTCAATCTTGTTCATCCTATAACTCTGAGAAAAAAAAAGAGGAATGAAAGAAGGGTTATGAGCTTTACAGCCCAATAAAAATCTTCAAATAACACACCAATATATAATATTATAATTTAAAAATAATAATAAGTATAAAGCTTTGGCATAAACATACATCAAGCACATGGTCAAGAAATAGATCATCACATACTATCGGGTAAAGTATCTCATTCAACAATAATTTCTCTGGTCTTAACATTCGTTTCCTCTTTCCATAATTTCAGTTTATTAACCTTTAACTTTCTAACTTTGAACTAATCAAGATCATGCGATAATCTTTTATTTGGATTGATTTTCTGTGATCTTCCTCAGATCAAATTTTCATGATCTTTCTCGGATCATATTTCTATTGATCTTTCTCGGATCATATTCTTACGCATGAGCCCTTAGAGATTATTCCACATATCAATGCTAGTTCAAACCATATCATTCTCATCTGATTATTATATGTTGCTTCCATCATATCAATTTTATTTTATAACATGATCAAGACAAGTGTATCATACCGATATACTCATACCATCAATCATTGTCACACATATATATAAGCAATATATAATATACTCATGCTGTAAGATCATACAAGAAAATAATAATATCTCAACCATAACAAATCCATCAAAATGAATCCAACGATGCAAAACCAAGAAATGACATATATAATGATGATTATGTATAGGGATTCTCACCTCAATCGATCTCAGATTCAAATATGACTATTGAATAACCCTTCAATTTATAAACTTAAGATCAAGATATGTCCACTCGATATCTTGTACAAATAATCGTACCTCACTAAACCTTAGTACAAGAGTTTCTCAATAAAAAATTTTAAAACTCTCATAAAAATTATCTGAAATTTGTCAATAAGCCTCTCAGTACCTCCAGAATATCACCAGCTTTCTAATGCAATAAACGGTTCATCAATCGAAGTTATATAGACTCCAGAAACTTAAAAATGGTGTTCCAATAGAAAATCTAATTAATCCTAAACACATCCGGAATCAATTCTGGACCGTCGGATCATGACCGAGTCTCTTTTGGGCTGTCGGATCATGCACACAACTCTTGATCAAGTTTGGATTGCCCCTCATCCATCTGATCGTGGTCAGAAGCTTTCCTAACCGTCGGTTCACGTAAAATAGCACCCCATAATCCTAATCAAGCCCAAATCAATTTTCAGCCGTCCGATCGCAATCGGCTCCTCTATGAGGCGTCGAATCGTGACTGATCCATGGAACAATGCTGTGGACCACATGAAACGATAGGAAATCTATTTTTTGGTCCATGGGTTCTTCGATAGGCCGGTGGTCCATGGTGGACCGCTCCCCTTCTTGGGCTGGGCACTTACACGGCCCTTGCGCGCCAGTGCATGGCTGGCCTAGTGCTGCCATGCACCGCTATCAGTGGGCCCCTCTGGCAGATCCGAGGATTGGCTATCTCGTTCATCATTCTGGATCTTATTCTGAGCTTATTGGGGACCGAATCTCGAGATATTTTCTTCAATAATTGTTAGAATTCTTTCTCTCTCTTTCACTGTACGACACATAGGATATTGGGCCTTTTGAATCTGGACCGGGTTCAAAGGCTCAAATGGTTGGGTTATTGTAAATGTTCCACATTAGGTGCAAGTAAGAACCAATACCGCATGATCCTAACATATTACCATGACAGGGTTTATCAAAGCAAGCATATTTGGAGAAAGAAGGAAAGCAGACTACAATTAATCATTTCCATGAGAAACCTTTTTCAAACTGAAGGATTTGATGAAAACAAAGGTAGATAAGTGAAAAACATGAAACTTTCTCTATATGCTACACAGAATTTTATAGATAACAAGCAATATGCATGAAGATCTTTTGAAGTATCCCTCTACTTGTGTGCATAAATATACCTATGGAAGACCGATAGAAATATTAGTTTTAAGAGGTGTTGCATGTCATATATAAGGTTCATTTTCAATGTTTGCATAAGCTGATATAACGAATAAGGCTATCAATTTCAGAATACAGATATATGAAGTTTGGGGGTTCTTGGTCCATAAGCAGTTTAGCGCATGTCCAAACCCTAATGGAATGACATGCATTGTTACCATTATGCCTGTATTCATGTCCATATGCATATGCTAGAATTTTCTAAATTCAAGTCAATCTATTCTTGTTTGTAATTGTTCTAGCATCATTTTTTTATCTTCGGACTCCATCCCTCCACCTTCAAAAGAAAAGCTGCTGTCGGTGACCCATAACTTGAAACCGGCAATTAAGCCATCCTTCGTGACTTTGTTGCATCCTCGATGTTGCATTTGACCATCCTTATGTGCTAGTTCTCAATTTTAGAACCGGCGATGATGTTGTTCTAGCGTCGTTCTTGTTTGTTCTAGTGTAGGGTGTATGCTTGAGTGCATAGAGAACATTCAAGGTCCTCCTTACCGTGATTAACTGGGAAAAATTGCGGGCCAGTAAAGCGAGAGCAGAGAGAAGCCACAAGTTCTTAGTAGAATTCTGCAAGGAATGGAGTGGCAGAGCTTGAATTGAAATTCTCCCTTCCTTTCCATGAGTATATAATATTCTTCCGGTGCTTTTGATGTATAATTAGTGAAGGAGTCAAACGTTATTAATGTTTCTGTTGCTTATAAAAGTCTTTGTTGATGTCATTTTTTAATCAAGGATCTATTTACTCATGAATCTTATCACTTCAGCATCTAGTGAACTTTTTTTTTTTTCTTTCAATTTGCATGGTTGCTTGATTTTCGCAGTAACAGGACAGAATGACAGTCTTACGCAATTAGGTGTGAATCTATCTTTGGTGAGATAGACTTACCCAACTGATTTGGACCACGTGATTGTTTTCAAGAATAGTGGTTCTTTCTCTGACTGATGTACGATTTAGTTGGTCTTTGTGGATTGGATTGCATCTGGTTTTTTTTGTAATAAGGAAGTAGCCTAATTTATCAGGAAGAAAGCGAACATTTATTTGTTCCTGCAGTAGATGGTTGTGGACCAGGACACGGGAGATGCACTTGGGTGCTTCTTAATTCTCCAAAACATTGAGGAGTTTCTGAAGCAGTTCCATTACCTTAGGTACCACCCAAAAGCAGGCACGAGGACAGAAGAATGTCTAACCTCTGAGGTTTATTTATTTCAGTTTAGAGCACAGCATTGGTACCACACTGGAAGGATGTTATGATTTGCCTCAAAGCAAAGGGAGGTCATATACATTTTATTTGTTGCGTAACTCGTAAATAGGCAAACGTGTAAATTATAATGCACGCTATTGTTTTCAAAAGGAACTCTTTCGGTGAGGAGAAAATATACTCGCCTTTGTGTCATAGCTATATCGACAAGATTTTGTGCTATATAAAGATTAACATCGAGAGGTATGAATGGATTTGACCGAAATTCTGATAAATAGATGTGTCTGAGGGTTGTGGTGCATATGACTGCAAAAAACCTTCGGACATGTGCATGATAGTTGAAGAGCATTTGTTATCTGGAAGCCAACATGGATAAATAATTTTTTGGTTTCTCTTGCACACAATTTGTATGGTTAATGTGCATTTGACTGTTCTTAAATCTGAACTTTTGTTTCTTTTTGGCACAATTAAAACTTTGACACTTTAAAAGAAAATATATTAGGATGGAGAAAGGGAGACATTATAGAAAGATGACAGTTTAATGAAAATTAAATGTTCAAAGTTTGTTGCAATTTCATAGCTTTTCGAGGTACGTACTTTCACATACCTCTCTGTAAACCATAATTGCCATATGAGCCGTGAAGGTGCAATCGTGCACTAAAGAGAATATGGTTTGGAAGCTGTCATGTGATTGTCACAGGAGAGTTAAAAGGAAATGCACTCGTGGGCAAGTCGACATGGTGTACCGTTAAGATTGTGATGGTCTAGTTACCACCGCAAGCATTCAGCTTTCAATGAACAAGCTTTTAGATTTTGGTTATGTTAAATTACGGCTACTGTCAATTAATTTATGCCTAATAAGTTTCGTTTATTGACAAGATGCTGAAGCATGCTGTACAATGTTTCATAGCTATCGTGTTGTTTTCCTACTAGTATATATTCATTACTGTTTACGTGTGTTTTCTTTTCCTTTTATTAATTCATTATCTTTTTTCCTCCTTTCTTTTCCTAGTTTCATGCACTTCTTCACACTTGTCATTATTTCTTGATTAGAACCAATGCATTCCCCAGATGTTAAGTCGTTGGAATCGTGAACTTGGATGAATCTTGCAGACATGCTTTGGGCTGTTCTGTCCGAACTTGGTCATTTGAAGAGGGTTTTTGAACTGGAGAGCCAAACCCGATCGAGCTTGGATTTGCATGCTGTCTATTATTTAGGCGTGGCTCTGCATAAGCCTTGTTCTTTAGCTGAATTCGCTTGAGCTGCTGATTCATTTGCCTCCCTAGGGGTGAGTTTTTGTTAAGCGGAATAAAACCGTGAGCTTGTTTTGGCTGAAAACGAGAGTGGCAAGATCTGATCTGGGCTCGTCAACACGCCCGAATTGATCTAGAATAAATGCTTTTCCCCCCCTTTTTAGTTGGATCAGTTCGGATCAACCCCATTATAAATTGATGGTGTTGGGGATAAACCCCGCTCCTGCCAAAGTCCAGTTCGATGCTTAGCCTAATGCGACTAGTAGCCACGGAAGAGCTTCAGCAGACGGATATTAGCCGTACCCCTTCAGCCGACCGAACTTTTCAGCGGCCGAGCTCCTTCGAACCCGTTCAGCCAGCCGAACTGCTTAGCGGCCGAGCTCCTCGAACTCTCAACAGCCAAGCTCCTTCGAACCCATTCAGCCGGCCGAACTCCTTGGACTCCCAGCGGCCGGCCTTTAGCTGAACCCCTCAGCGGCGAGCTTCAATCAGACTCCCGCGAGTGCCGAACTCTCTCCACGCCCATCCAATCAGATGCTTGCAAGATCCGAACTCCCTCCAGACATCCCCTTCGGCCTGACTTCTTTAGGAGCCGGACTCCTCCCAGACATCCCCTTCGGCCGGACGAGCTCCTTCCGAACTCCCCAACGACCGAGCCTTAGCCGCACACCTCTAGCTAGATGCCTACGAGAGCCGAACTCCTTCCGTGCTTCCTCTTCGGAAGTCCGAATTCCTTTGGGATCGATATATGCCGAAGTCCAATCAATGCTTGCTTTCTGAGAGCCATGGCTATTAAAGTTGGACGAACGGTCACCATCAGTCTGCCACAGGCGACAGCGACCCACTACCAGGCGGCGATGGCTGTCACCATCAACCCATTGCAGATGGCGCTGCAGACAACGCCCTCCCTCTGGGACTGACTTCGCCAAACCTCGAGCGGCCTGCCACCACACGGCTACGGCTGTCGCCATCAAGCTCCATCTATAAAAAGGACTCTCCACATATGCTAACTCTAATTTTTAAGCTCTAAGCTCTCCTCTCCCTCTCTAAGCTACGCGGAACTCATTTCCGAGCACTCCATTCCTGTTGGCCAGAGCTGACTTGATCGTCGGAGGGTCCTACCGGAGCCACCCCCCACCGGCTCTAGACGGGACTTTGTTTTGCAGGTTCCGACGGCGATCTCGTCCACCTCTGCTCTAGTGGATTCCGACGACGATCAGATTCTGCACCAATAGATTGGCGCTAGAAGGAGGGCTCGAACCTCCGAGGTTTTCTTGTTCTTAAAGGAGTACTCGACGACAGATTTCTCTCTTCCCTCTCTGGAGATCTCTTTTCCTAGAGTTCTTTTCCGAAGAGAAAATACCTCCCAGAAGAGCTCCGACTCGACGATCGGCGGCCTACGCGCCAGGTCCATCTGCTTCCATTTCAGCCTCGACAGATCAGGTTCCACACGAAGATGTGGAGCAGTTCAACCTGCTGGTCGGATTTGTGGCCCCATCGAGATAATGCAGGCCGTGCAATAACCTCTGGCGGAGACTTTGTCAGCAAATCCGCCATGAGGATGTGAGGAACCGATCTTAAGGAAGAGCATTTTGGGCATACCAATCGCCCTTAGAAAGAAGAAATGGAGAGCAGAAGTTCTCCCACAGAAGGTTTGACAAGGAGGTGGAATGAAGTTCGACCGCGTTCGCGACCTTCCCGGTGCAAGCGAGGCCGAACTCCCATTCGAAGCTCATCATCAAGGAAGCCCTGACAAAGGGGCATGGAGTTCTCCCATAAAAGGTTTCGTGGGAAAGCGGAATGAAGTTTGGCACAAGAAGGGCGGAATGAAGTTCGACCGCGTTCGTGACTTTTTTGGCACAAGCGAGGCCAAACTCCCCCTCGAAGCTCACCACCAAGAAAGTCTCGACAAAGGGCATGAAGTTCTCCCACGGAAGGTTTCGCGGAAAAGCGGAATGAAGTTCGGCACAAGGAGGGCGGAATGAAGTTCGACTGCATTCACGACCTTTCCGGCGCAAACGAGGCCGAACTCCCCCTCGAAGCTCATCATCAAGGAAGCCCTGATAAATGGGCATGAAATTCTCCTACGAAAGATTTTGCGGAAGAGCAGAATGAAGTTCGGCACAAGCGAGGCCGAACTCCCCTTGAGCCCGTCATCAAGGAAGGCCCTACGAAGATTTCACAAGGAGGGTGGAATGAAGTTTGGCTGCGTTTGCAACCTTCCCGGTGCAAGCAAGGCCGAACTCCTCCTCGAGCTTGCCATCAAGGAAGCCTCGTAGAAGGTCTCACCAGGAGGTGAGATGAAGTTTGGCCGCGCTCATGGCCGCCCCAGCACAAGTGAGGCCGAACTCTCCTTGAGCCCGTCATCAAGGAAGGCCCTACGAAGATTTCACAAGGAGGGTGGAATGAAGTTCGGCCGCGTTCGCGACCTTCCCGGTGCAAGCAAGGCCGAACTCCCCCTCGAGCTCGCCATCAAGGAAGCCCCGTAGAAGGTCTCACCAGGAGGTGAGATGAAGTTCGGCCACGCTCACGGCCACCTCAGTGCAAGCGAGGCCGAACTTTCCTTGAGCCCATCATCAAGGAAGGCCCTACGAAGATTTCACAAGGAGGGCGGAATGAAGTTTGACCGCGTTTGCGACCTTCCCGGTGCAAGCAAGGCCAAACTCCCCCTCTAGCTCGCCATCAAGGATGCCCCATAGAAGGTCTCACTTGGAGGTGAGATGAAGTTCGGCCGCGCTCACGACCGCCCCAGTGCAAGCGAAGCCAAACTCCCCCTCGAGTATGTCTCCAAGGAAGCCCCTGCAAAGAACTCACGGGAGGTGGAATGGAGTTCGGGCAAACAAGGCCGAGCTCCCTCTCGAGCTCGTCGTCAAGAAAATCCCGATAAAAAAGCATGAAGTTCTTCCGCAAAAGATTTCACAGGAAGTTCGATCGTGCTCACGACCTCTCTAGTGCAAGCAAGGCCCCAACTCCCCGAGCTCACCACCAAGAAAGCCCCGACAGAAGGATGCGAAGAAGTCCTCCTCCCGAAAGGTTCCGCAACCATGCCCCCCTCAATGCTCCTCGAACTTAAATTCTTACCGAAATTATGAACCAGCTGCCAAGACCAGAAGGGTTGCAGTCTCCTCCAAACAAGCACGATCGAAGCAAGTACTGCCTCTACCATCGCGACCATGGCCACGACACAGAGGAATGCATCCAGCTCCGAGAAGAAATTGAGAAGCTCGTCAGAAAGGGGCGGCCAGGTAAATTCCTTCGACGCCAGTCTGAAATAGGAGAAGATCGACTAAGGGCGCTGTCGTAACCAGAAATAATAAGGTCGGCCGCTTCACGGCATCATCAATGTTACCCTGGGGAGAAGCTTGGTACATCGATGATTCGTCACCTCCCAGCGTCAGAGCCAAAAGAAGCATGCTCCAAACTGAGGAGGCCGACATGAGATAGAAAAGGTCGCCTGAAGAAATGCAGAGGAACAATGCTACCACGATCCTGAAAATCAAAGAATTCGGGAATGCGTTGCCAGTAACCTCCTTTCAATAAAATTCTTTTCTTTCAATAATATTATTTCTGAGCGCGAAAACTATGTGATGATGGAAAAAGAAGCAGTCAATAGTTGCCATGTTAGGAACAGGAGGAGAACCTCATCTTAATACGAGCAGGTCAAAGATCTTTAACCTCGACTAGAGATAAGATCTCTCTCGAGCAACAACCTCGATCAAAGATAAGATCTCTTTCGGGCGATCGAGATAACCTTGGCCAGAGATAAGATCTCTTCCGAGCTACAATCTCGGCTAGAGATAAGATCTCTTCCGAGCGACCATGTCAACCTCGGCTAGAGATAAGATCTCTCCCGAGTGACTGTGTCAACCTCGGTCAGGGATAAGATCTTTTCTGAGCGACAACCTCGGCTAGAGATAAGATCTCTCCCGAGCGACCGAGACAACCTCAGTCAAAGATAAGATCTCTCCCAAGCGACAACCTCGACTAGAGATAAGATCTCTTCCGAACGACCGCGTCAACCTCGACTAGAGATAAGATCTCTTTCGAGCGATCGAGATAACCTCGGCCAGAGATAAGATCTCTCTTCCGATCGACAACCTCGGCTAGAGATAAGATCTCTCCCGAGCGACAATCTCGACTAGAGATAAGATCTCTCCTGAGCGACCGAGACAACCTCAGCTAGAGATAAGATTTCTCCCGAGCAACAACCTCGGTTAGAGATAAGATCTCTCCTGAGTGACCATGTCAACCTCGATCAGAGATAAGATTTCTCCAAGCGATCGAGCCAACCTCGGTCAGAGATAAGATCTCTCTCGAGCGACAACCTCGAAGCCAACTTCGGTCGGAGATAAAATCTCCCCCGAGGCAATCTCGACTGCAGGAGATAAGATCTCCCCCAAGCATCCACATCAACCTCGACCACAAGAGATAAGATCTCTCTCGAGGCAACCTCGACCGCAGGAGATAAGATCTTCCCCGAGCGTCAGCCGCAGGAGATAAGATCTTCCCCGAATGACCGCTTCAACCTCGACTGCAGGAGATAAGATCTCCCCCGAGGGTCCGGGCCAACTTCAGCAGCAGGAGATAAGATTTCCCCCGAGACAACCTCGGCTGCAGGAGACATCAACCTCGGCCAGAGATAAGTTCTCTTCCGAGCGATCGTGATAACCTTGGCCCACGACAACCTAGGCAGGAGATAAGATCTTCCCCGAGGGTCCGAACCAACTTTGGCAGCAGGAGATAAGATCTCCCCCGAGGCAACCTCGGCTGTAGGAGACATCAACCTCGGCCAAAGATAAGATCTCTCCCGAGTGACCGTGACAACCTCAGCCCGCGATAACCTAGGCTAGAGATAAGATCTCTCCTGAGCGCCCGAGCCAACCTCGGCTAGAGAAGATCTCTCCCGAGCGACCGCGTCGACCTCGATCCGAGATCAGATCTCTCCCGAGCGCCTGTGTTAACCACGACTGCAGGAGAAGAGATCTCCCATGAGTCAGCCTCGGCTGCTGAAGACAATATCGCCCCCCAGAGGAGCTCAACCTCCGACCTCGACCGCATGAGACGAAATCTACTTTAACCTCGACTGGAGATGAGATCTTCCCTGGGCTTCAACTTCAACATCAACTTTAGCTGGAGATGAGATCTCCCCCGAGCTTCGACCTGAACCAGCATGGAGCCCAAAAGAAGACTTCAGCAGTCATCTTTTCTGCACTCTTTCTTCGAATTTTGAACTCGAAAGTGAGGGGGGCTATTATTGGGGATAAACCTCGCTCCTGTCGAAGTCCAGTTCGATGCTCAGCCTAATGCGACCAGTAGCCACGGAAGAGCTTCAGCGGATGGGTATTAGCCGTACTCCTTCAGCCGGCCGAACTTCTCAGCGATCGAGCTTTTTCGAACCTGTTCAGCCGACCGAACTGCTTAGCGGCCGAGCTCCTCGAACTTCTAGTAGCCGAGCTCCTTCGAACCCGTTCAGCCGATCGAATTGCTTAGCGATCGAGCTTCTTAGACTTCCAGCGGTCGGGCTTTAGCCAAACCCCTCAGCGGTGAGCTTCAGTCGGACTCCCATGAGTGCTGAACTCTCTCCGCGCACTTTCAGCCAGACGCCTGCAAGAGCCAAACTTCCTCCAGACATCTCCTTCGGCCTGACTTCTTCAGAAGCCGGACTCCTCCCAGACATCCCCTTCAGCCTGACTTCTTCAGGAGCCAGACTCCTCCTAGACATCTCTTTCGGTCGGATGAGCTCCTTTTGAACTCCCCAACGATCAAGCCTTAGCCGCACACCTCCAATGAAATGGCTACGGGAACCGAACTCCTTCCGAGCTTCCTCTTCGGGAGTCCAAACTCCTTTGGGATCGATATATACTGAAGTTCAATCAATGCCTGCTTTCTGAGAGCCATGGCTATTAAAGCTGGACGAACGATCACCATCAATCTGCCACAGGTGACAACGACCCACTATCAGGCGGCGATGGCTGTCACCATCAACTCGTTGCAGGTGGCGCTGCAGACAGCGCCCTCCCTCTGGGACTGACTTCGTCGAACCTCGAGCGGCCTGCCACCACGCGGCTACGGCTGTCGCCATCAAGCTCCGCCTATAAAAAGGACCCTCCAGATATGCTAACTCTAATTTTTAAGCTCTAAGCTCTCCTCTTCCTCTCTAAGCTATGCGGAACTCATTCCTGAGCACTCCATTCCTGTTGGCCAGAGCTGACTTGATCGTCGGAGGGTCCTATCGGAGCCACCCCCACTGGCTCCGGATGGAATTTTATTTTGCAGGTTCCGACGGCGACCTCGTCCACCTCTGCTCCAGCGAATTCCGACGATGACCAGATTCTGCACCAATAGATGGGTTCAGGTTTAGCCAGTGGATCCAATAGGTCATCAAGGGAGAACTGGTTAGGAACCAACTGGATCCTGGATCCAACATTTTTGATAGTTCTCTGACTTGTGATTTGGTTCTCTTTTTTTTTTTCTTCTGAGAAAAGGATTATAAAGAGTGATGGACGGGATGGGTTGCAAAGTTTTGGAATATAAGGTTGCATTTTAGCTAGTTCAATGCTTAATTAGTTTATGAATATTATTTATCCTAAATTTATCATGATCATGATGATATCTTTAAAGTTAAATTTGACTTTGTTGTTTCGATTCTTTGCATGCTATATTTTGCTTTATTTTTTAGTTATGTGCATGTTTGACGAGCAAAAACTTCAATGGGTTGATGGGTGGATATGGTTTTATATAAAATAAACGGGTTGTGAATGGATTTCTTTTTTCAAAATTTTAAATGGGTTGGAATGAACTTGTCTCATAGGTCATACCTCTCTATCTAGCAACCAGAGGTTCTGGTTTGAATCTTGGATGGTGCATCCATAGATACTGGGATCTATGGAATTTTCTGAGAAAAAAATTATAAACAGGTCGGTTACGGCTTGAGAATATTCGGAGTTAACTTTCTTGAACTGATCTGACCTGAATCCATTCCTTCCCAGCTCATTGCCACCCTAAGCTGAAGGTGCAACCGGACAGACCAACTCAACCATAGATTCATGCCTGTTAAGATTAACATGCTCACCTCCAAACATAATTTTTTTTTTTTAAAAAAAAAAAAGTAAAAAACAGAAACTAAGGGCAGAACTTATTAAATCAACTTCATAGTATTAGTAGGATATCTTGCAAATAGTTACGAACATCAACACCAACCTTCCATATATATCCATAATACAGCATGGAAATAGGAAGACAGATTTTTCACACCATTTATTGCTTTATCTGCCTTGATAGCAACAATTTCTTACATGAGAAGGTTGGATTTCTCTCTTCTCATGTGTCACCTTTTATTATCTTGGCTAGAAATATTTTGCATATACCCAAGAATTTGAAGTGACGTGATAGCATGAACACCTTCCATGATAAGGTTGGATTCATCTTTTCTCAAGTATCACTTTCAATCCATGCTTCATGTACATAGTCAGCGCCAATTTTGGGACCACCAGATGGTTTGGAAATACCTTAACATGATAGCGGTGGATGATGGAAGCCACAACAAACTTCATCTGATAGTACGCGAATTCCTTCCCCAAGCACAATCTTGGCCCTCCATTGAAGGCTGGGAACTTGGACCAAGATTCACTCACAAATCGCCCATCTTTGAGCCATCTTTCCGGCTTGAACTCCCTGCAGTCTTCCCCCCATATGCTCTCCATTCTGCCCATGGAGTAGAGGGAGTACATCACCTTTATTCCTTTCTTCAGTGTGGTCCCATCTGGAAACACCTCATCTTCTGTCACCTGACCAAAGTTAAGAAACATACAGTATTAGTCTGAGGAAACTTACATGTAGCACCCTTTATCTAATAGCAGACCCTTAAGCCTGCTAGAACATAACCTCCTGTCCTTGTTTCAATGCATGCTCGAGTGATTCCGCTTGTATGCATATGTATCACTGCTGAAATAAAGACATATTACTGACATGAATAAAACTACCAGAAATGTATGCATGGCCATGACGGGGCATGTACTGCATGCTTCTAGCTATACATGCACTGTAATTAATCAGTGGTAAATAGCTTAAGAGACTCATCAGTGATAATTTATTCCATTCATGATCTTGCATCAACTAGGATTCTCTGTAGTGCATGGGATGCATGGTGCTGTGCAGCTCTCGATGGTCGCCATCATTAGCAGATGGATGGCCATCAAATAAGAAGGACAACGGTGCATGTTGTTTGATGGCCGTCCATCTTCCGAGGGCTGCACGGTGCCCATGTACCATGGAGGATCCATGCTCCATATTGCATACCTCTTTGAAATCCACTGGCACCGATGGGTACAGCCTTAAAGCCTCTGACAGAGCTGCCTGTAGATACTCCATCCTCTTCACCTCCTCTGGCCTAAATACCAAAGTATTCTCTCCTTCCCCATTGCCACCATACCCTCTGTCCTCTAGTATATGCCGAACCTCTGCAAGGATTTGTTCCTCCACCACTGGATTCTGGTCCAACAACCAGAAAAACCAAGCCAAAGCGACCGACGATGTGTCCCTCCCTGCCAGTATAAAATTCATGCAGAGATCCCTCAGGAACTCGTCAGAGAATGCATTCCCATTCTCATCCTTGAGCCTCATAAACACTGTCAACAGATCAGACCTAGACTTCTCACCCGATAATGATGATAGCTCTGCCTTCCTCCTCCGAATCACCTCATAAGCAAATTCATCAGCTTCCTTCTGGGACCTCTTGAGCTTCCCTTCACACCCAATGCCAAAGTGGTACATAGCTTTCCACAAGGCAGTTGGGGTTATAAACCGGAGTGCGATGACCTCTGTAATGTTCTCAAAGGCCTCGGCAAAGGGCATCTTTGGAAGCCCCAGGCTCAGGCCGCCCAGATTGATGCCCATGGTAATCATGCAGACGTTGTCGAATGTCAGCCTAAGCAGCACGTCCTGCAGATCGAATGGGATGTTGACCAAGGACTCGAGCACTGGTAGAAGCCTCAAGTGAGTGAGCTCAATTACAGATTTGGCCATGGCAGCTCGGAGCTCCGCTGAGTGTAACTGAAGGCTTGTTCTCTTCCTGTGGTGGCGCCATGCCTCACCATCGGTGCTGAAGATGCCGTGCCCGAGCATGTCTCGGACGAGGCCCTGGATGTACTCCCCCTTGGGAAAGTTGGCGAACTTGGTCTTAAGAATGTACTTGAGGTTGTCGGGGTTGGCAGTCACAACACACTGAAGGTTGCTGAGCCATGGCCCTTGGAAGGTGAACGTGCCATTTGTTCTAACGAGCACACCGGTAGCCCACTCGTAGGCGTTGCCTCGAATGGCGATGAGCAGCGAGGGAAGCATCCCAAGGACAGGCCATACGGCAAGGCCATGGCGCCTCTGCTGGCCAAGGGAGTGGATGACTACAAAAGTTGATAAAGCTAAGAGAAAACCACCAAATGGGATCTCTGACAAGATCTGGAGGAAACTACTAGTAATGGTGGCATCAGGGGTGTGGAAGAGGGCGGTGTGGTGACTGGAGTTCATGATGTTTTGGAGTGGAGGGTTGCCAAGGAATATGAATCCAAGAGGAGCCTCGGAGGCATGCCAGTATTAAACATGTGGCAGCATTGAAGGATCTTAATGGAAATTGACAGGTAAGGAACATTATCCTCACCTAACCATAGATTACACTGTAGTTTGTTGCAATCTTCAAAGGGTATATGAATCACATCACAAATGTTTTGGTGTTAATTGTTGCATCCATCTGGTGCATGCCAAGTATCATTCGATCGACACTGATTGAAGTAAAGGACCAAATTGGATTCTTGCAGATCCAGCCCGGTTCAAGCGATTATTGGCAAAACAGGCTCTAGATGAAGCACCACTGGCTCCAGAGGGCACAACAGCTCTAAAATGTGTGGGTCGTCATACCCATGCTTTGCGAATTAAAGCAAATCAACAAAGAGGTTAAAAACTACAAGTAACAATTAGAATTAGGAGATCAACTGACAAAATTTACTGAAATAGACTCGTGAGGAGTACAATTAACAATAAAGAAGTTGTGGCCACAGGAACCGAAAATGCCTGGTAGGAGGTTGGAACAGGAAACTCATTGATGATCATTTATTTTTGATGTAGGAGTGCATTAATGCCGTTAATGAAGAACAATGTGGGTACAAATTATGGTGCTGAATGAAGCATTGGAGTTCCTTGTCGAAGTTGTGATGGCAGTTGATTCAGCATGGTGGAAGCTGAATTATTGTGCCCAATGAAGCATTGGAGTTCCCTGTCGAAGTGGTGATCATAATTGATTCAGCATGGTGGAATAGGAGACTTTTCATGATGAAGAAAACACGAATTAAGAGAGCAGGAACAAGAGTACGAGAGTAGATAATGGGACTCATGTTATCAAGTACAACAAAGAGCGATCATGACATGGCTCAAGGATCGTTATCCCCTCTCCTGTTTGCTGATGATACCATTACTATTGGCTTAGGGCCATGGTGCAGAACTACAAATCTATCAAGCAAATTATGTCGCTCTACTGTTAGAGTGTGGCCGGATACTGGCTGAATGGGAGCTTAGCATTTATGTTATGGTGATGTTGCCGTTTGATGATAAGATGTTGGGAATCAGTAACAATTCTTGCCATCTGGCTATGGTTAAGTGTTGCTATGGGCAGCTTTTGGCTTCAAAATGGAAATGACTTTTTTCCAAATTCTGCCTTCAAAGGATCAAAGGTTGGAAAGATGAATTATTGTTTCTGATGGGAAGTACAGCTATTACTTCCAGTGCTCTCAGCCTACACGGTTTTTTTTTTTTAAATGTCTGCATGCTAGGGTTTCTTTTAAGATGATTGATGCCCTTGACAAATAATCACTGGAGATATTTTGCTTCATGTGTCGAAAAGTAAATCGTTGGGGTCTGGCATCGAATCATTTGATGGTTTAATATAGCATAGGTTATTGGATCGCACATCAAGATGGTTGAAGGTTTGGCTTCTGATGTTCTGCATATCTTGTATTGCTTGCGTGAGTTTTCGAACATCTTGATCATGGTTGATGCATGATTAAAAACCTATGATGAATTTGACCATCTAATGGTCTGATTAAGTGATGGATCCACCATCTCCATCTGGAGGAGCGTGTCTGTTGAATCCTAGAAATTGCGGCAAAAATGTCAAGAAAATATAAACAAACACCTGCAGAGAGAGATCACAGGATGCAAGCCTCTCCTCGAACTTGTCCTTGCCTTTTTTCTTAATCTTTTGCATCTTGCTTTAGAAGCCCATCAAGGACAGCATGGCAACATATGTGGTCATCTCACTTACGTGAATAAACCTAACTTATGGACTAAACCCATGAAATAACAACCCCCACGATGAAATGGGCTGTCTCAAGAGCTGTACCCATGGTAACACCCAAGCATTTTGGTGCAAATGTTTTGACCTCAGTGAGGCTTGAACTAAACCTGGACATCAACTGGGTGGTCTGGCTCTAGTTGTTTTAAACACGAGGCCAACCTACATTTCCATTCCCGAAAGGTGTGCCTTAACTGCCCAGGTCCAATTCATTAAGACTATATCTTGCTTTTAGATTTTGCTAGGAGGCCCATTGTCCAATACATTAACGCTAAATGAACCACTTTCGCAATGCAATTATTGCAACAGGAAGAATCCAGATGGCACGGTGAACCATGATGTAGAAGGCTTGGGAAGCTTTCCATCTCCCCTCCCATCAAATATCTTTTTGTGAGGATGGCAATATAGATTCCCCCAATTTATCGAATCGGAGAGAATATGTACAAGAAGAATGTCCAAGTTTTTTTCTTTTTTGGTGTTCGGTATAGAAGAACGTACAAGGTTCTTTGACTAGGAAAGAATTACATTGCTTTGAGTCAACAGGACCGTGTCTGTTGAATCCTAGAAATTGCAGCAAAAACGTCAAGAAAATATAAACAAGCACCTGCAGGGAGAGATCACAAGATACAAGCCTCTCCTCAACTTGTCCTCGCCTTTTTTGTATCTTGCTTTAGAAGCCCATCAAGGACAACATGGCAACATACGTGGTCATCTCGCTTGCGTGAATAATCCTTACTTATGGACTAAATCCATGAAATAAACCCCACGATGAAATGGGCTGTCTCAAGAGCTACCATGCTCATGGTAACACCCAAGCATTTTGGTGCAAATGTTTTGATCTCAGAGACCTGGGTGGTCAGGCCAAGTTCTGTTGAGTTTTAAATATGAGGTCAACCTGTATGGGTGTGCCTCCAGGTCCAATTCATTAAGATTACTAGATCTTGCTTCTAGATTTTGCAAGGAGGCCCATAGTCCAATGCATTAAGACCAGATGAACCACTTTCGCAATGCAATTATTGCAATCCAGATGGCAAGGTGAACCATGATGGAGAAGGCTTGGGAAGCTTTCTATCTCCTTTTTCCTATCAAATATCTTTTTGTGAGGATGGCAATATAGATTATATCAACATTGGCTTTCCCTACTCGTGCCATGACAATTTAATTAATTACCACTTGTGGATGTCAACTCCGTTTCCCAAAAGGAGTATTATAATCATATCAACCTCGGTTGTATTTTTCTGAGGGGAATAAGGAGGAAGTGAATCACTTCGCCCAATTTATGGAATCGGAGAGAATATGTACAACAAGAATTCCAAGCCCAATGTGCCCGAACATGGTCATCAAGAGTTGACCCCAAGCTCTTCCAATAGATGGCTGAAATTTCTTTCTTTTCTAAGAGAAATTTTGGAGGCCACCCCCTAATATTTAGACATGTTTTAAGAGTGGTCCAAATGCTTTTCACAAATGAGTATGTGAGAAAGAGATGTGACACTGACTCCACATTGCAGCCGCATAATGGGCAAGACAATCTCTTCCATGCAATTTTTCCAATGGTCGGCTTGGTACATCTATAACCCATGTTTGATGAATGACATTTACCACGAGGTTAACCTTGTATAAAGCTCACAAATTGGCCACCGATTATATATTTTTGTCACCAAAAAAAAAAAATCATGATTATGGTGATTACTCTAGATATCTATTATATAAATTGGATATTTTAGTACCTTTCAAGTTGAAGTATATGGATCTTCATCTTAATTAGCATGCTGTCCATCAATAACAATCCTATTGGCGCTTTAGGAGTTGTCAGGTATATAACAATTTTAGTGACGCTTTATGATTTATTTACATTATCGACCATGAGAAATCCAAACATACAATTTGACTCTTTCATTTATCACTTCCTACAATGAGGGCCTATTTAGCTAAATGACCACAACATTCTTACAATATTTCATTAAAAAAGCCATGTGTTGTTGGGGCGATCCATCTGGACCATAATCCTTGAGGTCCACACTCCAAGATACATCTGGTGGAAACAATAGTGCCAGACAAGCGGCTACTCAATGAGCAAAAATCAGGATCCACCCTCGAGTCTAGCTAGATTACATGAACGGACGCCTACTGATCCAATGAGCGGGTGCTCACCGATCCCAATATCAACACCACCAACGAAACAATCAAATCCCACGATGAGATTCAGGACCAATGCAACAAGCCAGCCCCTTCGACCTTCAGGACAAAGCTGGCCCGACCTCTGGGTTGGAATCACATCGTTAGCATTGGGAGACCTCACAGTGGGACCTGGAATGGCTGCATCGTGATGACTCCTCAGCTGAACCTCGACCTCGGTCGCATCTTTCTAGCCATGTGGGGCTTCATCGAGTCCTCCTACATGTCGCAGAGGCATTAGCTGGCAGACACCCACGACTAACAAACTATTGACCTCTGGGTTGATTTTGATGATAACAAAAGCATTTAAGTATAATTTGTTAACTAACTAATATTATTTTTTGAGGATGTGTAGTTTAAATTTCAAGTACTCATATTGTTCCAAATGATTTTTATCAATTAAATGAAGTACCACCATTTAAGAGGTCTTTGAAGAAACTCTAGACTTGACACATCTTTTAAGGTTAATAAGAATTAAATCAAATTTAGAAGGCAAGTCTAGCCTACAAATAAAATTATAAAAAAAAAGCTACTAAAAATCTCATGGCATGCTTGGCATGCAATTTCAATCGACCTAGTAGATGTTTTAGCCGACTTAGTATCAGTGATAGAAAGCATAAAAAGATTGGACTTTAGAATCCAAAAAATTTAGTTGACTCTGTTAGAAAGTTAATCGACTAAGGTCTTAGAGAACAGCAGAAGATAGAAAGTACAAAAAGATTAAATTTTAAAACTCAGGAGAGTTAGTCGATTCAGTCTTAGAGGGTAGCATCAATACAGAAAGCACAGAAAAGTAAAATCTCATGATCCAAAAGACTTAGTCGACTAAGTCAGAAAGTTAGTTAACTTCATTGCAAAGAAGCATCAAAAGATAGAAAGATTATTTTTTACCTATCTAATACCTAGTCGACTAAGAGTGAGTTTTAGTTGACTAAGTGAAAGACTTAGTCGACTTAGAGAAAGTTAGTCGACTAAGTCACTATAATGGCTAGTTTTCAGATCTATACTTTTTTAATCTTATCTTTTTTTCAATGGCTAGATCTTTATTTTTAACAGCTGGGATATTAAATGAGGCCTCTCCAGATGTCTTAGAGTGATGGAAAAGCCTTAAAATATATATAAAATATTAAAGAACTTCAAGAAGAATTTTTTTGAATATCTATTGAGGAGCTTTCAAGTCCATTTCAGTTCATTGATTGCGTGGGCCATTTTATGAAGCGAAGGAAGAATTTTTTAGAGAATATTTTATCATTCTAATAATTTTTATAGTGAGAGAAGTC
Source organism: Cocos nucifera (assembly GCA_006176705.1). NCBI lineage: Eukaryota > Viridiplantae > Streptophyta > Magnoliopsida > Arecales > Arecaceae > Cocos > Cocos nucifera. Next base: position 1,497,265 of record QRFJ01000294.1, read on the forward strand.
AAGGCACAAGCATTGAAGAGCTCTACCAACTTCTCTCAAGCATTCAAGGAGAAGATCAAAGCTAACAAGCTTTCAACTCAAAAAAACTCTTCTCTTAGGCTTCTTGAGTTTTTATTTCTAAACTCTTTTAATCATTGTGATTGTATTTCTTTTGTATACAAGTTTTTTGGGATAAGAAACTTGGATTGGTCCAAGCCTTAAGTACTATTGCTGAGATGCTTGTCTCAAGCCATAGATAGACTTTTACAATATGCAAACTAAATGCTCTCTCACACTTTCCTGAAAATCATTAGGCTGTTCATATACATTTCTTCACTAAGATTATCATTTAGAAAAATAGTTTTAACTCCATTTGATGGAGCTCCAAGTTATAATGAACTACTAAAGATATGATAATTCTGAAGAAATCTTTTAAAGATACTGAAGAGAAAGTTTCAATATAGTCCATTTCTTCTCTTTGAGTAAAATCTTTAGCAACCAACCTAGCCTTGAAATACTTAATTCTTCCTTTAAAATCTTTTTTAGTCTTGTACATCCACTTGTACCCAATAGGTTAATCATTTTCAGAAGACTCAACAAGCTTCCATACTTTATTATTAGTCATAGACTGCATCTCCTCCTTCATAGCATCTATCCATAAATCAGATTGAGAATAACTCATAATAACATGATATGTTACTAGATTAATCACATGCCCAATATTATAATCACTTTCTTCAAGATAGATAAAAAAATCATTAGAAATTGCAAACCTCTTATATCTGAAAGATCTCCTCAATGACACCTCCTCAACAGCCTGAACTAGTTGAAGATTCTCAACAAGGGTAGGAGGATCAGGAGCCTAAATATTCACTCTATCAATAGATATAAAAACTGCATTCTCATGTAATACAGACACATGAATGGAGACAATCTCAATTTGACTACTGTCTACATTAATAGTCAGGGAAAATTTAACATCAGCCATATCAAGTTCTAGAAATTTGGCAGTCAAGGACTCTATAACTCTATTACCTCTTCCAAGACTATAGAACCTACATCCTTTAGCATGTTCTAGATATCTAGTGAAATAATAATGATTGATTCTAGGGTCAATCTTTTTTTTGTAGGGTTATATATTCTTACTTCTACAGTATAACCCCAAACCCAAAAATGGTTTAAGCTAAGTTTTCTATTGGTCCAAAGTTCAAAAGGTATTTTAGGTACAGATTTACTGAAAACTCTATTAAGGATATACAAGACAATTTTAAGAGCCTCACTCCATAAATATTCAAACAAGTTAGACTATTTATCATGCTTCTCATCATATCCTTAAGGATGTGATTATGCCTCTCAACCATACCATTTTGTTCGGACTACCAGCGATGGTATATTAGACAACAATCTCATAATCTTATAAGTACTTGGTAAACAAACCAATAAGCTATCTTGCTATATCATGTTTACCATAATGCTCATCCTTCTGATCAGATCTCATGATTTTGATTATCTTTTTCAATTATTTTTCAACTTCTATTTTGAAGATTTTAAACCTTGTCAAAAGCATTTGATTTTTTTAAATTAAATAAAGATATTCTTATAAAAAAATCATCAATAAATATGATAAAATATTTATTACCATGGATTGTAGAGGAATAAGGTCCACTAATATTAGGATGAATAATTTTTAAAAGGCCTAGACTATGAGTTGCAACTTTTTAGTCTTAGTCAATTTATCCCTAATACAATCAATGCAAGTCTCTATGTCCCAAATTCTAAGGTGGGTAGGATGTCATGCTTAATCAATCTATCAATTCTTTCTTTAGATATATGCTCTAAGCACTTGTGCCATAATATAGAGAATTTATCTTTAATCCTAGAATGCTTTGCAACTACATTCTTAATATTCAAAGAAGCATAGGAATGATCATAAGCTAAACATAATTTATATAATTCATCATCCAAAATATCATAATCAATAATTTGATTATTAAATATTAAATTAACTTTTTTATCATGAAAGTCAAAACCAAATCTAAGTCTATCTAAAGAAAAAATAGAAATTAAATTCTTTCTAAAAGAAGGTATATAAAAGGTATTCTGCAAAGAAATTTTAAAACCAGGCTCTAAAGATAACAACTCCTACATATTTTATTGCCCAGCTATGCAACTCAGGAGGAAAAGTGAATTGAGTTTCTTAAAAAATTTAACTTAAAAAATAAAATTGCAATATGTACTTTTGAAATTTTAAGTGAAGTGAGGTGAGTTAGGTAAGTAAAATATAAGAGCCTAATTTAATAGGAAAAAAATAAGCACAATAGAACAAGTAAAGAGGAAGAAGAGAGAACAACACAAACAAGATGATTTATAGTGATTTGGTACCAATCTTACACCTACATTCACTCTCCAAGCTTCTACTTGAAAATTTTAATTCACTAACGTATTCAATCAAATACAATGTCGAATGCTTTGACCCTAGCTATCCCAAGCTAGAAAACTTATTTTTTGGATATAAGCCAATCCAATACAATCCAATTCAAGATTTGGATCAATCTTTTCAAGCTTTGAAAATCTCCAAAAGCTTGAGCCCCAAAATAGTAAAATAGAATAAAAGAGGATGTACAAGTTCAGCATACTTAGCTCCTTAATGAGCATAATAAAGCTTTAAAAAATCTTTACATGAACTAAAGGAAGCTTTTAAGAACCCTCTCAAAGAGATTGAAGACTTGAATGTATGTTGGAGAAGTGGTTGAGCTTAAAATCAATGCTTCTCTTGCCTAGGGCTGAGCTTTCTTTGAGCTGAATATTCACTTGATTTTCTTCTTGATTTTCAAAGCTTTTTAAACCCTCATTCAATGTTAGAAGATGAATAATAATCATTGAAGATCATTTGAAAAATATTAAATATGCCGAATGGAGAAGAAAAATAGCCATTACAGGAATTTTCATCGTAGGGAGCATCCCTTAAGTCGCCCCGTTGATAACAGATGAGAAGAATAGTGTTCTATATATCTGTATAGTTCCTTCAGGGGGCGTCCCATAGGTCGCTCCTTTTGCAATAGGTAATAAAATCTATGTTCTATATCTTGTGCGTAGAACCTACAGAGGATGCCCCATAGGTTGCCCTTTTTTCCATAGGGCACCCCAGAGGTCGTCCCATTTAACATGCCAGTTCAAAAATAGCGTGCCTGTCCTGCGTACCATTATGCCAAAAAAAAGAATTGATCTAGGGGTCGTTCTCTTTTATCCAAAATATCATATCTTCACTTTTAAGCTTCCAAATAGTTTGAGATCATCTTCCAATGAATCGACATCATTTTGAAAGTTCTTGAAGCTTCCAGAAAATTTTAGTTTTGCTTCCAACTTAAATAAATTTTAAATTTAACTATTTTCAACTAAATTGTACAATAAGAATTTTTTGAAACTCCTGAAAAGATTTTAAAAGACATCACTAAAAATAAAAATCATTAGTATCTCTCAATTATTTTGTTCTTATCAAAATCACTCCTAGGGGCAATAATCTTTTTCTTTTTGATGATAATAAAATAATTAAGTATAAGCAAAATAAAGTGAATTTGATATTGAATAGAAAGATATCATTTGAAGTTAAGAAGCTCAAAAATAGATATATGCAAGTGATGAGTTCAAAGGCACCTAATTTTGGTTATTGTTTTGTGCATGTTGCATTTTTTATAAAAATTCAACAATTTTAACATATAGGATGCAAAAAAAGAAAAGGTTTTGGCAATTTTGTATTAGCCCTTAATACCATACTATTTACTTTTCAGAATTAAACTTAAATAATTTGTAGAAATAATAATAATTTGCTTATTACTTTCAATTTGCTGATACTATTGTGAATTTGCTTGTACTATTACTAGTACAATAAGTATTTAATACCAATATTTTCTTTCTCCTTTTTTGACATCATCAAATGTTATCTCAAGAATTTTCTTCTTGTTTGTTTTAAAAAAAAAAAAATCTCCCCCTTAATTAAACACTCATTTTCTACTATTGATTGAAGAAATATATTTATATACACAACATTTATAAATCATATGACAAGCCAAAAAGTGTACAGGACAATCCATAAGCCAGACAATTTATGAAAGCTAAGGTCAAATATACATCCAAAATGAAACAAGAAATCTAAGAACTATATCATTCAAGCCATAGCCAAAATACAATATCCATCCAAAATATTTTAAGCCATAAGTCATAGGCCAATATACCAAAATTATGGTCAAATAAAAAATACATCATAGCATGATAACCAAACTACTACTAAGTACATAGGCCTTTAGCTACAACCTAAATACATAATACTAACTAGATCTAATAAAGTAGTCGATTGGATGTGCTAGAATCAGAATCAGAAGATGAATCAGAAATATGGTGAGGAGTATCAAGGTCAAGGCCATGGGTACGTCCTTAACCACATCTACCTCGGCCATGGGTAGAAATACATGCACGAGTAGTTGGATGAGAGGGTCCAGGATCCTGGGAAGAGATAGGCTATGCTAGGAGGGCAATTCTAATGGTGTCCAGGTGTCCTAGGGCTATTGACATGGACTGCATAAAAGCACTAATCTGTATAGAAACAGTGTCAATGGAGTCTCTAAACTCTCTTCTCAAAAAATCAAACCCACTCTCCAAAGCACCGCGAAGTCTGACAGCCTTTGCAGATAGATCTAAAATCTTAGTGATGTCCTAATATGACTGGGGATGGGCCAGAACTAAAACCTACCTTTGTAGATCCAAAACCTTGCCAGTCAATCTCAACACCGATCCCTCGAGCTTCTCAAGGTGAGCAGACTGAGCTGTGAGCATTTAAAAAAGTGTAGAGATGTGAGAAACCATCGACTGATCAGGTAATGGGTCAATCTGAGATCTCTTTTCCTGAGCAGATTCGGGGTGAGTCAAAAGATCGGCAACCTATCGAGATAGAAGATCAACAATCTATTGAGACACAAGATCAGCAATCGACTGTGACAGAAGGTCGGCAATCATTCTGAGTTGATCATCTGAAAATCTGATAGTTGCATCTCTCCAGATGGTGGTATAGGTGTATCCCTTCTCACAGACTTTGAGGGACCAGCCTCATGATCAAACACAAACTAAATATTAGGAGATGCTCTATGATCACGAGGAGGTAAAGATGGTCCCTCCTCTGCTCTGTTCTCCTCCTCAGCTACTCTACCACCTTTGGTCCATCGATCACCAACTCGGATATAACCCATATGATGCAAGAAATTTGCATTGTAGGTGTCAGTATGGGCTAAATGGACTGCAGCTCTCCCTCAAAATCTACTCCAAAGCTTATGAAAATCTTAGTAAGTGCCATGCCGTAAGGTAAAGGAGCTTTCAATTTAGTCACTGCCTCTCTCATAGCATCAATTATCAGGACTGGTAAGTTCAGAAAAATTTCACACACAATATAATGCATAATGCATAAATTTCTATCAGAAATAAAATCAAATCTACTAGCTTTAAGAAAGAAAAAAGTACAGACAATATGCTAGAGTACCCTTATTTCTACACTAAGATCCCTACTAGCATCCAGTTTCTCAATTCCACAGACATCAACTTTTTGCAAAATTGATCTTAACCCATCTTCTTTGTTCAATAATCTATCTGACATAGATCCCTCACAAGGCAAATGGGTGAGAAAGCCTAGTTGCTAAGCATTAAACTTCACTACAACATCCTTAACTAAGAATCTTATAACTCTTCCATCAGAAAATATAAAATTTTGATAAAACTTCCAAACTAAATCAATGAAAATTATTTTTTTCATAGTGTAGAATGAATCCCAATCCAAAGATTTTATCTTTTCACCAAATGAAAATTCATCTTTCTCTAGAAAATGAAAATCAATATTTCTTCCTAGAGCAATCTTTCTATTGGAAAGGAGTTTCTTGCTGAGAGTTATCGAAGAAGCAGAGGGTGCCAGAATAGGTGCTGGGTCTGGAATAGATGCAACCTTTTTTTCTTTCTCTATTCTTCTTCAAGCCCGCGGATGGACTTCCGGCATTGGAAAAGCTTCATCCGAGGTGCCATTTGTCGAGCAGTAGGAGGAGTAGTAGGGTAGTAGTAGAATGAGTAAAGAAAGATCAAAGATGTAAACGATTTATCAGAGAGAGTGGATTTTGCCAAGAAGAACTAGAATTCGGTTGAAGATTAGGGCTTATGGTAGGTTTAGAGACAGAAGAAAAATAGTGAGAATAGGAGAGGAAAGGGACAGAGAACGGTCGGGAGAATATTTCAGAAGAGGTTGGGTGCGGTTGGAAGGAGGTTACGGAGAGATTTTGGTGAGGAGTTCGACGGGAGAGAAAGAAAGAGCGCCTAGGAGAGAAAAGAAAGGAGGCATCCTGCCAGAAATGGGAAGATGAATAGGGTTCATTCTCCCTTAAAGTCGAAAGAAAAAGACTAAAATGCCTTGAGGGGCGTCCCTTTTCGAATGGAGCAACTAGGAGGCATCCTATCCAGCTAAAAAGTTCAGTTTAACTTCTTTTTGAACAAATTGATGATCAAGAGTTAGAATCAAGGGAGTTTTATCAAGGAGAAGAGTAGATTATGTCTAAAAGGATCATTGATAAAATGATTTTGAGAAGGATCACTTATGATCTCTAAGATAGTAGATCCAAGATACCTAACTCCCTTCTAATTTCATAAAATTTATCTTCATTTAATGGTTTTGTAAAGATGTCTGCTAATTATTTTTTAGAGCAAACAAAGTCAATTAATACATCATTATTTTGTACATGCTTTCTTATGAAATGGTGTCTAATTTTGATGTATTTTGACCTAGAATATTGAATTGGATTTTAGTTAAATTGATGGCACTTGTGTTATCACATCTTATGGGAATGTTACTAAGTTTTACTCCAAAATCTTCGAGTTGTTGCTTAATTCACAAGATTTGAGCACAACAACTTTCGACTGTAATGTATTCGGCCTCGATCGTAGACAATGCCACCAAAATTTATTTCTTGCTAAACTAAGAGATTAAGTTTACATCAAGAAATTGGCACGTTCCACTAGTATTTTTTCTGTTTAACTTATATCCTATAAAGTCTGTATCTGAGTATCCTATCAAATTTATAGATGATTGTTTGAAAAATGATAAGCCTAATGTTTGAGTTTCATTCAAATATTTTAAGTTTTTTTTAACAGCATTTAAGTGAGATTCTTTAGGGTTGGATTGAAATCTTGCACACATATAAATATCAAACATTATATCAGGTCTCCTAGTAGTAAGATATAACAATAATCCTATCATGTCTCTATAAAGCTTTAAATCAATATTCTTACCGTTCTCATCCTTGTCAAGTTTATATGAAGGATTCATAGGTGTGCATATGCATTTTGAGGTCTCCATTCCAAATCTTTTTAATAGGTTTTTTGTGTACTTGCTTTGACTTATGAAGGTCCCATCTTTAGACTGCTTAATTTGGAGCCTGAGAAAGAAGGTGAGTTCTCCTATCATGCTCATCTCAAACTCTTCCTGTATGAGCTTGACAAAGTCTTGGCATAGAGTCTCATGAGTGGATCCAAAAATTATATCATCAACATAAATTTGTATCATAAGAATGTCGTCAACCTTTTCTTTTATAAAAAGAGTTGTATCTACTTTTTCTCTAAAAAAATTATTATCTATCAAAAATTTACTTAATCTTTCGTACCAAGCTCTAGGAGCTTATTTTACACTATATAAAGCTTTATTTAATTTAAAAATATGATTTTAAAAAGCATGATTTTCAAAACATAGGGATTATTCTACATAAACTTCTTCTATAATAAAATTATTTTAAAAAATATTTTTTACATCCATTTGAAATAATTTGAAGTTCATAAAATATGCATAAGCAAGTAAGAGTGTTATAGCTTCTAATCTAGCAACAGGTGCAAAAGTCTCATCAAAATCAATTCATTTTTGTTGGTTATACCCTTTAGCTACTAATCTTGCTTGGTTCTTCTGATATTTTTATTTTTATCTAATTTATTTCTAAACATCCATTTAGTTTCAATTATAGGATGATTTTTTGGTCTTTCAACTAGGATCCATACATTATTTCTTTCAAATTGATTAAGTTTTTCTTGCATTACATTTATCCAATTATGATCTTTTTGGCTTTATCAATATTTTTTGGTTCAAAATGAAAAACAAAAGTAAAATAATTATTCACATCTTTTAGTGAGGATCGAGTTCTTACTTCATGTGTAGGATCACCAATGATGAGTTTCTTGGGATGATTGTGAATATATCTCCATTCTTTTGGAAGGTCATTTGTATCTTTAGATTATTTTTGTTGATTTTGTTATTCCTCATCTTCATCTTTTTTTTTTTTTTTTTTATCTTCAAGTTTCTTGTTATTTTGAACTGATGACTTTTTTATAGTGAGCTCCTTCATACCTTCAATTATTTGACCTGCATCATCAATACCATCTCTCTTCCTTATTGGAAGATCATTAGTCTCATCAAAAATAACATGTATTGATTCTTCTACGACTAAGGTCTTTTTATTGAATACTCTAAAAGTTTTACTAGAAGTAGAGTAACCAAGAAAAATTACTTCATCTGATTTAGCATTAATTTTTTTTAACTTATCTTTTTTATTATTTAAAATAAAACATCGATAATAAAAAATATGAAAATAAGCAATGTTGGGTTTTATTTCTTTCCAAAGTTCATAAGGTATTTTTTTTAAAATTGGTCTACTTAGAGTATGATTTAAAATATAACATGCCGTGTTTATTGCCTCCATCCAAAAATATTTTAGAAGATGGCTTTTACATAGCATGGTATGAGCCATTTCTTCAAGAGTTCCATTCTTCCTCTCTACTATCTTATTTCGTTGGGGTGTTCTAGGTACAAAAAAGTTATGATCAATGCCCTTTTCATCATAAAATTTTTTAAAATCATAATTTTCAAACTCGGTTTTTTGATCACTATGAATTTTAAGAATTTGAAGATCTTTTTTATTTGAGACTTTTTGATAAAACTTCATAAAAGCTGAAAAGATTCATTCTTTGATGCCAAAAATAAAATCCATGTAAATCGAGAGAAATCATCAATAATCACATATCCATATCTTTTTTTACCTAAGCTTGTAGTTCTAGTGGATCCAAATAAATCCATATGTAATAATTCCAATGGCCTAAAAGTTGAAATGATATTTTTACTTTTAAATGAAATTTTAGTTTATTTTTCTAGTTGACATGCATCACATATTTTATCTTTTTTAAAATTTAGTTTAGGTAAGCCAATAACTAAATTTTTTTTAATGAGTTTAGAAAGAAAATGCATACTTATATGAGCAAGTCTATGGTGCCAAAGCTAACTAGTCTCACTAATCTTGGCATTTATGGCCACTAGGCATTATATGTTTTGTAAAGATAAATCATTTAAATCTACCATGTAAACATTGCCATGCCTATATCCAATGAATCTCATGCCATCATTATTGGGACTAGATACAATGCACAAAGTAGATTTAAATATACCTTTAAAATTTTATCACATAATTGACTAATACTTAAAAGATTATGCTTGAGATCATCTGCTAGCAAAATATTTTTAATAAATATGGAGGGAGTGATACCAATGTTACCTACTCCAATGATCTTTCCTTTGCCATTATCTCCAAAGGTGACCATCCCTCTATCTTTAGCTTCAAGAGTGATGAATTGAGATTTATCACCAATCATATGTCTTGAGCATCTACTATCAAGATACTAATTTCTTTTTGATTCTCCAGATGCAAGACATAGCTACAAAAAAAATCAGATTTTAACTTTAGGTATTTAAGCTTTCTTGAGTTCTTTTTGGTTAGTCATAATGGTTCCTTTAGAAACCTACACCATTTTACATGAGAGCTACTAAATTTATTAGAGTATCATGCAAAAGATTTATGGCCTAATTTACCGTGGCTAAAATATGAAATAGTATTTTAAGGAGAGTTCACAAATATGTTCTTTAAAAATTTTTATTTCTTTAATGAGTTATAACCAAGACCAGCTTTATCATAAATAGTTCTTTGATTTTTTAGAATTATATTTAATTTACTTGAACTTAAGATAAATCTATCTATTATAGATTGCAGCTTATTTACTTTAGTTTTTAGGTTCTGATTTTTCTAAATTAAATTTTTGTTTTCAGCTGAAATCTTATATTTTTCTTTGAGTAAGCATTGATTTTCCTTTTTTAACTCTTTATTCTTTAATCCTAACTTCTTTAGATCATCTAATAGATCATTAAAAGCCTCTTACAGTTCATCAATCATAAAGTCATTTGAAGGTTTAGATGTTACCTTATTTTTGTGTGCCATGAGACAAAAGTCAGCTTCTTCATGGGTGTTATCATCGGAGCTTGATTCATCACTGTTGCTCCACGTTGCCACCATAGCCTTCTTTTTGAATTTCTTAGGAGCCTTCTTAAGTTGAGGACAATCGGATCTAAAGTACCCCAGCTTCTTGCATATAAGGGATTGCTCTTTTTTTTTTTCTTTGCTTGGCTCCCCTTTAGTCATTGGCCTTTTTCTTAATCCTTGCCTTCTTTTCTTCATGAATCTTTGGAGTTTTTGAGTGATTAGAGCAAGTTCTTCATCTTCATCTTCATTGTTTGATTCGTCTGAGTCTTCCTCCTCTTAAGCAATGGATTTTAGAACAATAGTCTTCTTCTTTTTGATTTCTTCTTCACTATGTTGCTTCATGGTGAGTTCATATGTTATAAGCGACTTGAGAAGCTCCTCCAATGGTAGGATATTAAAATCTTTTACCTCTTAAATTGCCGTGACTTTTGCCTCCCAAGTTCTTAGTAAAGACCTAAGTATCTTTCTCACAAGATCACTATTAGTATAGGACTTGCCAAGACTCTTAAGTCCATTAATGATATCAATAAAATGAGTAAATATTTGGATAATAGACTCATCAGGTTCTATTTTGAAAAGTTCATATTTGTGGATAAGCATATTAATTTTAGACTCTTTTACTCAAATAGTACCTTCATGAGTTACTTTTAGTCTATCTCATATTTTCTTAGCAAAATTACATGTGAAAATTCTATTAAGTTCATTTGCATCTAGAGTACAATACAAAACATTCATAGCTTTTGCATTAAGTTATACCATCTTCTTGTCAACCTCATTTCATTCATTTTTAGATTTGAAAATATCCTTCACATTAATTTATTTTGTGGGTGAGTGATGTCCATTTACTATGACACTCCATATGTTATAGTCAAGAGCTTAAATAAAAATCTTCATTCGAGCTTTTCAATAAGTATAATTTGATCCATTGAAAAGTAAAGGTCGATTTGTGGATTGCCCCTTGGTAAGTGAAGTCCCAACTTAAGTTGCCATAGATCTTTAGTTCTTGATGGTGAAATCAAGAAAGGGCTAGAGCATCAGGCTCTGATACCACTTGTTACCCAACTATATAACCCAAGAGGGGGGGTGAATTGGGTTTCTTAAAAAATAGAATTGCAATATATGCTTTTAAAATTTTAAGTGAAGTGAGGTGAGTTAGGTAAGTAAAATGCAAAAGCCTAATTTAAGAGGAAGAAAATAAGCACAATAGAGTAAATAAAGAGAAAGAAGAGAGACCAACACAAATAAGATGATTTATAGTGGTTCAATGCCAATCTTGTACCTACATCTACTTTCTAAGTTCCTACTTGAGAATTTCAATCCACTAACATATTCAATCGAATACAACATTGAATGCTCTGACCCTAGCTATTCCAAGCTAGAAAACTTATTTTTTGAGTATAAGCCAATCCAATACGATCTGATTCAAGGTTTGGATCAACCTTTCCAAGCTTTGAGAACCTTCAAAAGCTTGAGCCCCAAAATAGTAAAATAGAGTGAAAGAGGATGTACAAGTTCAGCACACTTAGCTCCTTAATGAGCACAATAAAGCTTTAAAAAATCTTTACACAAACTAGAGGAAGCTTTTAAGAATCCTCTCAAAGAGAGAAGACTTGAATGCACGTTAGAGAAGTAGTTGAGTTTGAAATCAATGCTTTTCTTGCCTAGGACTAAGCTTTCTTTAAGTTGAATATTTACTTAATTTTCTTCTTGATTTTTTTCTTTTTCAAAGCTTTTTAAACCCTCATTCAATGCTGGAAGATGAATAGTAGCTATTGGAGATTATTTAAAAAATATTAAATGCACCGAATGGAGAAGAAAAATAGCCATTACAGAAATCTCTATAGCAAGGGCACCCTTAGGTCACCCTATTGGTAACAGGCGTAAAGAACAGTGTTCTGTATATCTACGCAATTTGTTCAGGGTGCACCCCATAGGTCATCCCTTTTGCAACAGGTGATAAAATCTGCATTCTATATCTTATGCGTAGAACCTACAGAAGGCGCCCCATAAGTCGCCACTTTTTCCATGAGACGTCTTAAAGGTTGCCCTATTTAGCATGCTAGATTAGAAATGGCATGCCAGTCCTGCATACCATTATGCCAAAAAAAGGATCGACCTAGGGATCATTCTCTTTTATCTAAAATGCTATATCTTTACTTTTAAGCTTTCAAACAATTTGAGACCACCTCTAAATGAATTGACATCATCTTGAAAGTTCTTGAGGCTTTCAAAAATCTTCAATTTTTCTTCCAACTTAAATAAATTTTAAATTTAACTATTTTTAACTAAATTTTATAATAAGAATTTCTTGAAACTCCTGAAAAGGCATTCAAAAGATATCTCTAAGAATAGAAATCATTAGCACCCCTCTCAATTATTTTGTACTTATCAAAATCATTCCTAGAGGCAATATATTCTACTTCAATTTCAATATCATTTTCTACTTTCAGCTTGACCTCTTTAGATTTGATTTTCTCTTGCTTATGAACCTCTACAAAGAAATGACAATATGAGTTATAGCATCACTATCAATCCACCAAAAATCAACAAGGATATTGACTACATTTGACTCATAACAAATAAGAGCAAGGGGCTTACCTTCCTATTTTTGCTTCTTTTCTAATCAAGATTTGAACTTATAGCACTCATTTCTTTTATGACATTTCTTCTTATAATGAAAATACCTGATACTTTTTCCTATGATAGTTTTAAGAGTTGACCTCCTAAGTGATTTTGATGATGACCAAATATTAAAGCAAGTGATTACTAATATATTTTATTTTAAGTATTCCAATATCAGAAGAAAGAGAGCTCTTTGACCAAAAATAAGGAATATATAAAGTAAAAATTAAATAAAATTTAAATCCCCTAAAATTATCTTGGAGCAGTCTTCGAGATGTCTCAAATTTTTTTCGAGAGCTCTTGAGTGGACTGGCAAGCAACAAACGTAGTTCTAGCTCAATTTTGAAAAGTCTCGAGTGAATCCCGAGATGTCTCGATCTCAGACAATAGAAATCCAATTTTTGTGCTCTGAGAGTGAGAGATCTCATAGGATTCTTGAGAGGTCTCGCGGTTCCAACGAGACGTCTCGATCTCAGGCGAGCTATTTTTTTCAGAAAGATGATTTTTCATGCGATTGAAGATGAGAGCTCTCCTGATCAATTCGAGAGGCCTCGTAACTTGGCGAGACATCTCGAGACAAATTGAGAGATCTCGAGACACGATGATAGCTTTTTGATAGGGCATTCTAGATCGAATTTTTTTCATTCTAATGCCTAGTTGCTGCTCTCCAACGATCAAATTTTGCTTATTCTGAACTTCAATCATCACCAAAAAAAGAAAATACTGGAAATATAAAAGAAAGAAAGATTATTTTTCAAAAGAAGAAAAAAATAAGAGAAAGAAAAGCATGCTCTATTCTTGAACGAATACCCAATCTCTAATCAATCTGTTCTCTCAAACTTTGAAGAATCCTCAAGTGCATTAACTCCACACATTCAAAGAGGCTTTCAACGAACTGCAAGGATAACTTTTTTGCTCATTCAAAGGAATATTTCAAGTTATAAAATTTTTTTTCTCTTTTCGTGTACTTGATTTTAGCAGGGGTTGAAACTTAAATTTTGGAACTTTTTCTCTCCTCTATTTATTCAGATTGATTCGTCTGATTCTTGTAATGGTTGTAGTTGGTGAACCTAAAAAAAATCAATTGAATTTTTGAATAGTGAGCCTAGAAAAGCTATCCGACTATAATCTTGCGAGATTATAGTAAAATTTTTAAGAGTGTGGAGAGTGGACGTAGGTGCTGAGAGCACACCGAACCACTATAAAATTTTTTTATTTATGTGTGTGCTCTTAATTGTATCTTCTATTTGCTCTTATATTTGATTCACTTAGATTTTAATCATTTAGCACTACACATATTTGTTTTAATTTTTGAAAACCCAATTCACCCCCCCTCTTAGGTTGTTTATCTGGGCAACAATTGATATCAGAGCCTTGGTTCTCTACTAATTATTGATCTTATCAACTAGAGACAAAGATCATGTCAATCCAACTAGGAGGTTCACTTGCGAAGGGCAATCACAAATAGGCCACCTCTTTTCAATGGATCCAACTATACCTATTGGAAAGCTCGCATGCACATTTTCATTCAAACCTTTGACTATGACATATGGAGTGTCATTGTCAATGGCCCACATACACTTATAATCATTATCAATGGCACATCCTCTCCTAAGTCGGAGAAGGATTGGGATGAAATGGATAAGAAACTTGTCTAATTAAATATCAAGACAATAAATGTACTCTATTATACCCTTGATGCAAATGAGTTTAACTGAATCTCTACTTGCAATTCTGCAAAAAAAATTTGGGATAGACTTGAGGTCACACATGAAGGAACAAATCAAGTAAAAACAACTAAAATTAACATGTTAGTTCACCAATATGAGTTATTTAAAATTGACCCCACTGAATCTATCACTAGCATGTATATAAGATTCACTGATATTATAAATAGTTTAAAAAGCTTAGATAAAGTTTACACTAACAGTGAATTGGTGAGAAAGATCCTTAGATCTTTGCTTAGGTCATGGAAAGCCAAAGTAATAGCCATCCAAGAGGCAAAGAATCTGAATACACTACCACTAGAGGAGCTCATTGGATCCTTGATGACACATAAGCTAGCCATGAGTCGGCACAATGAGGAAGATAATAAGAAAAAGGAAACAATAGCGCTGAAATCCATGGCTGATGAAGAAGAAGATGATCTATCCACCAGTGAGAAAAATGATAAAGACATGGCTCTGATGATCAAAAAATTTAAAAAATTTATGGAAAGAAAAGACAATGATTCAAGAAGAGAAACTTCATTAGAGGAGAAGCTAGCAGGAAGAAAGAAAAAGAAAAAGAGAGAGATCAGCCCACTTGCTATGAATGCAAGAAGCTAGGACATTTTAGGGCTGAATGTCCTCTGTTGAAGAAGGGGCCAAAAAGAATAAAAAAAAAAGCCATGTTAGCAACTTGGAGCGACAGCGACGAGTCAAGCATAGAGGAAAAAAAAATCAAAATGAAGTAAACTTGTATTTCATGGCATAAGATGATGAGGTATCCTCCACTTTTGATTTAGATTTTATCTTTGATGAGCTTCAAGATGCTCTTTATGAATTGGTGAAAGATTTCAAAAAGATAAGCTCAAAAAATAGAAATCTTAAGGAAATGACTCAAACACTCTTGAAAGAAAAGGAAGAGGTAATTAGTAGCCATAATAAGTTAAAAGAAAAAAACAAAATCCTAAAGGATGAATTGGATAAATTAAAGTCTTTAGTTAATAAATTTACTTATAGTTCTGAAAAATTGCAAATGATTTTAAATAGTCAAAGAGAAGTTTATGATAAGGCTGGACTAGGATATAAACCCAAAGACAAAATCAAGTTTCTAAAAAAATTCTTCACTGCACCCATCACTAATAACACTTCTCATACCATTTGCTTTAAATGCAAAAAGGTAAGACACAAGACTTTTGAATGCAATACTAGAAGAGTTAATAAAAAGTATGTTAAAAGCATTTGGGTTCCAAAAGAAACCATGTCTACTAACCCTAAAGGACCCAAGAAGACTTGAGTACCTAAAACTATCACTTGATTATTTGTGCAGGAATGCCTTGCAGCCCAAGGATCAAAATGAGTATGGTATTTAGATAGCGGCTGCTCAAGATATATGTCGGATGATAAGAAATAATTCATCATCCTAAAAAGAAAGGAAGAGGGAGTAGTCACCTTTGGCGATAATGGCAAAGGTAAAATAATTAGCTATGGTAAAATTCAGATTACTCCTTCGACTTTTATAGATAATATATTATTAGTTGATAATTTAAAATATAACTTACTTAGTATTAGTCAACTATGTGATAGAGATTTTAAAGTCTCATTTGAATCTTTTTTGTGCAAAGTATCTAGTTCCTTGGATGATAGTTTAAAATTCATTGGATTTAGGCGTGGGAACATCTACATGGTGAATCTTGATGAAATTGCCATGAAGAGTGGTCAATGCCTAGTTGCAATGAATGCTAACATAAAAGAAACTAGTTGACTTTGGCACCGAAGATTAGGTCATACTAGCATACATACTCTTTATAAATTGCATAATAAAGTCTTAGTTAAGGAGCTACAAAAACTAAATTTTTAAATTGATCATGTTTGTGATGCTTGCTATTTCGAAAAACAAACTAGGAAAAGTTTCAAATCTAAAAATATAGTTTCAATTTCTAGGCCTCTTGAATTGATTCATATGGATTTGTTTGGACCTACTAGGACCACAAGCCTAGGAGGAAAGAAGTATGGTCTAGTAATTATTGATGATTATTCTCGTTTTACTTGGATTCTATTTTTAGCTCATAAAGATGAAGCATTTTTATTATTTTTAAAGTTTTACAAGAAAATAACAAATGAAAAGAACTCTACTATGGTATGTATCCATAGTGATCATGGTACAGAATTTAAAAACAAACACTTTGAAGAATTTTGCAATGAACATGGCATAGAACATAATTTTTCAACACCTAGAACCCTTCAACAAAATGGAGTTATTTAAAGAAAGAGTAGAACCTTAGTTGATATGGCCCGTACCATGTTGTGTGAAGAGAATCTACCCAAATACTTTTGGGTTGAAGCTATTAACATAGCATGTTACATCCTAAATAGAGTTTCTATTCACTCGATTTTAAAAAAAAACTCCTATGAGCTTTGAAAAGAAAAAAGATCTAATATTAATTATTTTTATATTTTTGGTTGCAAATATTTTATTCATAACAATGGTAAAGATAATATAGGCAAATTTGATGCTAAGGTAGATGAAGGTATATTCCTTGGATACTCTATATCTAGCAAAGCATATAGAGTCTTCAACAAACAATCTTTAGTTATTGAAGAATCAATATATGTTATTTTTTATGAAGCTAACAATCATTATTCGAGAAAAGAAGATGTTTTTGATGATGATACAGGAATTCTCAAAGATGGAATGAAGGAGCTAAACTTAAGGGATAACATCATTCATGACAAAGATAACTCTACAATAATCATTGAATAAGATAAGGATGTTGAGATTGAAGCATCTAATGATCATAAAGATCTACCCAAGAAGTGGTATGCACATAATCACCCAAAGAAATTGATTTTAGGTGATCCTTCATAAGGAATAAGAACTAGATCCTTTTTTAAGGATATATTTGATTACCTTGCATTTATTTCTTAAATAGAACCTAAAAATATAGAAGAAGCTGAACAAGACTCTAATTGGATGCTAGCCATGCAAGATGAACTAAACCAATTTGAAAGAAATAATGTATGAACTCTTATAAATAGACCCATAAATCATCCTATAATTGATACAAAATGGGTATTTAGGAATAAATTAGATGAACATGATAATATTATAAAAAATAAAGCTAGATTAGTTGCTAAAGGATATAATCAAAAAGAAGGAATTGACTTTGATGAAACATATGCACCTATAGCAAAATTAAAGGCTATAAGATTATTACTTGCTTTTGCTTGTTATATAAATTTTAAATTATTTTAAATGAATGTGAAAAGCATCTTTTTAAATGGTTATATTATCGAAGAAGTATTTATAGAATAACCATCCGGATTTAAAAATCACTCACTTTTCAATTATGTATATAAGTTAAATAAAGCACTCTATGGACTTAAACAAGCACCTAAAATTTGGTATGAGAGATCGAGCAAATTCTTATTATAAAATAATTTTATCAGAGGAAGTGTAGACACCACACTATTTTTGAAAAAAAAAAATAATGATCTTCTTGTAGTTCAAATATATGTGGATGACATCATATTCGGAGCTACTGATGAAATTCTTTGTCAAGAGTTTGCTAAGTTGATGCAGAGTGAATTTAAAATGAGCATGATGGAGTTGAATTTCTTTCTTAGAATACAAGTCAAACAATCAAAGAAAGGCATTTTCATTATCCAAACAAAGTACATCAAGGAGATGCTCAAGAAGTTTGACATGAAAATGAAAAGAAAATCGACACACCCATGAGCCCTTCTTACAAACTTGACAAAGATAAGAATGGTAAGAATGTAAATGAAAAGCTCTACAGAGGTATGATATGATCCTTACTTTACTTAACTGCAAGTAGGCCTGATATATTATTTAGTGTGTGCATGTGTGTTAGATTTCAATCTAACCCTAAAGAATCACACTTATTAACTATTAAAAGAATTTTTAGATATTTAATCTATATACACAACTTAGGTCTTTCGTACTCAAAACAATCTTCTATTGAATTGATTGGATACACTGTTGCTGACTATGGAGGATGTAAAATTAATAGAAAGAGTACCAGTGGCACTTGTCAATTTCTAGGGTTGAACTTGATCTCTTGGTATAGCAAAAAGCAAAACTCTATAGCACTATCAATGGCTGAGGCTGAATATGTTGCTGTGGAGAGTTGCTGTGCTCAAATACTTTGGTTCAAACAATAACTCGAAGACTTTAGAATTAAGCAAAATAAGATACCTATTAAATGTAATAACACTAGTGCCATAAACCTGACAAAAAATCCTATTCAACATTCAAGAACTAAATACATTAAAATTAGACATCATTTTATTAGAGATTATGTTCAAAATAATAACATTGTGCTTAAATTTGTTTCAACTAAAAATCAATTAGCTGATATTTTTATAAAATCTCTAAGTGAAGATAGATTCTCTAAAATTCGGGATGAACTTGGTGTATGTGATTCTCTATAAAAATATTTAATCTTAAATTTTTTGGATTATTTTTTAGTCTCCCTCTATCATCCTAAACACTCCTAATTCAATCTTGAAAATAAAAAAAAAGGCTTGAAATTTTATTTTTATCCTAATTTCTTTCCCCTATGCATGAGAATTCTCAGGTTATTTATGAGACCTCTCAGCTAGATTTCGAGACGTCTTGCGTTAAACACAAGAGCTCTCAAAATTTTTGAGACATCTCATCTTTAAGACGAGAGCTCTCGACTCTTGTGGGCCCTCTTTCTAATCGGTCTATGAGAGGTCTTCTATTTCATTTAATCATTTCGTTCTTCCGAGACCTCTCCTCCAAACTCTCCAAAATTCTCCTCCTCTCCTAAAAAATCTTCCGAATCACCTTCCCTTGTCCATTCCCTCCAAATCTTAAAGCCTAATGGCTCTGAAGAAGAGATCCCTTGCCACACAAAGACCTCCCATCACGCCATTGATTGAAGCTAGGGCTAAGCGACAGCGGGACTTGCCTCAATCATCTTCATTTGCTTCATCATCTCGTGCTCGTCTCTTCGTTGCTACTAGGACAGTTCCAACGGGCCGCTGTGTGGATATCAACTATCTAGATTAGGAACACTTCCATATTGGGACTTGGATTCGGTAGTAAGGATGGAAAAAAATGTGTATGCTAAAGGTAAATGTTTATCTGAACTTGATAAGAGAATTTTTTGACAACATTAGCTTTGGATCGAAGGTTGAGTCCATTGTGAAAGGGGTACACATTTTCTTAGATGAGAGAAAAATAAGGTAGCTTCTCAAAGTGCCTAGGGTAGGGATTAGCAATCTAAATTTATTTGACAAAACTGAAGCCCTCAAGTGCATCTTAGGAAGGGAGGATGTTGATGAAAATATACAATTAGTTTCACATCTTCTCTCGATTGAAATGAGATTACTATAATCTTTTATCAGTCACATAGTTTTTCCTAAAGTAGGAAGATATGACTGGATTGGAAAGAGAGAACTAGGTGTCATATTCTTTATGGTGACTGGAACTTCCATCAACTTTTCCTCTCTTATGCTTCAACAACTGAAAGACATGGCCAACAAAAGCAAGGCTTGTTTACCCTATGGATTGATCTTCAACTTAATCTTCAAGGACTTTAAAGTTAATCTAGAAGGTGAAGACTTAAAAAAACTAGTCCACACAGACTACATCAATTAAGGAATATTAAATCGGATGAAGTTTGTAAAAAGAGATGACAAATGGGTGAGGGCAGATGAACATGCTGCAAATGAGTCCGAAGAACACAGGTCTCCACCCCCTCCACCATCACCATCTGCTGCTGACCCTCTTTTACTACACCAGAGTCCCCACACTCTCCTCAGGTGCCTCCTTGTCCTGCACTAGCATCTTCCTCAGCTTTTGATCAAGATCTGTTAATTAAAAGGATGGTAGAAGAAGTGGTTCAAAAAGTATCTGAAAGATTTATGGATATACTGTCCAGTGTAAGGCATCAACTCCTTGTAAGCATTGAAGAACAAAGGATATCTACTGAAGGTCAGACGACAATGCTTAGCCAACAGATTAGTGGATTGTCTTAAAGACTTAAGATTTTGAAAAAGGAGCAGCATAGTTCGTCAGGTCAAATTGAACTACTATCCGAGAATGCCAGACTTGCATAGAGACTTGAAGAGAACATCACTGTTCAATGCACCACGGCTGAAGTCATTATCTTCATCCTATGGCAGATTTATAGTCGGATGCCATCCTCTTCTGGGCCATCATCTTCTTCTAGACCATCACCTTCTCCTAGACCTGCTCCTCACTTGTCCTCTACTAGACCCAAATCCTCCTCTGAACCCATCATTGAGTTCCTCTCTGATGAAGACTAGGTCTAATATCTCTTCTGTTTTAACTTTTGGTTTAAGTATGTTGGTATGAGATTCATTTTTTTGTAAACCAACATACATCTCTATCTATGTATTTTCACATCTTGCAATGAAATCAATCTTTTTCATGCTCTTGCCTTTTTATGTTTCTCTCATTATTGTGATTTTGATGTTGACAAAAAGGAGGAGAAATATTAAAGAAAAATATGCAAATGCATAATTAAAACTAACATACAAAATATAAATGTATAATCATTCAAATCAAAAATACAAATTCACAAAAAGAAACTTTTAGAAAATGAAATGATTAAAATGAACAAATACAAAATGAAAAGAATGTTATTCAAATCCTATTCATTTCATGAGAGTACACACTAAGGGGGAGCTTTAGCACAAAAATTTTGCATTCATTAGTTCTTGATATACATTGCTTACATTCCTTTTATGGCTTGCTTAATGTTTTGTCATCATCAAAAAAGGAAAGATTATTATTGACCCCCTAAGTGATTTTGATGATGACCAAATATTAAAACAAGTGATTATAAATATATTTTATTTTAAGTATTCTAATATCAGAAGAAAGAGAGCTCTTTGACCAAAAATAAAGAAGACAAAGTAGAAATCAAATGAAATTCAAATCTCCTAAAATTGCCTTGGAGCAGTCTTTGAGACATCTCAGATTTTTTTCAAGAGCTCTCGAGTGGACTGGCATGCAGCAAACACAATTCTGGCTCAATTTCTAGAAGTCTCAAGTGAATCTCAAGACGTCTCGATCTTAGGCGACAGAAACCCAGTTTCTGTGCTTTGAGAGCGAGAGGTCTTGTGGTTCCAACGAGACGTCTCGTTCAGAATTGAGACATCTCGATCTCAGACGAGCCATTTTTTTTAGAAAGATAATTTTTTGTACGACTGAAGATGAGAGCTCTCCTGATCAATCCAAGAGGTTTCGTAATCTGGCGAGACATCTCGAGACAAACCAAGAGGTCTCGAGACATGGCAACAGCTTTTTGATGAGACGTTCTAGGTCGAATTTTTTTCATTCCAATGGCTAGTTGCTACTCTCCAATGGTTAGATTTTGCTTTTTCTAAACTCCAATCATCACCAGAAAAAAGAAAATGCTGGAGATATAAAACAAAGAAAGATTATTTTTCAAAAGAAGAGAAAAATAAGAGAAAAAAAGCATGCTCTATTCTTGAATGAATACCCAATCTCCAATCAATCTGTTCTCTCAAGCCTTGAAGAATCCTCAAGTGCATTAACTACACACATTTAAAGAGGCTTTCAAAGAACTGCAAGGATAACTTTTCTGCTCATTCAAAGGGGCATTTTGAGTTGTAAAATTTTTTTTCCTCTTTCCATGTACTTGATTTCAGCAGGGGCTGAAACTTGGGTTTTGGGGCTTTTTCTCTTCTCTGTTTATTTAGATTGATTCATCTGATTCTTGTAAGGGTTGTAGTTGGTGAACCTAGAAAAAATCAACTAAATTTTTGGATAGTGAGCCCGAAAAAACTATTCGACTGTAATCTTATGGGATTATCGTAAAATTTTCAAGTGTGTACTTGGAGAGTGGACGTAGGTGCTAGGAGAGCACCGAACCACTATAAAATTTTTTTATTTATGTGTGTGCTCTTAATTGTGTCTTCTATTTACTATTATATTTGATTTACTTAGGTTTTAATCATTTAGTACTACACAAATCTATTTTAATTTTTGAAAATCCAATTCACCCCCCTCCTTGGGTTATCTATCTGGGCAACAATGATTATGATCGGGGTTGTTACCTTATCTTTTAGCATATTGAGACTATTTATTTATGCTTTTCTAACCCTTACTAGAATGGAGTTTGGATTGGAAGGAAAGAAAGGTACTTTCACTCTTTTCTTTCTTAAGCTTTTCTTTCTCAGCAATACATTTGGTGATCAAGTCATTAACACTCTAGATTTTATTTAGGTTATTATAGATATTTTTGATCTAGAAAAATTTAGCAGGTAAGGAAGTCAAAACATGAGGCACAAGAAAAAATCATGTAGGTCAATTTTGAGATCCTTAAGCTTAGTTTGGAGATAAACCATTTTTGGAATATATTTTTTTGACACCTCCAACATTATTATATTTTATGGTTGTCAATTCTTTCATTAGGCATGCAGACTTAGCATTACCAAATACAAGATATCTCTATTCTATAGCATCAAATAGCTTTTTAGCATTATTGGTCTTTGGTAGGCCAGTTAGAAGATGCTCAGAAACAAAGCTGTTGATAGCAATCAAACTAAGCCTATTAGATTTTTCTCATTTAGTAAAATAATTCTTTTGTTTAGATATATTCTAGTTATTGAGATCATCAAGTTTATTCTCCCGCAATGCTAGGTCAATGTCCACAATTTCAAAAGCAAATTCTATATCTTGTTTCCACCTCTTATAATTTGACCCAGTTAAGACCTCAACAATCATATTATTATTGTTAACATTGAATGAGATTGTACAATTAAATAGTAGGAATGCAAAACATTAGTTAGTGGGTATATAAATATAAACAACATAGTCTTTCAACAATATATGCTATAAATAAGAGCCCAGACATAGTATCACATATTCCCCTTTAGGCAAAATATGTAATATGCATAAATGCTCTATACATAAAGCCAAAAATAAAAATATCCTAGCATTCAAAAACCTATCCCTTTCAAGCAAACAGATCCAGAAACTAAAGCATCCTCACAATACAATACTCCGTGCAATACTTTTTCTGGTTAAAATGCATAATAATCTCCTTTGGATAGGTGATTGTACACCATAACTAGAAAATATCTCTCTCATAATGAAAAATCCTATGGATTGACATAAATAAACTATTTTGATAATAAATGTTCATGCTAACCTACAAAATTATTCATATAGGAAATTAAATGCCCAAACAAATACAAATCGGCATACTTAACTATATGCATGTATGCCTACAAATGATCAGGTCTAGAATGGAATACCGAACAACATGCATCCGATTGATCACATTACTACATACTATCGCATTCCAAACCCACAATATCAGATTTTGTATAGCTCAAATAAATAATTTAGGTTTTAGCCTATTTAACCTTCTAAAGGAAAGCTGAAAGTATGTAAAATATATACAACTAGGGAAAGCACATGCTACCAGAGGGTTTATCACATGTCAAAATAATTTTCTAGACTGTTATGTCTTAGAAAATATATAGAAAAAAATCAAAAACATAATTTTCTAAGGTTTATCATGAGAAATGAATCTTTTCATAGAGCAATTTGAAGTTTCTGAGGGACTATTATGAAATAATAAACATCAGTAGGGGCTAAACAGTAACACAAGAAAATTTTCTACGATGAATTTGACCATAGAGACTAAACTATAATTTTTTCTCTTATATACTTAAATTAGATATTGAATTTGACAGGGACTAAACTACAAAATTTCAACATAACTCAAACACCAAATTGGGTTTGGATTTTGGGTCGAAACCCAAAATCCGAAGCCCGTTAGACATCTTCTCCCTCATGATGGATTTCTTCTTCACGATTTGGGTAGTGGAGAAGAGGGCTTACCGGTGCCTCTTCTGCCTCAATCCTAACCCTAACCCTAACTAGTCTCATATTTATAGAAAATGGATAGGGAACCTAGCCATTTAAAATCCTAACCCTAACTAGCCCTCCCATCATGGGCTTAAGTCGGGTTCATGCGTATACGGTGCCGCCTCAACTACACTAGCCAACATAAGATGCACATAGCCGAAAACACAAGGATCACCAACAACATTGGGCTTACATATATGTCTATTAAACCGAATCATATAATCAGCCCATTTTTAATAAAATAAAATAAATAATTAATGGTAGCTCGTAATTAGGAAAATTCTCACATATTCCACTTCCTCCATTTGGTCCAATGATTGAAAAAGGTGGAAGCTCGGCCAATTAGCTTCGACTATATCTTGATTGTGTCCACAAACCCCTTGTGAAAGCATATCTAAAGAACGGGTGATTGGCTAACTCCAAGTTTGCGCCATAGAAATTGCACCCTGAATTCACATTCCAACTTTTTTTTTTTGCAAGGATTTTGCCGGTGTGCAGCTTATTTTTAGTAGCGAACCACAGAAACATTTAACTTTCTCCGGTGTGGGCATCTTCCATAGTATCTTCGAACAAGGACATCTTAAACCCCCAAATTGAGAAAATTGTAGGAGGAGTCCACAAAGAACATACCTAATTGTGTTAATTTCCAAACAGGCACATTTGCCATCCGAGAGGGGACAAAAGGAGCAATCAACGGTAGCAAGGCTTCGAGCTGGTTCACTTGAACTTGCATCAATGGCCCTTTAACATTCAAGCGCCAATTTAAATTTCCCGAATTCCAATAAGACGAGATTCGAAGGTTAGGTGTCAAGACATGCTTATAAAGCTGCTCAAATCACATCGATCCAAACATCTTTCCAAAAATAAATAAACTTCCCATTCCCTGAAAGCAACATCGCTCTAAAAGGTAGGGATTTTTAGAAGTAATACTTTTTTACACTGAGGATAATCCGGAGTTGCTCCTTGACTGCATGCCCAACCTCCTCCCCGCCACCAAGGATTTTGTGATCCAAATAGAAATATCCATGACCATTTTGCCAATAGGGATTGATTCAACCGAACCAAATTCTTCACACTCAAGTTACTCTGCTCTTTAGACATACCATCAGAGTCCTAATTCACCAAGCAGTGAAAGCCACTAATCTAATCCTTGCCTTTCCACAGGAATTTCTTTCTCATCTTGTCCAAACTATTAATGACCCACTTCGGTAATTTATACACTACCATATTAAGCTGGAAATGGAGGTATTAGCTCATCGCAGCAACCAAGTTTTGAGAAGTATACAGGCCGAGTAACAATATTCATTCATTCCTCACTATTTGCTACGCTTGTCTACCATGAGAAATCTGACATACCTCTTGGTTCTAATTTTCTTTTTCCTTTCCTACAATGAAGGCCAATTAAACTGCATGGATGGAACATTCAGAAGGCCTTCAGCTTGTGTCGGAAGTATTTGTCTGTGCCCGCAAGCGAGGTTGGCTGAAAGGGTATCGGGAACAATAGTTCATTGTCATTTGCAATTTATTAAAAAGTTTATTGTGCATTCTGACCTCATTCTTCCTCCACCAATTCTGATTTTGATTCTAGTCGCAAACCAAATATTAGAGGATAGAGCCATTTGATTCTTATTCCAAGCCATTCCGATTCTGATTCTGATCTCAAACTAAATACATCCTAAATAACTCAGAGGATACCGATAACAAAATTAATAGCATATTTGGTTAGAGGGAGTTAGACTTTAAAATGGGGATGCAAATGATTGACTCTCATTCTAGATATTTGGTTGGAGGGAGTTTCATTTTTATTCCAATTCTATCCTGGAGCAGAAATCTGTAGTACTCAAATTTCACTCCGATTTTGATTTTAATCACGAGCCAAATATTGGCGGATATAGCAATTTTGATTCCCATTATCATCCATTCCAATTCTAGTTTTGCTCTTGAACCAGCATCCTAAATAACAAAAACATTTCAGGCTTATTTGGGTGGTAGAATCTTATAATCCGGGAATGCTATCCTTCCCTCGGGAAAAGAGAAAGGTTATACCCCAGGTGGGAAAGGTGTTAAGAAAAGAAAATGACTATAATTAAGAAGCTTATCAACAGGATCATCACCTATCAGATAAAACCTGTAATGACCCATCCCAGACTGCACTAATCTTAGGGCATTAGAAAAAAAAGGGGGCAAGAAGAATCAGACTCTTGGAAGGAGTCCGACTTCTCCTATTCTGGTAGAAAGAGCAGGAAAAAAATAGAAAGACTTTGATTTTAACTCAATTAAACCTTGGATTTGACTATAAAAATCGATCTTCACCCATGATCTAGCATCCAAATTTGAGTTTCATCAATTTCCACCCTTAGTGCCGTGATTTCATGCCTTTCCACAGAGAGTTTCTTCAAGAAACTTTTTTTTTTGTTAATCCAGCCATGAGATCTCATCGGAGTGGAGGTAAGGGCCAAATACTATTTCTCCACCTTCTTTGATATTTGAGGATGCCCTTCTTAATTTGATCCAAATAGGACCGGCGATCGTTGGATAACATGGTGGGTAAATTTTAGAACTATCAATTTGGGTTGGATCCATTGAGTTGGTCCATCCCGCCATGTAAATGGGATGGGTTAGGTTTATGTTTTAGCAATCCATCTAAAAATGGGTTAAATAACTTGCCCCATTTGGGTTGTGGATTGTGGCGGGTTCGGAATGGATTGGCCCACCTCTTTTTATATATATATATATTGATTTAGGATTTTGATTTATCTCTAAATTAGTTTGAAAATTGAAACTTTAAGTCTTTTAAATTTGGATTATATTAAGTATTTAAGTTTGGATTGTATTAAGTATTTAACTTTTGATTTGAGTTTGAATTGAATATGAATTTCTAATTATATTACTGTTTTATAGGTTTTTTTTTTGGTTTTTGAAATTTTAGCAGATTGGCTTGTTTAACCCGCAACCCATGGGCGGTCAGGTTAGGTTGGATTTTTTCCAACTCGCTAGTTAAATGGGCCAACCCGCCCCATCCTGTTTAGAGGCGGGTCGGGGAGAGTCGAGGCAGGCTGGCCCGTCTTGATCGCTTTAGTAAGTTTTTCCTATTTTTCTTCTTCTTTTTCTTTGCCATGCCAGTGGTTGTTGCCGAACATGGGCTGTGCTCAGATAATCGGTGGTTGAAATCATCAGGGTCTATCGGTGTTAGTGAAAGATCACCACCATCGGGGATCACCATCATGGAAAGTGGCCGACCAACCATTCTTTTATTTCTTTCCTTGTTTCAATGGAGAAGCAAGAAAAGAAAAAGGAAAAACAAGAAGAAAGAAAGAAAAAAAGAAAAGAAAAGAAAAGAAAAGGATAAAAAAAGAAAAAGAGAGAATTTCTCTCTCTTCTCTCTATCTTCTCTCTTTTCATTTGATTTTTCTCTACTTTCTCTCTCTAAAAATTTATCTCTCTAGCTTCTCTCTCTAGAATTTTCTCTCTATAGATTGATTTGCACTCTTCATGGATTTCTCTCTTTAGATATCTTCTGGACTAATGGATGGTCCACATACCTAGGTAACTCAGATCAATTAGTTGATCATAGGAAGAGTTCTAAACTATGATGTTTCGGTGTTTATTTATAATTTTTTTGCATATGATTTTTATGTTGATCTTGATCATATAATGGTGGAATTTTCTGCATGAGATGTCGAGTGGAACATCTTGCTTTCGAGTTCATAGATCCAGAGGATCATCTATTACTATGTTAAGTTAATGATCGGTACAGATAAAAGTTTCTGTACATGATCACCATTATATATGATATTTTTACCATTGGATTTGTATTATTGGTTTTACATTGTTAAATTCATGTTGATGGATTATTATGTTGAGATACTATTATTTTTGGTACAACTTTTCAGCATAAGTATATTGTGTATTTACTATATATGTGTATCGATGATTGATGATATGAGCATATAGATATAATATATTTATTTTTATTATAATATAAATTAGAATTGATAAGATGAAATTAACATATAATAATTGGATGAGAAAAAATATAGTTTTGATTGGCCTCGCCATATGGATAGTTGGTCAGAAGTTTATACCTAGGACAGCCCCCATGGGCTTATGTATGAAAATTTGGATTAAACCAAAATTGAGATAGCCCACCAGGAGCTCATGCCTGAAACTATCCCTATGGGCTTAAGTATGAAATTTTGGGTTAAACCAAGATTGGGGTACGATCTTGATTAGTCTAAAGTCAGAAAAAAATATTAAGAAAACTAGATTTATGATAAAAGAAATAGATGACAAGATATATAACTAATGTTGCATGAAAGATTTCAATTATTAAGATATGATAGCACACCTTTTTTAACAAGATATATATTTGATATACATTTATATAGTTATTTGAGTTATTATACATATTTGATGAAGCTCACCACCCCTCTTCTTTCTCTTTTCTTTTCAAAGTTACAAGATATATTCATTTGACCAAGATTGAAATCATGATTGAATGGATCAATTAGTTAGAGCACCATTAGTGATAGTGGAATGATCGAATTTTATAAATTATACAAGATTAAAATTTATTAATATAAAATTATTTATTATGAATTGAGATTAATAATATTTGTGGGATGTTGAGATTATAAGTAATTTTTATAGGCCTTGCATATTCTTTAAGATTTGCTCTAAAGAGTGTATGGCCATCACATATCCGACTTGGGTGCTAGGTTCAAAGCGTAATAGAATGGTATCAGAGCTTAGGTTTAAGGTTACTAAAGACTATGGCATAAATGATATCAGAGCTTAGGTTATGATTATTTGAGACTGTACATAAGTGACTAGAACATAATTGATTGGTGAATGGAATCAAAACTTAGATTATGATTACTTGGGATGGTGACTTAAGTCATATTTGAGCATAGAGTTATGATCATTAAGGATGTGACAGAATGGATGTATGATCACTAGAGACATGATAGAAATAGCAGAAAGGATTCAAGTTCGAATTTTGGATTAATAGGTATTTATACATAAATAGCATATGATGTCTATAATAGAATTGATGAGTTATATCTCAGATTCCAATAAATAGGCTTGATTAAAGTAGAGAGGTGTTGACCCTGGAATAAAGTATGATATATTGATGTTGCCCAGCTAGACAACCCAAGAGGGGGGGGATGAATTAGGTTATTAAAAATCTTAATGAACTTAATGAGAGATGTGCAGCTAAAGCAGAAAATTGTGCAAGACAAAATAATAGAAAGGACTGACACATACAAGCAGAAACACACACAAATATAGTGAATTTATAGTGGTTCGGTACACCTCCAAATAAATCCAATTAATTTTAACACAGATCAACCAATCAAAATCTTCATAGGCCTTCAACCTAAGGCTCTTCCAAACTAAACTAAGTTTGGTACAAGAGAATCTTCTTTTAGTATTAGTCCCAACTAATACAGTTACAAATAGATTGAAAGAAAAGCAAATACAACTAAGAACGATCCTATTTTCTGGTCGAATTGTTGTCATTGGAGCTTTAGTTTAGGAATCCTTGAATGCTGGCAATGAATTCTTCTCTTTCTTCTTTAAATGAGCTTTAATGATCTCAAGAAAAAAATAATTATAAGTAGGTAAGCCTTCTTGTAGACAGGAAAAACTATAAGCTCACTATTTCTTTTTTGTTTTTTATATTTTGGGCTTGAATAGTATTTTTTTTTATATTTCTCTTTTTCTTAATCATTTTCAAGGAGTTTCAGTTGATATGACATAGATTCTAGCCAAAATAATACCATTGGAGGATAAAAATATCCATTGGAAAAAGATTCTGGGCGAAGATAGATTGATGCAGAACAAGCCATTGTGCCTGTCAAATGATGTCAAGCTGACTCGATTCTGGCTTCAGATTGGCTCGAGTAGAGATTCTTTGTAAGACAATGTTCTGTTCTACTGAGACAGTTGGCTCGATTCTATGTCGGACTGGCTCGATTAGCAATTCACAAAAATCAAGTTTCTATCGCCCTGAGATAGTCGACTCAATTGGGCATCGGGTAGCTCGATCAGCAAATTTTTAAAACTGATCTTCTGACTTTTTGAGATAGTCGGCTCAGCTCTAAATCGGACCGGCTCGACTGTGTCATAAGCAAAAGAGTTAATTGTGTGCCGTGTTAAAGCTGGCTCGAATCAAAATTGGATCAGCTTGGCTTTTGAGGAGGGATTCTTCTTCTTACTTCAAAAATATTTCAAGGACTGCTTCAAATAACTTGAAAGAACTTTATTTGATTATGAAATCTTTCAACAACCTTTTTATTTCTACAAAAAATAGACTTTGACATTCTTGAAAAGTATTAGTATTAAGGTTATGCTTTAATATTTTGTAATCATCAAAATCATTCCTGGGGGCAACAATCTCTTCTTTTTGATGATGATAAAACATTGAGCATATCAAAGTAAAAATATATTATGGATTTAAATAGATATATAATGAGATATTATAAATTTTAATATGCATAGGTATTGTAAATTCCAATATGCATAAGTAATTTTGATAATTTGAAATGTACAAACATTAAAAAGGATGGATGCTTTACAAAGTTAAGATATATAGCAGCTTACATTAGCTCTCCCTTAATGAATGCATTTTATCTATGATAATTTTTAATTTAATTAAGGATAATTAATTGAATAGAGATCCAATTTATATGCTCAAGTATTTCTTCTCTCCCTTTTTGTCAATTATTAAAAAAGGATAAGCAGAATAGTAACATTACAAACATTGCAAGTAAAGTTTTCATTAAAAGATAAAGTTGATTACATGTTTGTATTGTTTACAAAAAGAGATAACCAAACAATACATCAGTAGAGTTCAAGTCAAAATCAAAAGGACTAGAACAAAACAAAAAGACTAAATTTTGGTCCAAGATGACTATTCCTCGTCTGAGGAAGTAAATTCAATGATGGGACCAAAAGTAGAGATGGAGGGTGCAGATGGCTTGCTCTGAATTCTTGCAAAGAGTTCAGGGCTAGTAGTGCAAAAACTAGTGCTAGGTCTTACAATGGCACTGAAGGGGGGTCTAATAGTAGAGGATTAAGGTTGGCTAGGAGAAGGTCTAGGCTGAGATGAAGAAGGAGAAATCCAAGAGGCCAGATCATCCAACTTCTGATTAAATCTTTGAAGTGTTGAAATCATAATTTCTGTGCCATCTTGTTGAGTGATGATAAGTTCTTCAATCCTTCTAGTAATCTTGGCCACTTCTCTAGTTAGTACCTCAATCTATCTAGAAGTTTTTTTTTTTTTTTTTTTTTTTTTTTTTTTTTTTTTAATAAATTTTGAGCCTTTGAGATAAATTTGTTATTTGCTGACTGATCATTTCAATCTGTCCCTCAGATGAAATTCACTGTTCTTCTAAACTTTGAGTGAATTGGAGTTTGAGGTCAAAAAATATGTCATCCAATTTCTTAGAGATCTATCCCACAACTTCTACAAAACTATCAATTAAGAGACTCAAAAAAGCTGCAAGTGTGCGAGGAGAGGTCGGATGATGTTCTCCAGCAACTAATCCTGGTGTCGGTGCGGGCACAGGGGATGATGGAGGAGCTACAGGTGCTAGAGAGGAAGACCTAGCTGAATCTGAAGAAGAGGAGGAGGATTCTGATACATGAGGATGTACTACTTCACCTTCTCTAATCCAAACACCATTTTTCTTCTTGAATTTCATCCAATGCAAAGTTTGAATTGTGTAGTAATTAGTGTGAGTGAGAAAGTTAGAAATTTCTTCTTCCAAGTCAATACCTGCTTTGGTGAATAGGAGAGTAGAAACCATTCCATAAGGCAAGCAGGCCTTTCCTTTTGATCTCCCAGCAGCACTTTTAATTTGTTCCAGCATCATGAAAGGCAAGTTCAATAGAGTTCCTTCTACCATGTAACTTATTACAGCCAAATCTTTTAAGGATAGCCAGTCAAACCTATTGATTCTTGGAAAGAATATTCTATAAACATATTGTGAAGAAGCTTGAGTTCTACTGGGAGAATGTTTGCATTGTGAATATCTCAATAGTCTACATTGTCTCTTCCAAGAAGCCTCTTTAGACCATCAAAATCATTTTGAAGATTGGGAGCACGAATTCCACCATGCGGCATTTGAAGAAGATGACCTAATTTTCTTTAATCTAGGATAATTTTCTTTCCTTTAACCTCTGACCAGAGAGAATCAGCACCAATCCTCAGTTTTTCAAAATATTCTCTAACTAACCAGGGATAGGTGGGTATATCCAAAGAGCAAATTTTTTCCACCCTTGCTGTCGAATCTATAGCTTGGAATGATGAATAGGGCTTTTGGAGTGACGGTGACTTAAGTAAGAAATTGGGGCCCTCGACCATCAAGCAAGCTCGATTTTCAATTGAGTCGGTCCAGCAGTCGAGCTAGCTTGGTGGTACACTCGAGCCAACCCAAGCAGGCAGATTGAGTAATTTTTTATATTAACCAAAATTTTTTAAAATAAGATAATTAATTGATTCAATTGATGAACAAAAATGATAGAGAGACCATCATTCATCTAATTAAGGATAGCATATCCCTTATTCACCTCTAATTGCATTAAATTTATCTTCATTCAAGGATTTTGTAAAAATGTCTACTAATTGATTTTTAGTTGAAACAAATTCAAGTATACTGTCACCATTTTGAACATGATCTCTAATAAAGTAATGCCTTATTTCAATATATTTTATTCTAAAGTGTTGAATGAGATTTTTGGTCAAGTTTATGGCACTTGTGTTATCACATTTTAAAAAAAAATTATTTTGATCAATGCCATAATCCTTAAGTTGTTGCTTAATCCAAAGGAGTTGAGCATAGCAACTTTCGGTTGCAACGTACTCAGCCTCGACCATGGATAGTGCTACCAAATTATACTTTTTGCTGAATCAAAAGATTAAGTTTAACTCAAGAAATTAACATGTACCAGAAGTGCTTTTTCTATCAATCCTACAACCTCCATAATTAGCATCTGAAAAATCTACTAAATTTATTGAAGTTTGCTTAGAGTACCATAATCCTAAGTTTTGTATTCCAAACAAATATTTTAATATTCTTTTAACAGTAATCATATGAGATTCCTTAGGATCAGATTGAAATCTAGCACAAATACAAATACTAAAGAGTACATCGGGTCTACTAGTAGTTAAATATAATAGAGAACTAATTATACCTCTATAAAGTTTTTGATTGATACTCTTACTATGTTCATCTTTATCTAATTTGCATGATAAGCTCATGGGTGTGCCAATTTTCTTTGCATTCTCCATTCCAAACTTCTTTAATACTTCTTGTATATACTTGGTTTAGGAAAGAAAAATGCCTTTTTTAGTTTATTTGATTTGAAGCCCAAGAAAAAAAGGTTATTTTTCTAGAAAAATCATTATCAAGTAGAAATTTACTTAATCTATTATATCAAGCTCTTGGTGCTTGTTTCAGCACATACAATGCTTTATTAAGTCTAAAAATATTATTTTAAAAAATATGATTTTCAAAACCTGGTGGTTGCTCTATATAAATTTTTTTAGCAATAAAATTATTTTAAAATATATTTTTTACATCCATTTGATATAATTTAAAATTTATATAACAAACAAAAGTAAGCAGTAATCTAATAGCTTCTAATATGGTGTATAAGTTTCATCAAAATCTATTTCTTCTTCTTAATTATATCCTTTAGCTACTAATCTAGCTTTATTTCTTATTACATTATCATTTTTGTCAAGCTTATTTCTAAATACCCATTTAGTGCGAATGATATGATAATTGGAAGGTCTATCAACTAGCGTCCATTCTTTATTTCTTTCAAATTGATTTAATTTCTCTTGCATGGCAATTAACCAATTTAGATTTTTTCTGTGTCTTCAATTATTTTAGATTCTATTTGAGAGATAAATATGAGATAATCATGATGTTCTCTAAAATTAGATATAGTTCTTACACCTTGAGATGGATCACCAATTATAAGGTCTTTAGGATGATTATGTGCATTCCTCCATTTTTTGGATTGATCTGAATGTTTTTTATTCATATCTTCTTCTTGAATTTTTTCATACTCATTGTTGTTTGGCTCACTTCCTTCATCATGATTTAGTTTGTCTTTCAAGCTAAGCTCTTTTACTTTTTTTTCTAAATTTCCTGCATTATCATCAAAAGCTTCTTTCTTTCTTAATGAAAGATTGTTAGATTCATCAAAGACAACATGTATAGATTCTTCAATAATTAAAGTATGTTTGTTGAAGACTCTATATGCTTTGCTTGATGTTGAGTATCCAAGAAAGATACCCTCATCAGATTTAGCATCAAATGTTTCAAGTTTATCTTTTCCATTATTTAAAATATAATACTTACATCCAAATACATGAAAATAGTCAATATTAGGTTTTCTACTTTTTCAAAGCCCATGGGAGGTTTTCTTAAGAATGGGATGGATTAAAATATGATTCAAAATATTGCAGACAGTATTTATGGCTTCAGTCCAAAAATATTTTAGAAGTTTTGCTTCATAAAGCATAGTTCTAGCCATTTCTTCTAAAGTCCTATTCTTTCTCTCAACAACACCATTTCGTTGGGATATTCTTAGAGCAGAGAAATTATGTTCTATTCGATTTTTATTACAAAAAGTTTCAAAATTTTGGCTTTCAAATTCAGTACCATGATTACTTCTGATTTTGATTATTGTTGAGTTTTTTTCATTTAAAACCTTCCTACATAATTTTGAAAAAGCAGAAAAAGTCTCATCTTTATGTGCTAAAAATAGAATCCAAGTAAAATATGAAAAATCATCTATGATCACAAGTCTATATTTCTTTCCTCCTAGGCTTATAATACTAGTAGATCCAAATAAGTCCAAGTAAATTAATTCTAGATGTCTAGTAGTCGAAATAATATTTTTGGATTTAAAACTCTTCCTAGTTTATTTATCAAGTTGACATGCATCACAAATATGGTCATTTTCAAAATTTAATTTAGGTAAACCTTTAAATAAATCTTTGGCAACCAATTTTGATAAGGTGTGCATGCTAGCATGTCCTAATCTATGATGCCATAGCTAAGTAGTTTCTTTGATTTTAGTATCTTTAGCAACAAAACATTGGCCACTCTTCATGGCTATCTCGTCGAGATCAATCATGTAGATATTTTCACATCTTTGTCCAATGAACATGATACTATTATCAAAGAGACTAGTGACTATGCATAAAGATGATTCAAAAGTAACTTTGAAACCTTTGTCACATAATTAACTAATGCTTAGTAAGTTATACTTTAAATTATTAACAAGCAAAACATTCTCAATGAAGGTGAAGGGAGTGAGTTTGATTTTACCAATACCATTGATTCTTCCTTTTTCATTGTCATCAAAGGTTACCAATCCTCCATTCTCTTTCTCAAGAATGATAAATTATTTTTTATCACCCATAATATGTCTTAAACAGCCACTATCTAGATACCAAGCTCATTCATTTTTATTGACTACAAGACATCCCTGCAAAACAATCAAGTAACAAATTTAGGTACCTAAGTCTTCTTGAGTCTTTTTCGGTTAGCATTTGTGGTTCCCTTAGAAACCCAAACTTTCTTAACTAAATTTTCATTAATTTTTGTTGAATTGCATGCATATGCTTTATGTCCTAGCTTACCACAGCAGAAACAAGTAATGTTTGAAGAGGAACATGATGATGTTGAGTGAGTGTAGAGATTCTTTAAGAATTTTTATTTCTTATTAGGATTATAACATATTCTAGCTTTATCATAAACTGCTTTTTGGTTATTTAAAATCATTCTTAACTTTTCAGAACTACATGTAAACATATCAACTAATGGTTTTAGCATTTTAACTTTTTTTTTCAAGGAATCATTTTTCTCTATCAAAATTTTATTTCTTTGTTGAATTTCTTCTTTTTCTTTGGATAAGATATCACACATTATTTTTAGATTTTTATTATTACCAAAATCTTTCTAAATTTTTTCATTAGATCATAAAAAGCATTTTGTAATTCATCAAAAAAATATTCTTGAGTGATTTTCGAGTTTACCTCATTCTCTTATGCCATGAAACACAAGTTTACGATATCTTCAGATTCTTCATCGGAGCTAGATTTGTCGCTATCACTCTACGTTGCAATCATTGCTTTTTTCTTGGTCTTCTTAAAGTTTTTCTTTAAGTTGGGATAGTCTATCTTGAAGTGTCCAGGTTTCTTGCACTCAAAGCATAAATACAGTTTTCTTTCTTTATCCTTGTCCTTGCTTGTTTCACCTCTGTTGAAGAATTTCTTCTTGAAGTCTTGCTTTCTTCTTCTTATAAACTTCTTAAATTTTCTTATAATCAGTGCTATGGCTTCATCTTGTTTATCTTCATCTGTTAACTCATCTTCTTCTTCATCAATTGCAATAGATTTGAGGGCAATGGTCCTCTTCTTTTTTCCTTCATCTTTATGATGCTGCTTCATGGTGATTTCATGGGTCATTAGCAATCTAATTAGCTCTTCCAAGAGCAGCTTATTCAAGTCTTTAGCCTCTTGAATTATAATGATCTTTGCCTTTCATGACTTCGATAAAAATCTAAGAATTTTTCTTACCAAATCACTGTTAGAGTAAATCTTTCCAAGACTTTTTAGATCATTAGTTATATCAGTGAAATGAGTGAATATTTTTGTGATTGATTCAGTAGATTTTATTTTGAAAAGCTTATATTGGTGCACTACCATGTTAATCTTAGATTTCTTAACTTGGTTTGTACCCTCATGAGTGACTTCGAGTCTATCCTAAATTTTTTTTGTAGAATTGCAAGTAGAAATTTGGTTAAACTCATTGGCATCTAAGGTACAATACAAAATATTCATAGCCTTGGCATTTAGCTGAATTAATTTTTTATCTGCCTCACTCCAATCCTTTTCATGTTTGGATGTGCTAATGCCATCGACTACAATAGTGGATGTGTGGCCCATTGATTATGATACTCCATATATCATAATCAAGAGCTTGAATGAAGATTCTCATG
Organism: Cocos nucifera; assembly: GCA_006176705.1. NCBI lineage: Eukaryota > Viridiplantae > Streptophyta > Magnoliopsida > Arecales > Arecaceae > Cocos > Cocos nucifera. The sequence goes on from QRFJ01000294.1 coordinate 1,534,893, forward strand.
CATGCTTTCTAATATGTATAGTTTGTATTGAAAAATGATGGTCTATTGGTGGATTGCCTTTTAGCAAGTGAACCTCCCAATTGTGTTGTCATGAACTTTATCTTCTGATGGTTAGATCAGTGCTAGCTGAGAACCAAACTCTGATATCACTTGTTGTCTAGCTAGACAATCCAAGAGGAAGGGGTGAATTGGGTTATTAAAAATCTTAATGAACTTAGTGAGAGATGTGCAGCTAAAGCAGAAAACTATGCAAGACAAAATAACAAAAAGAAGGACTGACACACATAAGCAGAAATAGGACTGACACACATAAGCAGAAACACATACACAAACACCATAAATTTATAGTAGTTTGGTGCACTCCAGCACCTACGTACACTCTCCAAGCAATCTCTTGGAAATTTTTACTATAATCACCTGATTATAGCGTGTTTGTTTTCACTAGACTCACAAATAAATCCAATTAGTTTTAACACAGGTCAACCAATCAAAATCTTCATAAGCCTTCAATCCAAGGCTCTCCCAAACTAAACTAAGTTTGGTATAAGAGAATCCTCTTTTAGTATTAGCCCCAGCTAATATAGTTACAAATAGATTGAAAGAAAAGCAAATACAACTAAGAATGACCCTATTTTTTTGGTTGGATTGTTGTCATTGGAGCTTTAGTTTAGGAAGCCTTGAATGCTGCTAATGAATTCTTCTCTTCCTTCTTTGATTGAGCTTTAATGATCTTAAGAAAAAATTAATTGGAAGTAGGTAAGCCTTCTTGTAGATTGGAAAAATATAAGCTCACTATTTCTTTTCTATTTTTTATATTTTGGACTTGAATAGTAATTTTCTTTTATATTTTCCTTTTTCTTAATTATTTTTTAGGAGTTTTAGTTGATATGACATGGATTTTGGCTAAAATATCCATTAAAAATAGGTTCTGGAGGAAGATAGATTGATGCAAAACTAGCCGTTGTGCCTGTCAGATGACATCGAGCTGGCTCAAATAGAGATTCTTTGCAAGACAAAGTTCTATCCTACTGAGACAGTCAGTTCGATTCTATGTCAGGCTGGCTTGATCAGCAGTTCATAAAAATCAAGTTTTTGTCTTCTTAAGATAGCCAGCTCGACTGGGCATCGAGCCGGCTCGATCAGCAGATTTCCAAAACTGATCTTTTGCCTTTCTGAGATAGCCGGCTCGGCTATGTCATAAGCTAAAGAGTTAATTGCGTGTCGTGTCAGAGCTGGCTCGAATCAAAATTGGTTCTGCTCAGCTTTTGAGGAGGGATTCTTCTTCTTACTTCAAAAACATTTTAAGGACTGCTTCAAATAACTTGAAAGAACTTCATTTGATCATGGAATCTTTCAATGGCCTTTTTCTTTCTACAAAAATTAAACTTTGACATTCTTGAAAAGTATTAGTATTAAGGTTATTCTCTAATATTTTGTAATCATCAAAATCATTCCTGGGGGTAACAATTGATATAATATGTTGAGTATATATATTCAATTATTATTTAGATAATTTTGGAATTTTAAACTTGATATAGATAAAGATCATGATGACTTTTTAATTTTTTGGATGTTAATTATTTGATCATTATAATTTTGAAAAATTATTTAGGGTATGACCTAGGAAAAAAATTGCATTATATGAGAGATGAATATTTTTCAAGCATTGAACTTATAAGAAGATTATGTATGAAACTCGCATGTAGATAATAAATATATTTGGTTTTATCAATGGATTGAATTTTATCATGAGAGCATACATGAAAAATATCAAAACTTAGGGTTATGATTATTAGAGATTATGACAAAGGTGATTCATAGGATTTAGCTTTTGATAGATAATTTATATCTCACGTTATGATTTTAGGGATCAACAAATTTATGATCTTATTAGTGTGGAAGTTATTTAGTGACTCGAGATATTTGGTGGATTAAATCAGAGTGCGTAGTGGAAGTGTAGTGGTTTAAGTCATTTAAATTTGATCAAAAATATTTGTTCTAGTTCGGAAGATGGTATGATTGAGAATTGAAATTTTTTTTCTCGATAAAAGATGTTATTTGAGAGTTAGAGGATAAGATAAGAATTTTGTACTCTTAAGGTTCCAACTTTTTAGTATACTAATTTCAAGGATGAAATTATTTTTAGGAGGAAAGAATGTAATGACCCATCCCAAACTCAAGCCTGCACTAATCTTAAGGCATTAAAAAAGGGGGAAGAAGAATCAGACTCCTAGGAGTTTGACTTCTTCTCCGATTTTGGTGGAAAGAGTAGGAAAAAAAGGGAAGACTTCGATTTCAACTCGATTAAACCTTGGACTTGTCTATAAAAATTGATCCTCACCCATGATCAAGTATCCGAATTTGAGTTTCATCAATTTCCACCCCTAGTGCCATGATTTCAAGCCTTTCCATAGAGGGTTTCTTCAAGAATTTTTTTTTTGTTAATCCGGTCATAAGATCTCATCGGAGTGGAGGTAAAGGTCAAATCCTATTTCTCCACCTTCTTTGATATTTGAGGATGCCCTTCTTTGATCCAAATAGGACTGGCAGTCATCGGATTACATGGTGGGTAAATTTTACTTATTTTTCTTCTTCTTTTCCTTCGCTGCACCGATGGTTGTTGCCGAACATGGGCCATGCTCAGATGGCCGAGGGTCAGCATCGTTGGGGTCTGTCAATGTCAGTGAGAGATCACCATCATTAGGGGTCGCCACTATGGAAAGTGACCGACCAACCATTCTTTTATTTCTTCCCCTATTTCAATAGAGAAGCAGGCAAAAAAAAAGAAAACAAGAAGAAAAAAAGGAAAAAAAAAAGAAAAGAGAGAGTTTCTCTCTCCTCTCTCTACCTTCTCTCTTTTCACTTGATTTTTCTCTCTACTTTTTCTTTCTAAAAATTTATCTCTCTACTTTCTCTCTCTAAAATTTTCTCTCTCTAAATTGATTCTCACTCTTCATGGATTTCTCTTTTTAGATATCTTCTAGATTAATGGATGGTTCACATTCCTAGGTAACTCTGATCAATTAGTTGACCCTAGGAGGGGTTATGAACTATGATGTTTTGGTGTTTATCCATAATTTTTCTGCATATAATTTTTATGTTGATCTTGATCATGTAGTGATGGGATTATCTGTATGAGATGTTGAGTGGAACACCTTGCTTTTGAGTTCATAGATCTAGAGGATTATCGATTATTATGCAGAGTTAATGATCGACAGAGGTAAGAGTCCTTGTACATGATCACCATTATATATGATATTTTTATCGTTGAATTTGTATTGTTGATTTTATATTATTGAATTTATATTGATGGATTATCATATTGAGATACTATTATTTTTGGTATAATTTTTCAACATGAGTATATTATGTATTTACTATATATGTGTATCAATGATTGACAGTATGAGCATATGAATATGATATATTTATTTTGATCATAATATAAATTAGAATTGATAAGATAAAATTAACATGTAATAATTGGATGAAATTTATATGGTTTGGACTAATCTTGTCATGTGGATACCTGGCCAAGAGCTAATGCTTAGGACAGCTCCCACGGGCTTATGCATGAAAATTTGGGTTTGACCAAGATTGAGATAGTTCATCAGGAGCTCATGCCTGGGACAGCTGCCATGGATTTACCCATGAGATTTTGGGTTAAACCAAGATTAAGGCATGATCTTAATTAGTCCAAAGTCAGAAAGAAAAATATTAAGAAAACTAAATTTATGATGAAAGAAATAGATGACAAGATATGTAACTAATATTGCATAAAAAATTTCAATTATTGAGATATGATAACATAGCTCTTTTAACAAGTCATATATTTGATATAAATTTATATGGTTATTTGAGTTATTCTACATATTTGATATATAAATCCATGCTTTACTATTATTTTTGAATTGAATTATTATTGTTGGTGTAAGTGTATAATGATTCTTACTAGGCTGTGAAGCTCATCACCCCTCTTCCTTCTATTTTTTTTTCAGAGTTATAGAATATATGCATTTAGCCATGATTAGAATCACGATTGAATGGATCAATTAGATAGAGCACCATTAATGATAGTAGGATGATTGAATTTTATAAATTATATAAGGTTAAAATTTATTAATATAAAATTATTTATTATGAATTAAGATTGATAATATTCATGAAATGTTGAGATTGTAAGTAATTTTTATAGATCTTGCATATTCTTTAGGATTTACTTTAAAGAGTATGTAGTCATCACGTATATATCTGATCTGGATGCTGGGTTCAGGGTGTGACAAAACCCTCAGCAACATCATCCGTATGGTATCCAAACCTCTGCAAGGTACACATATTTGTTGTAAGTTCCATGAGCTGAAAACGTAGTGAAAGAAAGCTCGTTACACAACTCCAAACTTATGATTAAGATACAAACTAAGGGATTTAACAAAGGTGCACCTTAAGGACAAATGAGTGGTGATCTCCTGTTTTTGATTGCATCATTAAAATACAATTTCAGCCTTCATTTTAAAACCCACCAAGCTTGATCTGTGGCTGGCAAAGTTTGACACATCCAACCCAGCATAACCTGCCCTTTCCAAAGCTCATTTAACTTGGGTTGGGTTTACTATTCTTTTATTGTTTTATTTTTATTTTTGATGTGAACCTAGGCCAGGTTAAATCAAACCCAATAAAACATACCACACATGGGTTAGCAAAGATTGAAAATTATTTGCTCAAATTTTATGGTGGGTTAGAGGGTGCATAGTTCAAACAATAAAGTTTGGAAATTGATTTGGGTATGAGCCCCATCAGAAAGAAAACTGCAGAGTTTCTAGCTTTAATTTCAAAAAAAAATTTCAAAAAATGCAACAAAAGAAATATGATTAATTTAATTAATCAAAAAGCTAGTGATCTAATTAGTAAAACCCTACATCTAGGATCGTAATGTGATATATATGCATGAATAAAAATCCAAAAATAAAAAACTACAAGTAGTAAATTATATTTACCACTACTTGTGTTTAGAGCATAATACCTCTGCACGGGTAGTCGATCACTGCAATCGATATACTGTCGAAAAGGTCCTCTCATCAAAATGCAGCCACACACATGTCTAGTCTTTATGGATCATCCATACGAGATCTTTGGTCCCGATCGACTTCTCCCGAGTGCTAGCTCGACGTCAGAACCCTCGACGACTGATGTAGACCGAACTAGTTCGATCTCCCTCCACTAATTTTTTGAATGCTTTAGAAAATCAACAAATGAAGTAGAGAGGATAAGGAAGCTCTCTTAAAAATTTTGTGAATTTATGACACTCACAACTCATAAAATCACTTTCCAAACCCTAGGCTGAAATCTCAGGGCAGCACTCACCTAGAACTCTATGCAACACTCTCTCTAGAATTTCTCTTAGGAAACTCTTGATATTTTTCATGCACAAGAGGATGGACCACATGGAGAAGGACTCCTCTTCAGATATTGTGCATGCCCCCTCTCATTTCTCTTTTAAAATGTGCGACAATGCGTAGAGAACAAGTGGGAATGGATAAAGATAAGTTGGTTTTCATTCAAACTTAAATTCCATTTGAATTTAAATGAACAACCATCCATCCTTATCCATTAGGAGCATGGAAAGACCAAGCGTGAGGCCTCTTGTGTGTGGAAAACACTTCACGAGAATCTAATTCTCGTATAGAAAAAGGGTGCAAGTCAAAGGATGATGTGGAGTAGGGAAGACTAGTCAAACTAGTGTTAAAAACCTTATCCAATTAAGATCCAATCCAAACTAATTTGGCTAGGTCCAATTAGACAAGATTAAATCCAACTAATTTAGACTTAAATTAACTTAATTAAATTTTAATTAAATCAAAAATTAATTAAGCCTAAGTCCTGATCAAATCAGGAAATAAATCTACTCGGTGATTAGGTCATCACATAACCAATCGGGTTAAATCTAATTAAATTCAATTCAATTAAGCATGATCCAAAATTCATTACTCAATCAAAATACTAATTAAACCTTTCATATACTTAGAGTCCAAATTCAGTGGATGTCTAGATAATAGAGTCACATCTACATGAAACTCTTAATCGAAGAGTCCTAAACCAGTGGGACTCTTAATCCCAGTATCCCAAACGAATGAAACTCGTGATCATAGAGTTCCAAACTAGTAAGATTCTCAGTTATCCAGACAAGTAGAACTTAGAGTTCCAATATTGTAGGACTCCTGATCATAGAGTTTCAGTCCAGTGAGATTCTTGATCATAGAGTCCCATTTTAGTAGAACTCTTAATCAGCCATCAAATCAGGTAGAAACTTCTAATGTGTATGACCCCATTGGTTCGAATCTAAGTAGGCAGCATAGGAATCACTTTCTATATCAATCAATATGACTATCTAGTAATGGTACCTAATATTCGGATAGGCCGAATAGTCATAATCGTAATATTCAGAACCTACTCGAATATGGTTATCATATAATTCATCCCTTTGACCTCTGTGTTTAGAATGACTCAGAGTTAAACTGCCAACTTTGAAAAATATATTTAAATCATGTCTTAATATAATCAGTCCCGTGACTTCTTATAAGGACTCTCCTGACCAAGACTTTGCTAAATTGAAATATAATTCAACACAACTCTTAAAATCCATTGTAGTCAATCCCATCTTAATTCATACACCGACTCCTCAAATACTTGATAGTGCCTAGAAACCTTCCATCATTGAATTAAAAATTCAAATAATTCAACACCAAAGCATAGTGAGTTGCTTGGAAGTCACTATGGTGATCTCAGATCGGAGGGACACTTATCTCCATATCTCTTCAGAGTAAATCTTGACCGTAGAAAGCTCTAGAGTTAATCACGTTCAATAGAAATGTATCCCTATATCTCACCCGCATGCCATACTAGTATCTCCACACTTCTTGGTTAAGATGACAACCATTCCATATGGCATACAACGATCTATACTCGATAAACATTATCGTCCTTGGTAACAATATATTATTTGATTGCAAACAGGTTTAAGAACTAAATGATCAATCTTCCTTTATCAATTCTAGATAGTTTTAAAAACTTCATCATAACATAAGAGTTCATAGAAGATATAAAAAATTTATTATGAAAATGCTAAAATAATAATTTTTTTATTTATAATTCATATACAACTACAAGAAATAGCTCAATCATCGACAGGTTGAAGATTGGCTTTAGAACATAATTTTCAATAACCTCCTTGGACTAAAGCCAATCGGTACAGTATCTAATATCCATCTTCAACTTGAAATCATCAAACTTCTTCACCGTAATGGCTTTAATGAATGGATCGGCCACGTTCTCCTTTTCATTGATCTTCTAAAAGTCGACATCACCTCAATCCACTTTCTCCTGGATAAGATGGTAGCGATACAGAATGTGCTTTGTCCATCGATGTGCCTTCAATTTCTTCGCCTAAGCAATGGCTATAGAGTTATCATAGAAGAGTAGAACTAGACCATCAAGGAAGAGTGCCACTCCAAGCTCGATGATGAATTTTCTTAGCCATACAGTATTTTTAGCAGCATCTAATACAGCAACATACTCCACCTCGCATACTGAGTTGGCCATAGTATGCTGGTTGCAACTCTTTCAATAAATAGCTTCATTATTAAGGATAAACATATATCTCAATATACTTATACTGTTATCATGATCAGATTAGAAACTGGAGTCTGTAAACTCTATAAGTTTCAAATCTGACTCACCATAAACAAGCCACTGATCCTTAGTATTTCTTAAATACTTAAGAATGATTTTAATAACCTTTCAGTAGTTCTCCCCTGAATCATATTGGTATCTACTCACTACCCCTAGTGAATATATCACATCTGATTTTATACATGTCATGGTGTACATGATAGAACTCACTATCGAAGCATATAGAATTCTACTCATATGCTTTTTCTCTTGAAGTGTTATCAGACAATCCCTTTTTGAGAAAAAAATTTCATAGCCTATCGATAGATAGCCCCTCATAAAATTCTCCAAACTAAATCACTTCAATACAGTATCATGTACGTGGATTGGAACAACCCAAACAATCTCTTAGATCTATCTCTATATATCTTCATCCCTTAGATGTAGGAAGCTTCTCCCAATTATTCTTCATGGACAACTATGACGATAACCAAATCTTTATTGCCTATAATGTAGGAACGTCATTCTCGATTAAAAAATATCATCCACATACAATACAAGAAATACAACTGCTTGACCATTAGCCCACTTATATATACGGACTCTTCTCCATTCTTAACGAAGCCATACATTTTGATCATCCTATCAAAATACATGTTCCAACTCCGAGATGCCTACTTCAGTCTATAAATAGACCTTTGAAGCTTGTACACCTTAGACTCATCTATCGATGTGAACCCTCAAGGTTGTATCATATACACCTCTTCATCCAGCTCTTTATTCAGAAAAGCTGTCTTCACATCCATTTACTAGATTTCATAATTCAAATGGACAGCTATCGCAAGCATAATCTGAATGAACTTGAGCATTACCTTAGAAAAAAATATCTCATCATTATCTATATCATAATGTTGATGATATTTTTTGACAACTAGATGGGCCTTATAGGTCTCCATCTTTTCATCTGCGCCTCTCTTTATTTTGAAGATCCACTTACACCCTATGGATTTTATCCCTTCAGGTGGATCAACTAATGTCCATACATCATTGACTTTCATGGACTTCATTTTAGATTTCATGGCTTTAAGCTATTTCTTAGAATTGGATCTCTATATTGCATCCATGTAGGTGATCGGATCCTCATTATTTTCATTGAGTTCGATAGGATCACCATCCCGGATCAAAAAACTATAGTATCTGTCTGGTTGATATGGTACTCTACTAGACTGCCTTAACAGTATGGTACATTGGGCTCCAAGTTTGATCTAATTAAATATGGTTTAGGTTCAGCTACTTGTGTCAATTTTTCTACCTACCAAACTTTCTCAAGTTCAACCTTAGAAGTATTAGTTCCTTCACCAAGAAATTCTTTTTTCAAAAAGATTGTCTTAAGATTGTCAAATACCTTTTATTCATCAGTAAGGTAGAAATAATATTCTTTGATTTCTTTTGAGTATCCTATAAAAATACACTTGTCAGACCTAGATCCAAGCTTGTACATCACTAAACTTTTGACATAAGTTGGACACCCCTAAATCTGAAGATGCGAGAGTACTGGCTTACACCATATCCATATTTCATATGGCATTTTAGCTACAGACTTGCTCGAAATTCTATTTAGAATGTAACAAGCCGACCCAAGTGTATATCCCCAGAAAAAGATCGACAAACCGACAAACCCCATCATGGATCGAACCATATCCAATAGGATCCAATTCTTACTTTCAGACATACCATTATGTTGTGGTGTTTCAGGAGTCTATTGAGAGAGAATTCCATTCATCATAGATATATCAAAAATTCATTAGAAAGATACTTCTCCTCGATCAGACTGAAAAGTTTTAATACTCTTTCCATTTTGCTTTTCTACCTCATTATGGAATAGTTTATACATTTTAAATGATTCCAACTTATGTTTCATCAATTAGATATACCCATACCTCGATAGGTCATTAGTGAAAGTGATGAAGCAGAAATATCCACCTCTAACATTTTAGCTCATGGGTTCACATACATTAATATGTACTAGATCCAGGAGTTCACTAGCTCGTTCACTTTTTCTAGTAAAAAATGACTTGGTCATCTTTCCAAGAAGACATGACTCATAGGTCAGAAGTGATTTACAATCATCAATTTTGAGGATTTTCTCTTGAGTCAGCCTATTTATTCTATTTTTGTTAATGTAACCTAACCTACTATGCCAAAGGTAGACTTCAGATACATCATTTATTTTATGACATTTACTAGAGGATTGAATCATATTAATAGGTTGTAATATAATATAAATTTTATTATTCAATTATCCAATAAAATCATAATACCATTCAAAATGATATTATAATTTTTTTTATTAAAAATTTATAGCTATTTCTGGCCAGAAGACCTATAGAGATAATATTCAACAAAAATCTTGGACAATAGTGACATTCACAAAAAATAACATTATGAGAATTAATTACCAGATTCATGATTCCTAAAGCTAGAACTGAAACTTATTTTCTATTTCCAACATTCTGAAATCTCTTGCCTTCATTAAATCTCCTACTAAACTATAAATCCTACATCGAATTTTAAATATGATAAGAATTTTTGATATCTAATACCCAGGCTGTAGTATCACATATTGAGAAATTGCAAGAAGTTATCATATAATTATCTTGCCCAGTAACTACTTGCTTCTTTTCGGCCTATTCGAGTCTAGAAAAGCAATGTACTAAAAATAGTTCCTCTTTTAGTGCCCCAACTTCTTACAATAAAATCACTCCGCCTGGCTCTGGTCGGGCTTGGATTTCTTGGTCTAATCCTGTGCAGACGTTCCAGCATACTATTGCACCTTCTTATTATTTTTTTTCTTGCTCTTCTTTTCTTTCTTAAAGGATCGACGATCAGAAGAAGATCTTTCTACTACATTCACCAACTCCTTATGGAGCTGATGATTCATCTCAAAGTTCTATAGCAATCCCAGTAAACCATAGTAGTTGACAGCAGGATTTATCATTCTAAAATAAATAAGGAGAGGAAGGACTTAGTCAAAGAGTTCCGAATAGCATCTTTCCTAAGCTGCTCAAGCAAGAAAAAGTCGAGCTTGTTTAGGCATTCAATCATCTTGATCATGTATAATACATGATCGATGATTGAGACCCCATCCCTCATCCAAGCGTTAAAAATGGCACAACCAATCTTATGCCTCTCAACATTGTCAGGCATGCCAAAGAACTTGTTTAATATTTGAAGCATGTCTTATGACTGAGCATTCTCGAATCTACAGCTGAACTCGTCACTTATTGCCATTAGCATAATACAATAAATGGTGGTACAGTCATTGAACCACTTTTGATAAGTATCTCCAGCCATCCCTCTAGCATTCGGAGTTAGCTCCTCAGGTACTGAATCTATCAAGACATGTAGAATCCGTTCATGCTCCAGGATCATTTTCAACTTACAATACCAGCTATTGAAGTTGGGTCTCATTAGTTTGTCATTATCCAATAATGATCGGAGCGATAGGATAGTGATCATAACTACACAAAAGAAAAATTAAAATATAATTAGTATATGAATTATTAAGCCTAAAGACTTGAACTTTAGTCTAAAGATTTTTTCACTATTTTATACAAATTAGTAGCCTCAACCTCTAATTCGAGAAATTATCTAAATTTCTTATTGGGTACTAGAATTCACACAGGCTACATACAAGTCTGACTTTGGTCGATTAATCCATGTGCATTTATGGGTAAGTTCTTAATCTCTAAATAACTTCTAGTGATTTAATTTTATCTCAAAAATCTAATCAGTAGGTTTTGACCTCTGCTGAAAAAGTTCAGTTAGGTCCAACTATTAACATGACTATATTCGATGTATCTAACCAACGAATGATTAGACCTAACTTTAGTCGGTCAACCTAACCACCATTAGAAAGATACAATCAAATCATCATATTATGACTGATAATTTTATTAGTCAATAAGCAGCAGGCTTTTGGATCTCCGATAGTTATTAAACTAATGAATCTATTATCACTCAACTTAATGAAAGGCTATGACCTAGTTATCACCATAACTATGTTATTTTTAAAGATCTAATAATTTTAGATGATTTGTTTAACTCATTTTTAAGAAGAAAAGAAAAGATTAATAAGCTAATTTTGATTCTCCCACTGACTTCACCAAGTCAGATAAGGGAAGATCTGATTCAAGCCAGTCTTAGGAGCACCTAAATTAGTCATACTAATTTACCTAATTGACATGAGTGAGCTCAAATCACCAAGTGATCTAACTAAAATCTAATTCATCATATTGACCAGATAAATGAGATCAGTGGAAGGGATATGCCATTAACTCATCAAAGATCGAATCAGTACGAGTAGCTTCTAATTAAAAATCACTGATTTAGGCTGCCAAACTTATCTTAAATACCAATTGATTAATTAGTTTCAATTTGATCAACCTAGTAATTTTGAATTCGATCGTGGAGCCATGAATCAAGTCTATTTGGTTCTCGTTAAAGATATGAACTTGACCAACTATGACTATTATAATTGAATCTAAATAGTCCTTAAACTAATCTAAATCAATACTTGATTAGATTTGATCAATTACTTTAATTAAATTTATTTTTAATCTAACCTTAGGTTTAACCCAATTAATGGACCTAATTCTTCTAACATAATAATTCATATTTTATGCTTTTATCTTAGGATCTTTAATTCATAATTCTAGATCCTAATTGATAATTCTTAATTCTTAATTAAGTTTTAGACTGATGGATTGAGGTTCGACATTTCAAAAATAATTTTTAAATTTTAAAAAAATTATAATCTAGTACTATCTACTAAATGGGTCAACTCATTTCAAAAATGAGCTGTCTCATTTCATAAATAGCTACTAGTTGTAGGTTTATGTACAATACATAAAATAAAATCATGAATCTAATTTAAATCTAATCAGCTAACATATTCATAATTAAAAATATAGTTTGAAATAATTTCAATAAGCTCCTTTTGCTTTTCATTTTCGTGGAATATAATCACAGCAGCACCCTTACATGCCATAGGAGAACCCCATCGAATGGAAGAAGGCCTTTAAACCATGCTTTTCTCCTATGATCAGATTGCCATGGCAACCAATCCAATCCAATTACTTGCTACTTGAAAATGAAACATATCTAATATGCATAATTTTTAGATTTTTAAAATATATATATCATATTAAACTATCTAGTGCTCTGATACCACAAGAAAAACTGTAGGATTTCCAGGTTTAATTTTAAAAACTATTTTCAAAAAAATATGCAGTGAAAGAAAAATGATTAATCTAATTAATCAAAAAGCTAGTGATCTAATCAATAAAATCTTATATCTAGGATCTTAATGTGATATATATGCATGAATAAAAAATCAAAAATAAAAAATTATAGGTAGTAAATCATATTTACCACTACTTGTATTCAGAGCACCATACCTCTGCATGGGTAGTCGATCTCCATAATTGATATATTATCGAGGAAGTCCTCTCATCATGACACAGCCACACACATGTCTGGCCTCTATAGATCATTCACACGAGGTCTCTAGTCCCGATCGACTTCTCCTGAGTGCTAGCTGGATGCCAGAATTCTTGATGGCTGACATAGACTGAACTAGTTTGATCTCGCTCCATTGATATTTTGGATACTCCAGAGAACTAGTGGATGAAGTAAAGAGGATGAGGAAGCTCTCCTAAAAATTTTGTGAATTTATTACGCTCACAACTTACAAAATCACTTTCCAAATCCTAGGCTAAAATCTTTGGGAAACACTCACCCAGAACCCTGCGCAACACTCTCTCTAGAAACTCTCAGTATTTTTTCACACACAAGAGGATGGACCACATGGAGAAGGATGATCCTCTTTAGATATTGCACACACCCCCTCTCATTTCTCTTTTAAAATGTGCTATAATGCATAGAGAATGAGTGGGAATAGATAAAGATAAGTTAGTTTTCATTCAAACTTAAATCCTATTTGAATTTAAATGAATAACTACCCATCATTATCCATTAGGAGCATGGAAAGGCCAAGCGTGAGGCCTCTTGTGCATGGAAAACACTTCATGAGAATCTAATTCTCATACAGAAAAGGGCGCAAGTCAAAGCATGATGTGGCACAGGGAAGACTAGTCAAACTAGTCTTAAAAACTTTATCCAATTAAAACCCAATCCAAACTAATTTGGCTAGGCCCAATTAGATCAGATTAAATTCAACTAATTTAAGCTTAAATTATCTTAATTAAATTTTAATAAAATAAAAAAAATTAATTAAGTTTAAATCCTGATCAAATCAGGGAACAAACCTTCTTGACGATTAGGTCATCACATGACCTAATCAGGTCCAATCCAATTGAATCTAATTTAATTAAACTTGATCTAAAATTTTTTACTCAATCAAATTAAGTTAATTAGTAATCAAATTACTAATTAAAACTCTCATATACTCAGAATCTAAATTAAGTGGGTGTTTGTATAATAAAGTTCCATCTACATGAAACTCTTGATCGAAGAGTCCCAAACTAGTGAGACTCTTGATCCCAGTATTCCAAACAAATAGAACTCATGATCATAGAGTTTTAGATGGGTAGAATTCTCGATTATAGAGTCTCAGATAAGTAGGACTAAAAGTTCTAATATAATAGGACTCCTGATCACAGAGTCTTAGTCTAATAGGACTCTTGACCATAGAGTTCCATTCTAGTGGGACTCTTAATCAGCCATCAGATTAGGTAGAAATCTCTAATGTGCATGACCCCATAGGTTCCAACCTAAGTCGGTAGTACAAAAATTATTTTTTGTATCAATCGATATGTCCATCTAGCAATGGTATCCAACGTCCGAATAGATCGAATAGTCACAATCGCAACATTCATAACCTACTCAAATATGATTACCATATAATTCATCCCTTTGATCTCTATGTTTAGAATGACTCAGAGTTAAACTGCCAACTCTAAAAAATATACCTAAATTATGTCTCAACATAATTAGTCTTTTGACTCCTCATAAGAACTATCCTGACCAAGATTTTGCTAAATTAAAACATAATTCAACATAAGTCCTAAAACCTGGAATAGTCAATCCTATCTTGATTCACATCCTGGATCCTCAAGTACTTAATGGTGCCCAAAAATTTTTCATCACTAAATTAAAAATTTAGGTAGTATTGCACCAAAGCATAGTGAGTTGCTTAAAAGTTATTATGGTGATCTCAGATCGCAGGGACACTTATAACTATATCTCTTTGGAGCAAATCTTAACCGCAAAAAGCTTAGAAGTTAATCACGTTCAATACAGATGTATCCTTACATCTCATCTATATGCCATACTAGTATCTTCACACTTCTTGGTTAAGAGGACAATCAACTTATATGGCATACAATGATATATACTTGATAAACGTTGTCGTCCTTGGTAACAATATATTATTTGATCGTGAACAAATTTAAAAACTAATTAAATAATAAATTCTTCTTTATTGATTCTAAATAATCCTAAGAACTTCATCGCAATACAGGAGTTCATTAGAAGATGTGAAGAATTTATGATGAAAATGCCAAAATAATATTTGATTCATTTATGATTTATATACAAAAATAAGAAATAGCTCAACTATCAACAGGCTGATAATTGATTTTGGAATATAATTTGCAAAACTATCTTTACCTCAATTTTAGCCAAGATTTCTCTATCCTATTTTTCCAAAAAGTTTACATTCAATGCTGATCAAAGGCTTGAACAATCTCCATCAATTTGAATCAAACTCAGATTCTAAACTCCCAAAGTATCCCATATTAACCACTCCCAATCTGAACTAGACAAATATTTCTTAAATAGACCTTACATCCATAATATAGTTTGATCTTTGCCCATATCACCTTACCTGACCCAACATAACTTGGCCTAACTAGACGGTATTTGGTCGAAAAGGATGTATTTGGATTAGTTTGAGTTTTGCTTGACCTTTATAATTGAAAAGATTATTATGGGGTCTATTTGTATTTTCTAAGAGTATATCCAAATCTGGCTAGATCCTATTCTTTGGCTATAGGAGATCATTTTTTCTTTTCACAAGATTTGGGTTGAATTGATATAAAACCATACTTACTTAAATGGATGGCCTAATCCATGAATCTTATAGGATTTTAAGCTCAGTCTTGTAGGGATATCCAAATAGTGTTAGAAAATATCTTGATTAAGTGGCTAATTTATCATGAACTCTAGAATTTGAATTCTAATAATGTCAACTTGAATTTAAAAAGAATTTAAATCTTATCTGGTTACTTGATGGGAGTACTAATAAAAGTCTATAAATAGAAGTCCTATCCCTGCCGTGATATAGAATCCATCATTATTGCTACACCATAAGAAACAGGAGAAGAAAGAGAAATTAATTTTCAAATAAAAAGATATCTTTTCTTCTGCATCGAATTCTTCCGCATCAGATATGTTTCATGAAAATTATAAAAATTCTCATCATGATCCTGGTTTTATGATGTTCTTGTCTAAAGCATGCTTCTAGAATATCATAATTAAAGTTTACATGTGGCATCAAAGCCAGTTTTTCATGATCTTCATAAAATAAAGAATTTATTTATTTATTTTAAAGTTTTAGATTAAAATTTTATGATGGAATAAATAAATAAATAAATTTTATAATGTATCAGCTATCGGATCCCTTTCTCCCATTAGGAAGGTCGGATCCCATTTACCGGCAAGCCATGAGGATCGACTAACAGCAGGACCGACAAATCTTCCCCGATAATCAAACGCATAAAAAAAAAATTGGGTTATCATGTTTTGGGATCATTTTTTATCCACATCCACTAAGAAGAAACCTGTTAAAGCTTAAATCGATTGAGTCAAATTGAACCGAGCCTATTTTAATTTGGGTTTAGAGTTTTTGCAATTAAGCCCTTAATGAAGTTTAAATTATGAAAAAGACCCAAATTATAGTTTTGAATTTTTTTGCAAATTTGCCCTTTTTTTGTAATTTAGCCCTAAAAATTTTGAAATTATGGAACAACCCCTAAAAATTTTCTTTTTAGTCCCTAAATGATTGTTTTATGCTTTAATGATTCATTAAGCTTGTTTTAAAATCTTGTTTATTAAAGATATTGAAATTTTATGCTATAAAATGTCAAATTATTGATGAAATTTTTTTTACATGCATGATATTATGTTTATGTATAGTTTGTTAGTCACCAAAGTGGCCAAACTAGAATGTTTAACATGCATGAAGAAATTTTAATTATTATTTATATGCATGATCTTATGTATAGTTTGTTAGTCATCAAAGTGACCAAACTAGAATGTTTAAAAGAATTTATTATACATAATCTGATCATTTATCCATGATTAAATGTCTATTAATAAAAAAATTAATGGATAAATTAATATTCACTATTCATTGAAACTTCAAAGTTTATCCAAAGATGAATCGTTATTCCATGAATGGTGAGCGTGATAGAGGTAAATTAATATTCTTTAATCAAATATATTTGTATATCCAAAGATAACAGATTTATTTAATTGAGAATATTTGATTATCTATTAAAGAATTAATAATAGCATTAAATTATGATAGTATGTTATAATATCTATCTAAAGAAGAATTACAATATGCTTTTATTTTTAATTATCTGAATCCATTATGAAATTATTTTAATTTAAGTATTTATGTATTATTTATGCAATTATTTTTTTTCATTCGCATGCTTCATCTGTTACTATATTTAATAGTTTAAACTTCTTTGAATGGAGTGAATAAGTCAATTTTTACTTAGGTATTTTGGATTTTGACTTAGCATTATTAAAAAATAAATTCATTACTCTTATGGATTCCAGCAGTGAGAAAGAGAAGTTACATAATAAAGCATGAAAATGTTCTAATAGATTAAGCCTTATATTTATGCGAATGATCACTGTCAACAACATTAAGAGCATAATTCCATAAACATAAAGTGCAAAAAAATATTTAAAGTTAGTGAAAGAACATTTTTGTTTTGCAGATAAGTCACTCGCTGGTACTCTAATAGCAGAACTAACGATCATGAAGTTTGATGGATTGCAAAATATGCAAAATCATATTATAGAGATGACTAATATTGCAGTAAGATTAAAGACCTTAGGAATGAATGTTGATGACTCCTTCTTAGTGAAATTTATTTTGAATTCACTAGCTTCTGAGTATGGATCTTTTCACATCAATTATAACACTATCAAGAATAAGTGGGATGTTAGTGAATTATCTAGTATGCTTATTTAGGAGAAAATGAGACTAAAAAAATAAGAGAGTCATTCTATTAATTTTATGAATCAAAAAGTTAATAAAGGATACAAGAAGAAAGTCAATAAGTTCAAGAAAAAAAAATGCCTACTAATAATCTTCAGGCTGAAAAGAAAGAACAAAAGCTGGATAGATGTCATTTCTATAAGAAAGTTGGATACTATCAGAAAGACTGCTTGAAACGTAAAACTTGGTTCAAAAAAAAAGGTAAATGTAATACCTTTGTATGTTTTGAATCAAATTTAACTGAAGTTCCTAATTATACTTAGTGGCCTAATTCTAGCGCTGCCACTCATATTTCTAATTTGATGCAAAAAAAAATTTCGATCCAAATCATAAATCCAGCTAAAGATTTTATGTTTATGGAGAATCGTATGAAGGTTTCGATTGAAAGCATAGACACTTATCATTTGATCTTGAATACTAGTTATCATTTAGATCTATTACAGATAGTTTATATATCTTTAATTTTTAGCAACTTAGTTTCTCTTTCGAAACTTGATGTTTCTAAATTTAATTTTAAGTTTGGACATGGTTGTTTTAGTTTATATAAGAATATTTTTTTTATTAATTCTAGAGTACTTATTGATGGTTTATATAAATTGAAACTTGATGATTTTTTTGCTAAATCCCTTCTTACCATGCATCAAAATTCTGGTATTAAATGTACTTTACTAAATGAAAATTCTACTTACTTATGGCAAAAATGTTTGGATCATATATCTAAAGAAAGATTAGTAAAGAATGAGGTTCTACCAAATCTAGATTTTACTGATCTTGGTATATGTATAGATTACATTAAGAAAAAGCAAACTAAACATAATAAGAAAGGCACCATAAGAAACAGTCAACTTCTTGAAATTATACATACTGATATATGCAGACCTTTTGATGTTCCATCCTTTAATGGAGATAAATATTTTATCATCTTTATCATTGATTTTTCATGTTATGGTTTTATCTATTTGCTTTATGAAAAATCTCAAGCAGTGGACGTCCTTGAGGTGTTTATTAAAGTGGTTGAAAGATAATTAGATAAAAATATGAAAATCATAAGGTTTGGTAGAGGTGGTGAATATTATGAAAAATATAATAAAATATGATAATATCCAGATCTATTTATAAAGTTTCTCAAAAAATATGGTATATGTACACAATACCCTATACCAGGTATACCTCAACAAAATAGTATAGCTAAAAGATGAAATCGGATATTATTGGATATAGTTAGGAGTATGATAAGTAACTCCTCATTATCCAAATTATTATGAATGTATACTCTTAAAACTGCTATATATTTATTAAATAGGATTCCTATTAAGGCAGTTTAAAAAACTCATTTTGAACTGTAGACTGAAAGAAAACCTAGATTAAGGCACCTTCATGTTTGAGGTTGTGCAGTGGAAGCAAAAATTTATAATCCATATGAAAGAAAATTAGATTCTCAAATGGTTAGTGGTTACTTTATTGGTTACCTAGAGAAATCTAAAGGGTATAGGTTTTATTATCCAAACCATAGTCTAAAAGTTATTGAAATCGATAATGCAAGATTTATTAAAAATTATGAAGTCAGTGAGTGTGACGTACAAAATAGTATGAAAATAAAGAAAGCAGGATAGATATTTCATTATCCATAAATATTTCTTCATCCACACCTACACAAAATGTTGTGCCTAATAATGAATAATATTTGAATGAAGAATTATCCTATGAAGAAATAGATTCATAAATGTCTGACATACCTGAACCACAAGAAATACCTTTAAGAAGATCTAAAAGAAAAAGAAGATCAATTATTCCTGATGATTATATGATATACTTACAGGAGTTAGATTTTAATATTGGAATTAACAAAGATCCGATTTCATTTTTATAAGCCATAGAAAGTCCTGAGTTCAACAAATAGATTGATGCTATGAAAGATAAGTTAAAATTTATGAAAGATAATAAAGTTTGGAATCTTATTGAATTGCTAGAAGATTCTAAATGAGCCGAATATAAATGGATCTTTAAGACCGAACGCGACTCAAATAGCAATATCAAATGATAGAAAGCCAAACTTGTCGTCAAGGATTATACTCAAAAAGGAGGAATTGATTATAAAAAAATATTTTCACCAATTTCAAAGAAAGACTCATTAAGAATTATTATGACATTTATGGCTCATTTTGATTTAAAGTTACACCAAATGAATGTAAAAACAACTTTTCTTAATGGAGAACTAGAAGAAAAAATTTATATGGATCAACCTAAAGATTTCTCGATAAAAAAAAGGCTCAAATGGTATGTAAATTAAAGAGATCAATATATGAACTAAAAAAAGCTTCTAGATAATGGTATATCAAGTTTAACGATACCATGACATTTTTTGGTTTTAAAAAAAATATCGTTGATCAGTGTATATACCAAAAGATCAGTGGAAGCAAGTTCATATTTTTAGTTCTATATGTTGATGATATTTTACTTACTACTAATGATTTGAGTATATTAAGTGAGATGAAAGAATTTCTCTCAAAGAATTTTGAATTGAAAGATATGAAAGAAGCATCCTATGTGATGAGAATATAAATATTTTGTGATAGGTCACAAGGTATTCTAGGATTGTCTCAAAAAAGATATATCAAAAGAATTCTAGAGAGATTTAATATAGAAAAATATTCAGTCAAAATTATTCCAGTACAGAAAGAGGATAAATTCAGTCTCATGCAATGTCCAAAGAATGATGTAGAACGAAAGAAAATAAAATCAATTCCTTATGCTTTTATTATGGATAGTTTAATTTATGTGCAAACTTGTACAAGACTGGATATTAATTTTGCAATCGGGATGCTATGCAGGTATCAAAGTAATCTTGGCAAAGATCATTAGAAAGCTTCAAAGAAAGTCTTAAGATACCTACAACGAACAAAGAATTACATGCTCCTGTATAGAAAATGAGACTATTTGAATGTGATCGGATACTCAAATTCAGACTTTGCTGGATGTACTGACAATAAAAAATCCACATATGGTTACCTCTTTATATTTTCTGAAAAAATAATATCATAAAAAAGTGCCAAGGAGTCTGTCATTACTTTATCAACTATGAAACAGAGTTTGTAGCATGTTTTTAAGCCACAATCTAGACATTATGGCTGCAAAATTTTATTTTAGGACTTGGGATTGTTGACGCCATTACTAAGCCGCTAAAAATTTACTGTGATAATTCTGCAATAGTGTTCTTCTCCAAAAATGACAAATATTCAAGAGGTATAAAATATATGAAGTTGAAATATTTTGTTGTTAAGAAGAAGATTCAGAAATAAAGAGTGTCTATTGAACATATTAGAACTGATCTCATAATAGCAGATCCGTTGATAAAAGACTTACAACCAAAGACATTTAAAGAGCATATACATAGAATGGATCTTAGTTGTATTAATAAATGATGTATTAATGATATTTTAGATACTCTAAGCTTAATAAAGTATTTTTTGATTTATATTAATAAATTTTCTATTTCTTATGATGGTGTACACATAAATTATATAATAGGAAAGTCTCTATGAGATATTATTGTGGACCATAATGAAAAGATATATGCATATATCTATCTTACAGATCTAATATATTAAATTATAAGTATTATGGTATATGAAAGAGAGCATGCTAATTATATGGCATATGACTGCCATAACTCATATTTAGCAATTTACCATGCTAAGATAATTATGATGAATATTAAGAAAAAGATTTGTTTCATTATGAATGTTTAAAGTTCATGCATAATGTTATAATCAGGCCAAGTGGAAGAATGTTAGAAAATATCTCGATTAAGTGGCCAATTTATCATGAACTCTAGAATTTGAATTCTAACAATGTCAACTTAAATTTAAATAGAATTCAAATCTCACCTGCTTACTTGATAGGAGTATCAATAAAAGTCTAAAAATAAAGATCCTATCCCTGCCTATAAACATGCATAACAAGAGAATATATTATTTATGACACAAATATTTATAATGAAATAATTTATGTTATAAATATGATTATTAGCGATGAAAAAATATTTCCATCATAAAAAAAATTATTAGCGATGAAAAATATTTTTCATTGCTAATAATTTATTATTTACGATGAAAATTTTTTTCATCATGAATAATAATTATTATCGATGAAAATTTTTCATCGTTAATAAATGATCTTTAATATTTTTTTTAAAAAAAATATTAGATTATTAGCAATGAAAACTTTCCATCACTAATAATTAATTATTTACGATGGAAAAGATAATAGCATCATAAATAATTGATTATTAGTCACAAAAAATTTTTATCGCTAATAATCTTTCATTAATAAATATTTTTTTAAAAAAATAAATGATAGATTATTTATGATGGAAAAGATAGTTGCATCATAAATAATTAATTATTAGCGATAAAAAATTTCTGTCACTAATAATCTTTCATTAATAAAAATTTTTTAAAAAATTAAATGATAGATTATTAGTGATGAAAATTTTTCATCGCTAATAATTAATTATTTATGATGGAACTATCTTTTACGTTGTAAATAATTAATTATTAGCAATAAAAAATATCTGTTGCTAATAAGCTGCCTTTAATATTTTTTTAAAAAAATAAAATGATAGATTATTAGCGACAAATTTTTCATCACTAATAATCAATTATTTATGATATAAATTTTATTTACATCATAAATAATAATATTAATGATAAAAAATTTTCATCGCTAATATTCCATTGTAAATAAGTCGATCAAAGTTTTAAATTAAAAAGAATTATAAACTCCTTTAAAAATAAAAAATTAAAAAAATACAGCATGCAGGGTCGATGCAACGAGATTAAGGAGTCCGATCGCATCCACTGTTAGCTCACTCGCAATCAAAACAAGTATATTTTTTATAATTTTTTAAAAATTAGTATTTTTTTAAAAAAATTTATTTTTTCTAAATATTATATAATTTTATAATTTAAATCTCATCTTTATCATTCATTATTTAAGTAGTTATTATGCAAGCACCGTCATAAAATATCATCTCGATCTGATAGCTCTAGCTATGTAGATCGATAAAATTTGATTTCAACGATCACGAACGATCGTATGATGATCTAATAGATAGAAACAATCGATGGAACCAAAAACTTACAACGATGATCTTTGTGATATTTTTATAATGCTATCAAAATTTTACTTCAATCAAATATAATTATGATAGTCAATTTAGTATGAGATGATTTAGACCGTTAATTAAAATATGAGTAATCAAGAAGCCAAACGACGTCCGATTATAAGATAATTTATTGATAAATAATCTTTGCTGATATTTGAATTATCTATATAGTGATGATCGTAAATCTTAAACTCCGTGTATATGAATCATCCATGTTACATACATTTTACAACAGCATAAGTATAATTGCTTAGAAATCTTAAGAATGTGTATCAAGAGACGTATAGTTTTAGATAGTTTATATACATATAATTTGTATTTTACGATCACCACCATAAAAATGATTAAACTGTTAGCAAAGATCATTTATCTTAAAAAATAATCTAATAATCACACGTCAATTGACATTTTAATCACCTATTTTTTATTTAACGGTTCAAATCATCATCCCATGCTAAATTGACTATTATAATTATATCTGATTGAAGTAAAATTCTGCTAGTATACTAGAAATATCATAGAGATTATTGATATAAATTTTTAAACTAATCGATGATTTCTATTTATTAGATCATCATGCGATCATTCGCAATCATTGAAATTATTTTTTATCGATCTGCATAGCTAGTGCAATCTGATCATGGGGATATTTTGTGATGGTGCTTTCACAATAATTACTTAAATAATAAACGATGAAGATGGATGTTAAAATTCAAAATTGTATGTAATATTTAGGAAAAAAATTAAATTTTAAAATGATACTAATACTTTAAAAAATAGAAAAAAATTAATTTACTTGCAGGATATTTAATAGTGAATGCGCTCGCACCCATAATCCCATCACATTAGTAAAATATGATAATTTTTTTTTCCTTTTTTGGTTTTCAAAATAGTCCATATTTTTTTTAAAAAATAGTTATTTATGATGAATTATTAGCGATTGAAATAATAAGTCGCTAAAAATTAGTTATTTGCAATAAATAATTATTTCCATCATAAATAATGAACTATTAACGATGAAATATTATTTTCATCATAAATAATTTATTTTATTATTTTTTGAAGAGGAAAAAAATTAGTAAAATATTTGGTAAGAATTATTAGTGATGAAATTATTTATGATAATAAATTTTATCATAAATAATTAATATTAGTGATGAATTATTTATTTTTATCATAAATAATATTTTTAGCGATGAAAGTTTCATCGCAAATAATTTCATCGCTAATAACCTTTAAACATCCCAATCCACTTCCATAAAATCCACTTCAGCTCGTCTCCCTCTCTCTCCCCCTCGACCACTTTCTCTCCCTCCTCTCGGGCTTCCATCGATCGGTGACCACCTTTTTTATTTCCACCATCGTTGTCGCCACCGTTGTCACTGCCATCACCGCTGTTGTTGTTACCATCGTTGCCCTCGCCGCTGTGCATTTTCGATCGATCGATCACCGATAAAGGTAAATACTTATCGACCGTGGATTAGATTTTATTTTTTTAAATTATTCTTTCAGTCTGGGGGCCGACGACATGCGTGTTGCCATGCAGTGGTCGGTGCTGGACGTCGGCCGTGGATGGTGGGTGCCTGCTACCATGTGTGGCGGTTGACGACCCTGATGGAGGCCATTGGTGGTGGAAGGCGGAGGGCTGGCACCATAGGGGCTGTGGGGCCGCCAGGGGTGGGGCACCGAGAGGAGGTCGTGACGATCGGATGGGGGGCGATTGGAGGTGCATGGGGTGTGGAGGGGGGCGCGGCGGCCAGTGTTGTCTCGGGTGGGCAGCCACAGATGGTGGGCGGTGGAGGGACCTATAGGGTGTTGGAGGGTCGCAACGATGGGTACATGGGTGGCACAAGGGCTGGGTGGTCGGGGCGAGGGTCGCAACGGTCGGATGGGGGCTGAAATGGGGCATGGAGGGGCGGCACAGGGGCTAGGGGGTCGGGAGGGCCACGACGGGTGGAGGTGCGGCATTAGGATACTAATAATAATATTATTATTATTAATATTAATAGTAATAATAATAGTAGTAGTAGTAATAATTAATAATAATAATAATAGTAATAGTAAGAATAGTAATAGTAATAGTATTAATAATTAAAAAAATACTAATATTAATAATATTAAAATAAAAATAGTAATAATAATAATAATAAGAAGAATGATAAAATAATAATAGTAATAGTAATATTAATAATAGTAATATTAATAATAAAAAAATAAAAATTAGTAATAATAATAATAATATATAGTAGTAATAGTAATAATAAGAGCCATAATAATAATAAAAATAATAATATTAATAGTAAGAATAATAGTAATAATAATAGTAATAAGAGTAATAATAATATTATTATTATTAGTAAGAATAATAATAGTGGTAGTAGTAATAATTAATAAAAATAGTAATATTAATAATATTAAAATAAAAATAGTAATAATAATAATAATTTTAATAATAATACTAAATTTTAAGATAAAATAATAAAATAATTAAAAATTAGATATTTTTAATAATTAAAATAGTTAGTTTTTTAATTATATTTTTATGCTTTTACTTGTTATAGTTTAATTTATTATTTATTTAGTTTCTGTATTCCATGTTGATGATGATTTATTATTTTAATTTTAATTAACTGAATGTTTTAATTTTTAATGCATATAAAATATCCGGTCTGGGATTCGGATCGAGTTTTGATCAAGAATATGAGTTGAGATCTCAGTCTGGGATTTGGATCATGATCTAGGTCGGATCTCGATCTGAGATTCGGATCGAGTTCCAATTTGGGATATAAGTCAGGATCCTGTCCAAGATTCAGGCCATGATTCGGATCGGATCTCCATCTCGGATCCTATCTAGTAATTATATTATGCATGCAATCATGTAACCTTAGACTCCATTCAAGAGTCAGTCATAGGGTCCCCAAAATGAACTCTATGAATGGCTCTTGGATGCCTCGATTTGGGCAGTTCAAAGATGCATCAATATTTTATTGTTGTCATCGTATTCTATGTTCTATTATGGAAAACTCCTTCATAATTATCTCATTTGTTCTTTGGGTACATATTAGATATGGTTAAAATATGATCCATCTATATCGTATACTTGGAGAACTGTAGGGAGATGCTGTCGATTCTTTTTTTTTGGATATGGAATAAAGAACAAAGCTATGGCAATAATAAAAGTAATGTATTTTTGAAAGGGATAGGATCATACCTATTAGGAAGGAGTTGGTGGAGTTAGGATTCATGAATCATTATTCTTTATTATAAGATGGATATCAACAAAAGTTGGATGAATGTCTGGGATATTTTCTTGCCTGAATATCGAAAAGATGTTCGAGATTTTATTGAATTTGCATGGTGTAAGGTTGATAGTGCCAGTCGAATAAAGTATTCATGTAAAAGATGTGTCAATATGGTGTATCATCACATATCACTTATTGAGGAGTATCTGCTACATTTTGGTATGGATAAGAAGTATACTCACTGGATATGGCATGGAAAGGGTGATCCTAATGAAGTTGTGTATGACGCTGATAATATCGAAGATGATATTGATACCACTAAACCTGTCGAACATGATGGTATAGGTTCGCTACTGAAAGATTTATATCAGGATGTTAGCTCAAATGTACCCATGAGTGCTAGTGAATCTCAAGGTAGTTCTAATCATGAATACAATATTAATGAGATAGAAGGGACTTCAGAATAGTTTGTAAAGCTTATTCAAAATGCACGAGAGCCACTCTACCTAAATTGTGTGAAGTTCTCCAAGTTAGAGTTTTTTATAAAATTGCTTCATATTAAAACTATAAATCGATGGAGTCAGAAGTCTTTTGATCAAAATTTAGCATTGATTAAAGTAGCTCTTTCTGATGGATCGACACTTTCGAAATCATATATTGAAGCAAAAATGTATATGCAAGAATTAGGACTTGGCTATATTCCTATATATGCCTACAAAAATGATTGTATATTATTTTACAAAGAGAATGAATAAGCAAGTGAATGTCCGCAATGTGGTGAGCCTAAGTACAAAATCAATAATAGAAAAGGAAAGAAGATACCTCATAAGGATTGTAGGTATGGAAAGAAGGTATTTTCCATTGATTCCAAGATTTTAAAGGTTGTATATGTCAAGTTAATTAAATGCATACTTTAAGGATTGCAGGTATGGTGCCCGGAGGGATACAACGATGTTTGACTTTCTAGCCTACCCCTGAGCCTTTCCACATTTTCATTACTGCACCATTGGAGTCACCGGAGGGCCCTGTACAGGGAGATCCAATTGAGGTAGGCCCGAGTGGTATTTTAATTTTTTTATATTATAAAATTTAATTTTAATTAATCTATTAGGTTAATAGATTGCTAATATACTAATGATTTATTCATTATTTTTTAGGCCATTCTATTTTGGTGGTGAGGCAAGGGCTAGGTCCATCGAAGAACCTCGTCCTTGAGCATTAGAAATGCAAGCACGAGAGATAACATCTCCGCATCAAGATTCCGCCAGGCTATACCAGACCTATTAGGGGATGGTGTGAGCCATGGCGACTGAGCTGTACATCATTTGCCGTAGCTATGCCCCAATGACGCTCTTCGATTGGCATCAGGTTACACGACCTCAGATGAAGATCTTATATAGCCACTAACAGGTATGATAATATTTATTTAAATATTTAATTAGCATTGTATTCTTATAATATTTATTATTTGTAGGCTATTTTTGACATTATTGATTTTGAGCACGATCTTGTACGGCAACCTATAGATGATCATTTATGCTCATGTTTCAAGGAGTATCGGCATCGCATTCATCGCCACTGGTACACTATAATACACGAGCAGGGGGTGGAGGCAGCGCGACAGCGGCCATATGACAATATCACTATGGAGGACTAAGCTATCATTTGCTGCACATACAAGAATCCGACATACCAGGTAATTTCTTCTTATTTAGAATTTAATAATTAAATATTATTTATTTTTAAATTTAATTATTTATTGATTAATTTGAATGTTAACTATGCAGGATCGATGTGCCAAGAATGCCGCAAATCGGGCGAGATAGATAATCCCGCATTGTGAGGGTTTGAGGCCATTCGCTCGCCATATGGAGCAGATGGTAAGTAATTTCTATTTATCATATATTAACTCTTTAACTATTTAAATTTTTTTAT
The DNA here is from genome assembly GCA_006176705.1 of Cocos nucifera. Lineage (NCBI taxonomy): Eukaryota > Viridiplantae > Streptophyta > Magnoliopsida > Arecales > Arecaceae > Cocos > Cocos nucifera. Next base: position 1,563,223 of record QRFJ01000294.1, read on the forward strand.
TAATTATTCTTAAATTATAGAGAGATATAGAGAGTGGTGAGCTTTCTAGTAGGATCGATATCTATCAGCGGACACATCAACAACGGTCAGGAGGCTGGACAATCGGGAGCCAGGAGCTTTGTGTAAGTTTTTCTAACTATTTGTGTATTTGCATTTTGATTTTCAGTACAAACTTAGAATAGTTATAAATTAAATTTTCAGAATCGTATGATAGATATTAGATCCCAGCCTATCTTAGAGGACTCGATCGCACCCATAGATGATGACATCTATGATCGGATGCTTGGTACAAGATCTTGTTATGTTATGAGGCTAGGTCATGAGATCAGAGCTCCTCCATCTTCACGTCCATCCAGGGCTCATATTCATGCTGCCTGTGATGTTCGACTGACGAAGATAAAGAGACAGACTGTTGAGGATCGACAGTGGACTGCTGATTTGAGTGTACACGTTGATAAGTACCATCCATTTCACATGAAGATGATGGAGTGGATGGCATAGATGGAGCAGATGATGCACTTGATGAGACAACAGCAGACCGGTCCAAGCTTTTCTGAGCACTCTCCTCCTTCTTCAATCCATTTTTCTTCTCCAGATATTATCGGTGCTTGATGGTCAGCTATCTATTTCTGTATATTTTTATTTTAGATATTTTATATTTATAAAAAAATATTTTTTGTAATTAAATTTTTGTGTAATGAAAAATGAAATTTATTTATGGATGAATGAAATGATGACATTTATTTATGTTCATTTGTGGATGAATGAAATGATGACATTTATTTATGAATTTTTTATTTTAAATTTTAAATTAAAAAAATTAATATAAAAATATTTTTTATTTTTTTTATAATATTATTTATGATATAATTATTTTTGATAAAAAAATTTTATCATAGATAACTGATTATCTGTGATGAAATTATTTCCGTCGTAGATAATCAATTATCTATGATGGAAATTTTTCATCGCAGATAATCAAATATCTGTGATGGAAATTTTCCATCACAGATAATGATTATCTGCGATGGAATTATTTTCATCATAAATAATTTTTTATCTACGATTAAAATTTTTAATCGATAAAAATATTATTTATGATGGAAAAAAATTATTTTCGTCGCAAATAATTTTGTCGTAGAAAAGGCGACGAATGTAAAAATTTTTTACCAACGAAAAGTTTTTATCGTAAATAATTATTATTGGCGATGAAAAAAAAATTATCGTTAATAATTATTTGCGACCTCATTTTTTGCGACTAAAAATTAGCGACGAAAATTTTATCGCTAATAATTATTAGTGATAAAAATTGATTATTAGCGATGAAAATTTTGCATCACTAAAAACCTATTTTGTTGTAGTGATGACGTAGAATCCATTATTATTGCTACACCATAAGAAATGAAAGAAAGAAAAAAAATTGATTTTCAGATAAAAAGATTTCTTTTTCTGCATCAAATTTTTTCACATCACATATGTTTCATGAAGATTATGAAAATTCTTATCATAATCTTAGTTTCATATCACCTTACCTGACCCGACATAACTTGGCCTAACTAGATGGTATTTGGTTGAAAAGGATGTATTTGGATCAGTTCGGGTTTTGCTTGACCTTTATAATTGGAAAGATTATTATGGGATCTATTTGTATTTTCTAAGAGTATATCCAAATCTGGCCCAGATCCTATTCTTTGGCTACGATAGATAATTTTTTCTTTTCACAAGATTTGGGTTGAATTGATATAAAAATATACTTACTTAAATGGATGGCCTAATCCATGAATCTTATAGGATTTTAAGCTCAGTCCCGTAGGGATATACAAATAGGCCCTAAATGAGATTAGCTATTTTGTTGGAGGCATGATACTGACCTATCTAGTCTTTGATTTATTTGGTTGTGAGTTGAAACAAGATTAGCCAACCATATTTGCTCATAGACATAGAAAGAGCTGCTGGTGATGGACATGCACAACCAACTTCTTGTAATAATATTATGTAACTTAATACATATTGATTCCATCATTTTCATATAATTGACTAAAAGCGAAAGAGGTGAAACCTATGGAATTTTAGTCGGTTTGTAGGACCCTCTCTTCCTGAAAGAGGTCGGCATTTGAAATCAAATAAGTTTATTTATTTTATTTTATTTTATTTTTTTAAAAAAATAAACAAAAGGAACAACTACTCAATACATACAAAAGAATCCATAAAGTATGCCACAATATCTCTTTACCAAGCGAGACTCCATCTATATCCCTAAAAGTCTATTTTGATTTCTGTTCTATGATTTAAAATGGCAGCTTCAACTGGGCTCCACTTTAGAGAGAGTTTTCGGTCTTAATAAAGATAGGGTCAGGGGCGCGTCGGAACGGTAGCTGCTTAGTCTCATCCGAGAGTCCAATCTCTTTTGTACCGTTCTTTTGCGTCTTTGAATAAAAAAGAAAGAAGAGGATCGATTTAGGCTCCTTCCCTTCCACTGCATAGCTGTGCTATCAGGTACTACGAGCCCTCTGTCCCGTGCATCTAACCAGCTCGCGTGGTTCACCGGTTCCATCGAAAACTATCATTTGTTGAAGCGGAGCATAGTGCGGCGCCGAGCGAGAAACGTCTCTTCTTTCGATTTATTCACTGATCTGAAATGAAACTAACTTAGCACTTATTTTTTTATTGATTCCTGGGGCTAGGCATTCACAGAATCAGTCTATCTGAACCGAAGACGCACTTCTCAGATCAGTGACGGCCTCTCCAACTCCGCTGGGTGCCGGGGCCTTGGATGCACTAGCGATCAACACATTAAGGGAGTGCTTGCCCGGGTTTCTCGGCCTGGTATCCTGCACCTCGCGTTCATGATATCTACATTCAATTGTGCCCCGGAGACACGGTCGAAGCACGCCCGCCCCGTGTGCGTCTTTCACGACATGCTCTTGTCCCGGGTGTTTCAAAAAGAAGCCTTCTAATTGAATTCTTAAAGCCTCACAAGCCTTACTTTATGCACATAATTGAGAATAGACGGAAAGGTTAACTTGGGCTTTCTAAGTTGTGTTGGGCATGGTTGGGCTCCAATCTAATCCAATACATCCAAGTTGCACGATAATGCTCCAAACCTATTTGGTCTTTTTAATACTTATTTATTTAGACGCAAGAGAAAAACAGGGGCAGACCTGCCCAAAACCATAATGATTTTTTTTCCTAAAGAAATGATGAAGGCTATCCAACTGATTTCTTAATAAACTAGATTATAAGTTAGATTTCCATACATGCTATGCGCATGAGTGTAAAGAGGAAGAAATCAAGGTGTCAGGGAAAAAAAAATTCTCAAGCAATTTCCATGCTTGCTTTGTTCTGACTATTTGCTTTAATGGTGGCTCTAGAATTTGGTTCAAGAGTGTTCTCAGGCAAGAAGATCCTCTTTTCTCATACTTGTTTAGTCTGATTGATCCACTTTCTAATGCATTTGGTTTCATTTTTTTTATTTTTATTTTAATTTTTAAAAAAATATTTTTATTTTTTTTAATTTTTGCTATTGAATAAAAGCAAAAAATATATTTAATAACTACGTTGCTATAAAAAAAAAAAAAAAAAAGCAAAAAATTTTTGCTTCACATATAAAATAATTATTTTAATTTTTTTAATTTTTGTTTTTTACTTTTAATAATATTATCAAATATTGCTTTTTAATTTTTATTTTTTAAAAATTAAAATATAGAAAAAATATTTTTTTAAATAACTAACCAAACGCATGCTAAGCTTCTTGCTAATGCTAAAAAAGCTGATCTCTTTCGTGGGATTGAATGGGCGGAAATACTCCAATATGTTAATGATACCTTAATCTTTGTCCAAGATGGAAAATGCCTCTTTGCTGTTCTAAAATTGGTTCTCTACTCTTTTGATCTCACTTCCAGTCTGGGTATTAATTTCTCCAAAAGTCTCGTCATTGTTGTTGCACCATCCCCTACTATATTGGCAATGTCTTCTTGTCTTAGCTCAACTGAAAGCCCTCCTCTCTGCCAATCAATTATCTCGGCTTTTTTCTCTTAAGGCGGATAAGCTTTTGAATTCAGGGTGGTTGCCTTCAATCTAGAATCTTGAATCCAAGCTTGCCTCTTGAAAGGGGAAATTATCTTTTTATGGAGGATAGTTGACATTGATCAATGCTGTTTTATTTTCTATTTCCCTCTCTCTCTCTCTCTCTCTTCTTCTTCTTCTTTTAATTTTTTTTATTTTATGAATGCTGTTTTATTTTCAATTCCCATCTACTTTCTATTCCTCTACAAGTTGCCTAGCTTGGTCCTTTGGTCGGGCTCTGATTCTACCTCTAATTAATCTCTCTTTTAATGCCCCTCTCAGGAGATTACTCCTTGATATTTATAGAGCCCGTAGGTTCAAACCATGAAATATTGCAAAGTGTTTTGATCCTGCTTCTTCTCCATGGAGAATTAGATATTTGCCAATCTGTCGAATGATCCTGCGGTTCCAGAGACACACCACTGGAGAGCTAAACTCTTTCTTCTGAACCTAATCAAATCTCTTGGCTCCCTAAGGTTGAAGATTGTTTAACCTCCTCTTCTTTCTACAACTTCCTGGTTCATGGAGGCATCGATTGGCCTCTGGCCAAAACAATCTGGAATTCTTTTAATTTGTTCCTTCAAAAATCAAGGACTTTCTCTGGTTTGCTTGAATAAGCTCAATGCTTGAGCTATTTTATAGAGAAAGCTTGGCAAAAATTGCGGCAACTGTGACATTTGCGATTAGACATTAGAATTTGTTGGCCATCTCTCTTTTGATCTATTCAATCTCCACTGGGTCGCCAAGACCAAAGCACGCGTAGAGCATGACGTGGAGGGGAGTGGGTCGTAATATTTAATCTCTCTCTTGATCTATTCAATCTTCATAGGGCCGCCAAAACTAAAGCCACGGCACATCCAGCCCCGCCGCTTCGTTCTCCCTCTCTTACTCTCTTTTTTGCTTTGCCGCTACAATCCGCTCTGCCACGCATTATTCTCCCTTTTATTTTAATATATAATAAGAGCAAGAAATTGAGCGATATATATTTATTTAATATATGCCCTTTTATTTTGAATGATTCATTGAAAACCTTATACCTTACTTTGAGGTACAATTGGTTTACAAGAGTAGATTTGAGCCATCCATAAAACGTATGGATGGCTTCAAACAAGGATAGAATACTGAAACAAAAGCCTTAGCGTATGCAACCACTTGATGATATCAGTTTCATCATATCAAACAAGAAAGAAAAAGAAAACTTAACACAGAAAAAAAAAAAAAAAATCCCCCACAGGAAGCTTTCTTCTTTTTTTTTTTTTTTTTTTTTTTTCTGTGAGGACATCATCTATCCTACCAATTCAGTACCCATATATCTTAAAGACCGATCAAACTAGAACCTTAATATGGCTTTCTTATTTAAACCTTCAAGCTTTAGCTCATTTATCTACTATTTGACAAGCTTGGTTTCATTCCTCCTGGAGAGAGTCACCTTCAATCCGTACTTCATGTAGATGGTTAGCGCCAGCTTGGGGGCCACCGGGTGGCTCTCGACCACCATCACATGATATCGATAGAGGATGGAAGCTGCGACAAACTTCATCTGATAGTACGCGAAGTCCTTCCCCAGGCACAGCCTCGGTCCACCATTGAAGGCAGTAAATTTGTACGCAGACTCGCTCATGAAGCGGCCATCCCTGAGCCACCTCTCCGGCTTGTAGTCCCTGCAGTCCTTCCCCCATATGCTCTCCATTCTCCCCATAGAATACATGGCATATATAACCTTCGTTCCTTTCTTCAGTACGGTACCATCAGGAAACACTTCATCTTCTACGACCTAAGCCAACAGCAAACACGCATAGAGTTACGTTGCAAGTCGTTTTATTCAAACTTGGCAATTCCATAATTTACAAATATAGATGGTGAAGTGTTCACATAATAAGGTCATTGTGGAGAAGGATCGTTTTCAAAAGATACAGTATTTTCAAAAGTTATTAGAATTCAGTAGTTTCAAGGCTATCTGTTGCTTGTTCAAGGACAATGCAGAATGGGGAAATAAAAAATGTAATTCGTTCAATTGTTCTGTTTGATTTGGTGGCAAGTCATCTTGGTTTCATAAATTAATAAGCGTCCTTCAAAAGTTCAACCAAGCATCACATCTGATAGCAGCTTTGCGCACGCGCAAGGCAACTGCTTGCATGAGATCGATAAGACCAAAGTCCAGGTTATATGGTAGAACAGATAATCACAAATATTATAAAAAAGGTCTTAGATGGTCCAGCCCAAAGGACTTCAAGTTTTGTTTTAATTTATTGCACATGTTTAAGGGTGCAAGGTAGGCCCGGCCGCCTTTTTTGGACTGTTATGCTTCACTTACAATATTGATGAACCTCATGACTAAGGGCTTGGAACTATCTAAAGATTAAGTCTAACTAAAGAAATAAATTGTCAACCAGCATAAATCTGTTGCAATATTACTTTTGCTATGTGCCCCTTGCTCATTGGATGTATGAAATCTTCTCCAACGAATGGATTAAACGAGCTGCTGCTTGTTGAGAAAAACCTCCTTTTTTAACACAAACAGTGGATTAGGTGAAAAAAGAGATGTGACCAGACGTGGACTCTTAGCCACTGATGTCGCCAACCTAGAAGATAATTTCATCCCTTGCTTAATATATACCCAAGGTAAAACAAATGATCTGGAGAACTTGAACGTAAGAAATATATTGATGAAGACCAAGGCCAGGAAGCTATGCACATCTTTAATTCAGAAATTAAATTGGGTGATATTTCGTGATTGATGCCTGAAATATCCCTTGTGCAACAAGGGTTGGGTCACGGTTTCCAGCACATGTAAGAAAATTGTTAAAATAACACTCGGCTCTACTAGATAACTTAGAAGAAGCAGGAGGCATGAAGGGCCCCACGTTTTGAACGCTGGGACAGGTGGCCTAACCATGCTCTATAGCGTTAATTACGTGTGACGGTTGTTGGTTAGCTCAGCATTTCTCCAACCATATACATAATACCCGGTGCACTTGTCAGCAACTGGAGCTAGCTAGTTTTGAGTCGTATAATTTTATATGATGCATCGACGGATAATAATGGACCCGGACGCGACCACCTTAAATTCTTATAAATAGATAATGACCTAGAGTATTATCATCATCCTTCTTATTATTATTATTATTATGTTTCGGTGAACAAGTTTGAAAGACGTGTACGACTTTGTAAGCGTGCACCATCAACGATCAATTCTCCTTCAGATGGAGTTGGGTTAATTTGCTCCATCAGAAAGAAAAGCCACTGCTGCGGTGGCTGGCATGCATGCACTTATACCTTCAACTGTTATGGTTTCTTTCATGCTAGGATCCTTTAACGCAGATATAATGTTGAAATCCATGTCAAGGACATCCATACCTAGCAAAAACTCTCTCTCTCTCTCTCTCTATATATGTGTGTATATATCTTCAGGACAAGTTAGTTCCAACTACCGAACAGCAAAACGGAACTAAGCACGAAACCTTCTTGCTTGTATGGTACTAGTACTTTTATGAAAAAAAAAACAATAAGAACGAGAGCCGTGATTTTATGCACATATCACGTCCTTTGCATGCAGACAAATCAGTATGTCGACACAAAAAATGCATGTCTGCACATCCATGGCTTCCATCCGATTTCTATAAATGGATGACTATTTTTACGCATGAGCATGCCTATGCTTGAAGACATACATGCACCAAATTAATTAGATAAAAATAATTAAGACGTGAAGCATCATCCACCCAACATTATATATATATATATAGGAAATAGATCAAAATAACTCATCCTTGTGCATGTCAGCGTAGCGTGCAAGCATGCAGAGATTTGTACAGCCCAATTAAAATGAAGTGCTAGCACGTACCTCCTTGTGATCCACCGGCACCGACGGGTAGAGACGCAGAGCCTCCGACAGAGCCGCCTGTAGATACTCCATCCTCTTCACCTCCTCCGGCTTGAACACCAAATCCTTCTCTCCTTCCCCCTCGCCGTCACATCCTCTCTCTTCAAGAATCTTGGTAATCTCCCCAAGAATCCGGTCCTCCACCTCCGGGTGGCGGTTCAAGAGCCAGAAGAACCATGCCAGCGCCACCGATGAGGTGTCCCTCCCGGCCAGTATAAAATTCACGCACACATCCCTCAGAAAGGCGTCGGAGAACGCGGTGCCGTCGTCGTCCTTGAGCCTCATGAACACGGTCAACAGGTCGGACCTCGCCGCCTTCTTGTCGACGTCGCCGGACTCCAGCGACAGCTCCTTCTTCCTCGTCCGAATAACCTCGTAGGCGAACTCGTCGACGCGCTTCAAGGACCTCTTCAGCCTCCTCTCGTTCCCGAGGTCCAGGTAGCGCAGGGCCTTCCATATGGCGGTGGGCGTGATGAATCGGGTGATCGTGGCCTCCGTCGCGTCCTCGAAGGCGCGAGCGAAGGGAATCTCCGGAAGGCCCGGGCGGAGGCAGCCCGGGTCGATGCCGAAGGCGATCATGCACACGTTGTCGAAGGTCAGCCTCAGCAACACGTCCTGGAGGTCGATCGGCGTGCGGTCGTCGTGGGCGGACTCGAGCACCGGAAGGAGTCTGGAATGCACGAGTTCGTAGAGGGATCGGACGGTCATGTAGCGGAACTCGGCGGAGTGGAATTCGAGGCTCGCTATCTTCCTCTGGCGGCGCCACACCTCGTCGTCGGCGCTGAAGATGCCGTCGCCGAGGAAGTCACGGACGGTGCTCCGGAAGTAGCCGCCCTTGGGGAAGTTGGAGAACTTGGTCTTGAGGAGGTGCTCCAGGTTGCGGGGGTCGGCGGTGACGACGCACTGGAGGTTGGTGAACCAGGGGCCACGGAAGATGAACGTGCCGCCGCGGCGCTCGATCACCCTGGTTATCCACTCGTACGTGTCGTGGCGGAGAGCGAGCATGAGCGACGGCAGCATGCCGACGATCGGCCATACGGCGAGACCCTCTCTCTTGCTTTGTCGGAGGGCATGCATCGTTACGAAGATGGATATGGCGACGAGCAGCTCCACGACTTGGATCTCCCCAGGCAAGAGCCAGAGGAAGCCGAGGTTAGCGGGGTTGGTGGTGGTGGTGGTTTGGTTGCCGGAATTCATGGTCATGGTCATGGTGTTGTTAGAATGAAACCAAGAGATGTGAGGGAGTGAAGGAGAAGTGCATGGTATGGTAGGGGTTGTGAGAGCCGGGGGGTCGCCTGTTGTTATATGGACGACTTGGGGGGGGCTACTGTTTATTATTAGCGTGGCTGCTTTTTTTTTTGGAGCCGTTTGATTTGGTGAGCGGAAAGTGGGGCCTGATTTGGTTTTTTCCACCAAACAAGGTTTCTTTGGAAAGTCCATGGGTTCTTTTTTTATTTCTTGCCCCCCCCCCCCCCCCCCCCAAAAGGCTGGCTGATCGAATGGGGAGGGGTGGGGCCGGCACGGCACAAGGACCAGGGTCACAGGATTTGATTGCCGGGGGGAGGCGAGGAGGATTGTGGGTGGGTGAGGGTGGTGTGATCGTTTTTCTTTTTTGACAGGATGTGGAGGGTAGGGATTAGGTATGACTCCCGGATGGTGGCGAAACACAACGGCCATCCGATGCGTTCCGTTTTTGCGACTCTCTAATTTTACCGACGTCTTTTAAGTTTTGCGGGTGCATATGGGCGGCGATGGAGGCTGATAACTTGGTCAGAATCATCGTAGTAGATTTATTCAGAATTTTTTTTTCTTTTAAATTTTAAATATATAAAATTCTGTAATTTAATTTTTGGCAAGGTTAGAAGAAATTCCATTTTGTTTAGATTATTGCGGCAAAATCTCCTTACATTTTAGAAATTATTCAAACATGGCCCATGTAGTTTTCTGTCACCACATATATCAAATGCAAATTCAATGTCCACCGCTAGTGACGTCAACATGTGCAGCATATATCAATTTTTGCAATAATATTTTATTTCAGGATAAGATTAATCTTATTTTATATGTGTCAAAAATATTTACTTATGTTTGATGGATATTTATAAATATTTTTAAAATCATGATAGCACTGAAAGTAACACGTTTTATGCAATATTTCTATGGGATAAACAAGCACTAAAAATAGTCTCGAGGTGCACCATTCATGGTACCATGTGCAATAATACCATTAATTCCATAGCGCACTAATCTAAATACTATTGTTTAAACCATATATTTTTCTTGATGCTTTATAAATTAGATGAAATTAATTATGTTGTAACGCCTAGTGATGTGAGAATTTTCCTACAACATATAAGAAGAAGGTAAGAATGGCTGTTAAAAGAGAGATGCTATTATGCTGAGCAAAGCTTTTTATGAGGGATTGATTGTATCTTTTATGTGAGAGAAATTTTTTTTTTTTTTTTTTTCTGCACAGGATCAGAAGAAAGAGAATAGATTATTTTAAAATTTATTGAAAGAGCGATGTAACTGGTTGATGTTGCGAAATAAGGTGCATTCAGTTCTTCATATGAAAGAATGTACACCATCGACAATCAATTCTCTTTCGGATGTACACCGGCAACAGCTTGCATGCATACGGTACTTGTATCTTAACATGTGCACGGAAACCATAACAGTTTCTTTCAAGACATGAACCTTGGATGCATAATGTTGAAATCCAGGTCAATGACATCCACACCTAGCAAACTCTCTCTCTCTCTCTCTCTCTCTCTCTCTCTCTCTCTCTCTCTATATATATATATATATATATATATATATATATATATATATATATATATATATATATATATCTGCGTAAGGACGATCTAATGGTTGGCGGTATTAAAAAAATAAATTATTCTTTCATGTGAAAAGTACACCCAGGACCTTTTTACTGTGGATGAAACAGAACGAAGCAAAGCTTGGACTTGGTTTAGCGATAAGCTCATTCAATCTCATTTATTTCTTGTTTAAGAAATAGTACGATGGTAATATGCTATCTCAGTATTTTTGAATCTTAGATCTTTTGCAAGAGCAATCCGGTATAAAAGACAACAATTAAGGTAATGTCCAATTTGCATTTCAAATTTGATGATATGTTAGCAATGAGTGGCGTGCACCCAAGATTGGAGGAGACTTGGAGTTCTTGTTGGACAAGGACTCCACCTCTCTTTTGGATCTCAATTAGAGTTCTTGCTAAAACTAACTTTGACTGATCTTAGGCGCCCTCTAAGTAGGAATCCAGGGGTCTCTATTCCCACCAATCAGATTTAGATCTAATTTCACAAAGGGTTGTGATTAGTTGGGAGGAAGAGGAGTTGGATCATGCTTAGTCTATAAAAAGGATCCTGCGCCCAACTCAGTTAGAGATTCAATTGAGAATTGAAAACCCCACGCCCCAAGGCTGCCTCTCCACTCCTCCTCCATGCCAAAGCTTCTTCTCCTTCTCCTCTCCACGTTCAAAAGAGTTTTGGACATTGATTGGTGCGATCCAGATCAAAGAAAGGCGATCAAAAGAAGAAGGCTGCACTGCTGCAAAAGGACGACTGCTGATCTTCAAAAGGAGTTTTGAAAATCTTTCAGATCAGATCCAATCTAATTTTTGGAGGTGTGATAGAGAAGAAGAGGATCTCCAGATCCAATCCGAGTGGATACCGATAGAGACAAGATGCTTGCATGGCTAGATCCAGAATCTTCCACTGCAAATAGGATCATCAACAGGATAATAGAATTATCTAAATTTAAATAAATTTAATTTAATTTAATTTAATTTAATTTAATTTTATTTTATTTATTAAAATAATAAAAATAAGATCTGAAACATGATTCAATATTTAAACATTTGCAACCAACTCCTTTTTCAAAATTAACTGAAGCAAAAATACCTCGTTCATTTACAATCAAGTCTTGAGCAGCCCAAGGATCAAGTGGGTTTTGCCAATTAAGTTTATTTCCTATAAGAAGTTTAAAAAAAGCTTAAATAAAGTACAGGATTGGTACCACGATCTCAGCACCAGGCAAGGTATCAACGGTAAAATAATATATTATAGCATAGTATAATATAATATATTATTAAAATATAAAGTGATGCAATGTAATTACATAAGGTTGATGTGACATGATATAATAATATACACAACTAATGTGACTTTATAACTATAATATAATATTTTTATATAAAGTATTATATGAAAATTTTATTAAAGTAGAGATAGCTTTGTAACGTTTGCTGGAAAGTACTTTAGGGGGAAGAGGCCATGCAGGTCTTTTTAACTTTGGCCATAAATCAACTTTCAAATTTTTTCAATCAAATATTATTATATTATTTAAAAAAAATTTTAAACATTCACAAAAATATTTCCTGACTCTCTCAAAAATTTTGTCAAATGGGACACAAAAATTAGAATACAGAGTGCCATGGGTGGTTTCTTCGTGAGAATTGGTGGGCCTTGGTCTCTCCTAAGGTGGAAAGTTTTCTTTAACATTCCCTTTAAGCAAAATAAAAGTAAATTTTCTTTTATTACATGGCTATCCAAAAATAATTTTTATGAAAGCCGGCTCTATACGTAGGCTTCAATATATATATATATATATATATATATATATATATATATATATATATATATATATATATATATATATATATATATATATATTAACTCGGTAATTAATTAGAGAAGGTAACCAGATTATCTGTCTAAAAATTTAATTTCTTAAATATTACATCAGAGATGACTTTTGGTAGGAATGATAATTTTAACCAATCTGTAAGGTATTTGATCCGATTCGATCTAAATAAAATAAATTTTATTTAATTTAATTAGATATTAATTATAAAAAAATACTGGAGGTGGGTTTGAATTAGATACTAGTAATGATATATCCTACCTCGAATACAATCTGATATAAATTTAATATATATATCTCTTTTAAAATTATAATTATTTTATAATATTTAATGTATCCAAGCTGACTGGACTTAACTTCTTTTATTTATCCGATCTAATTCGACCTATATCTCTATTTAATCCAACTCAATCCGATCCGAGATGGATATAGATATGAAGTTTTTAATTGAAGGACGGATATGGATATTAACCGATCCGACTCATAGTCGACCCAACTCCATCCCTAGCTTTTAGGACCCATTCTTTGGTGGATAAATATGATGAAAAATTTGATTAACTTTTCATTAGCCAACTTACCAATGTTCTCATACTTCTTTAGTAAATTAATTATTTTTTTATGAATAGCATTTACATATGAAATAGGAAAAAAGTTTTATCCATCTAAAAGATGGAAAAGTCATTTTTCCATCAACCAAAAAAATATTTTTTTTATTTCATTCTTAATATATTCCTAACCCTATAATAATAGTATAATCTATAATATTATCTTATATATAATATAATATAATTATTAGATAATAATATTTTATTATTTTAATAAAATATATTATAATAATATAATGTTATAGTATAATATCTTATTTTATTATTATAATGTAATATTAATATATTATTATAATATAATAATATATTATTTTAATATATATTAAGATTATATACTATATTATAATATATATTTTATTATATATGACATAATAAAATTTATTATATTATATATAACATATATTATCTATATTTATGAATATATAATATTATATATTATATAATATAATATAATATAATATAATATATTATACTAAATTATTATATATAATAAATATTTATATAATAAAAATATTATAAAAAATATGGATAAATCTTAATAATTTATCTAGAAAAAAAATAATGTAAAAGAATATAGGCAACAATAATACAAAGAACATAGGCAATAGATTTTCAAGCTATTTTTCAATACATAAAAAAATATTAATAAATTATTTTAAAAAAATATTATATAAAAAAATTTTATCCAAAAAAATATGAATTTTTAAATATATATTTTTTTTATTCTCCAGAGGACACCCCACCGCTCCACGCCCCCACCCCCCCCCACACACACTCCGACCATTTTTTTTTTTTCCCCGCCCCCCCTGTGGTTTGCGTTTCCTCCGGCCTCACTTTCTCATCTTTCCCATTAAACAAACGGACGGCTAAACTTTTGTAATTAAGGATACTGAAATCATCACATAAAAAATGTGGGCATTATTTTCTCTTTTTAAGATAAGCATTCTTTTTTATTTTACTTTTTTTTATTTTTTTTATTTTTTTGGTATGGGAGAATCATCCTAATTGAGTTAATAACAAGTTTTTATTCAATCCTGCTGGGATAATTAGATCAGCTCATCCTGATTTGAGATGAGCTTCTTGCTATACATCTATATAAGAAGAGCTAAGAGACCTCGAGAGGGAAGGCTCTGAAAAGAAATAAATTTTTACGATTCAACCCTCATAAATTATCCTGATCGAATCAACACTATTTGGCCAATCATTGTTCAGTCAACGACTGTTAATGGCCGACCACTATTCATAGCCGATCACTATTCGACCGACCACTATTTATGACCGACCATCGTTCATGGCCGATGACTATTCATGATCGATCATTGTTCAACTGACGACTGTTCATGGCCGACCACTATTCATAATCGACCACTGTCACTACTATAGAACTGGACTATGGTAGCAATTTGTAACCGCTACCATAGCCCAAAAAATTGCTGCTATAGGCTACGGCAGTGGTTAGCTAACCGCTGCTACTGCAGCCATCACCGTAGACTTATGGCAGTGGTTGTTGCAGTGATTATTGAAACCGCTACTATATAGACTCTATTACAACGGTTTTTGATTTCCTCTCTTGTACAGAAAAGATCAGGTCAGGAAGAGCAGCAAGAGCAAAGGCCGATGATAATGCGAGGATTGGTCGATCTTCCCCAATTTTTTTGGGGGGGCAGGTCCAGCCCGAAGCTCTTTCTAATCAGTATCAATTATTTTCAATAATCAATCCTTTTCAATTTCAATTATAACAAAATATATGTGTATATGTAAACCCCAGAACATTACATTACATATATGAAGTTGGCTGAAATTTATTTTTGATATTCCTTTTTATTTCTCATCAAATGAATGGCATATTCTTCTAAAAATCCTAGCTATTCTTAGCCGTTGTCATAGGCTTATCTATGGCAACGGTTATGAAACCGCTGCTATAGATCTAATACAGCAGTTGACACATTGCTTACGACAGTGGTTGGCACGTCTACAGCAGCGGTTACAACTACTGTCGTAGCTTCTGAATAATTAAAAAATATAAAGTTTTTAATATTTTATATATTTTACCTAATAAATGTAGAGATATATAACATAAAAAAATATTATAAACATAAAAATATTTTTAAAATATTAAAATTTTATTATCGAATAAAATTTATTATAATTTTTTATAAAAAAATTCATCAAAAGTCTCCTAAATCTACATCGTCGTCGTCTCCGAAAGATAGAGCACGAGCTAGAGGCAGAGTTGGAGCTGAAGCCGGAGCCCGAACTAGAGTTAGAATGCATGCCAACATATCCTCAAAGCCCATGAAGGCACCTTCAAAACATGCGCTGAGCGTCGACACCATGTCTCTCACGATGCCCTCCAGATGAGATGCGCACTCCTCAGCCCGATCTATCTGCATCGCAACATGATCTGCCTGTGCCAACACTACCTCAAGTTTCTCCCGATTGACGACACGAAAGCCTATGAAGAGATGCTCGCCTCAGACCAATAGCTGGTTGGCATATATCCGGATCTGCATTGGATCCTTCCAGAGTACTCAGGCCCCAAGACCTGAGATAGATAGTTATGGGGGCCAGAGGTATCCGGGCCCTCGCTCGTGAATGCAACTAACTGATCCTGTAATTGTAAGTGCAAACAAAATTTTATAACAAATACTATAATACTAATTATATATACTAATATATTTAATACTTATAAAAATCCTTTCGATCGCGGCATTCATCGACTTGCCCTTCTTATCCATACGGTTGGATCGAAAAATCTCACTACGGCTAGGCATCATTCCATCTCTCATCGACTATAACAATGGATCAATTTATCATAAACATGAAAAAATATCAATTTAATTTATCTACTAAAATTTAGAATTCATTACCTCTCTATGCACATGACTAGCCATAGACTCACGATCGAGAGTGTGCGTATACTTCTGGGCTATCCAGTTCTTTCGATTCTAATGGAAGATAGCCTAACAAGTATTCAAATAAATAATAAATATTCAAAAAATATTTAAATATAATTTTAAGTATATTGAAAAATTTAAAAGTTAGTAATTTTATCTCAAATTTCTGGCTCCTCCGATGTATAACCATCCTCTCCCACTAACTCAAAGGACGGTCCTATATCTACAAAACAAGCTCCTCTGGAGTGTCTTGCCGGTGCTTGGGCCATCCTCTATGGAGCTTGACCTTGTAGCCCCGGTACAACTCTCCGATCTTCTTCAGTCGAACATCTCGAGCTCTCTTATGATCAGAAAAGTCGTACCGCCTCTGCACAAAGTTATCAAAAGTTAGTTACAAAATTATTCTAATCAAACATAGTATAAACATGTAAAATGTATAAATATAATTAAGATGTACTTACCCATATCTCCTTTTATACTCGGTCCCTGACAGTATCATCCATCAATCGCCAGTCTGGGCTCTATGGGAATAATGTCTAACTGCCTCTCAAGCACTCCAAAAAAGGAATGTATCTTCCATGCGGTCTTCCCTATTGGCCTTCCCTCCGCATCATATTGTACCATCATCTAATGCTGGCGGTTCCATACATGCACCATACATGTGGGATCGTGAAATATCTTACTAGATATTACACCTGCAATGAAAATACGTTATGCAAATATATAAGTATACAAATACTATATAAAAATAAATAAATAATATAATAAAAACGTACACTCAGATGCCAGTAGAGTAGCATGTGTTGAAGATGTGGGTTACGGTGGAGGCTCAGATGTCGGTGGAATAGATATCGCCGGTAGAGTAGATATCGGTGGTGGAGGTCCCTAAGCAGTCGATGCGGAGGTGGATGGAGTATGCTCCGACTGCTTCTCAGATGCCGAATTTCATGTAATCCGTCGAGAGGCAGGGGTGAAAGCTAGATGGCATTTCGGTGCCATCGTGACCTACAATATTAATGAACATTAACCAATATAACATGTTGAACAATAATCAAAGATATTGCCTAGGTACCATCCGTACAATTACATATAAATATACGGATGTCAAAGATTATGTACACTAATCAATTGATGGGTCTATCGCTATGTAATGCAATAAATAAAAGCAATAAGACATGGGTTCTCTTAGCAGTCGGAGGTTTTCTTAGCGGCTGGCATAGCCTACAGCACGACCTACCGGCACAACATGGCCCAAGGCACGAACTACCGATACAGCACGGCATGGTATGGCATGACCTACCGACATGGCATGGCATGGCCTATCGACACGGCATGGTAAGGTTACATTTTCATTCAATATTAGGTTAAATTTAAACTTTAAGGTCAAGAAATAGACTTTTAAGAGCATTTAGATTAGGCTTATGGAATATTTATATGCATTGAATCTAGTTTTTGTTTTACTGATTATTAATAAATCAGTTGAGGGCTGGTGTTCAATTTGGATGATTTTGACTCATGTCTAGATTTTATATTTCATTTGAGTCTTAATTGATTTTTTTTATCCATCTACCAAGTTGCACATTTTAATCTTTAGCATATATGATAACATTCTATATATGATATTTGTGGTATCTACTAGCACGGCATAGCCCAAGACACAGTCTACCAACACGGTATGGTATGGCACAGTCTACCGATATAGCACGACCTAAGGCATGGCACGACACGACATGGCCCAAGGCACGGCATGATCTACCGGCACGGCATGGTCCATGGCATGGCACGGCACGGCCTACCGGCATGGCTCAGATGCGGAGCTCCGCGTAGTTATTCGAGGGGCGGCGGTTGCAACCTCTGGGCAACAAATTTAATATGTTGTACAATAATATTAGCAACACATCAATAAATAACTTCTAATAATTTATACCAAAATGTTAAAGTCATCACCTAGTGACATCTACAATATTGACATCACCATCGCTCCTGACAAATGTGTCTGGAACCTCGACAGTACCAAATAAGTTTTGTCCTAAAGGAGCATTTTGCATGCATCGTCCAACATCGTCATCAACTTCGGTATCATCAAAAATATGCCTAGACACCATCTTCACAATAACACCCCATTGAGGCTCCAAGGGATCACTAACGTAGAAGACTTGACTAGCTTGGAAGGCAAGTATGTTAACGAGAGTAAAATCATACTCATCAGTCTTCATCCCAGACTGTGATAAGTTGTCAAACCAACCATACTTTATCAATGCAATCCTCTCTTTAGAATAATAGTCCAAGATGACTATCTTCTCTACCACGCCATAATAGTTCAAATCCTCCATACGAGGTTGTGAATCTCTCAAGCTAGCATAACACCCAGTGGTGGCGCTCAAAATGATGCCACTATTTTGTGTTGCCATATTTACGGATCTGCTATGAATATTAAATCTATAGTCATTAATGACGAGCTGTTTATACTCACACATGGTACGATTAGAATCCATTGAAAGAGTACGCACTTCAGGGCTCAAATCACTGAGCGGCAATCTTCACACCTAATTAAGGACATGACACCTAATTAGTAAATATGTTTAAATAAGTTGTACAAGACAAGAATATATAATCTCTTACATGATCTTTGAACCATTCAAAAAATTCTTTGTAGTGCAGTTTTTTTTTCACATACTTAGAGTGCCATATTTTATTCTTATGACCTCCTTGTATTTGCTGCATTCACAAATAATAAATTTAGGTATAATTAAATATTTTTTCTACTTACTATGAAATAAATAAGGCTGAGTGACTCACCTTATGTATGGTTTAATGACATCATAGTTGAAGAGCACATAGCGGTGTGCCTTATCTCTTTCCTCAATGCTTAAATCAGTGAGGCGGTATGACGTAGAAAGTTCACCTAGCTATGAAATAGACTCAAATGCAGGCTCATACTGATCATCCTAATTCCTCATTGGCCGATTACGACGTATCTCGGGCTTGTTTAAGTATATGGTATAGAAATCCATACACTCTTGATCCAAATAACCTTTTGCTATGGATCCCTCCGGGTGATTCATATTTTTTTTATAAGATTTTAAAGTTTGAATATTCCTCTCAGTAGGATACAAGTGCAACTTCCACTGCAAGGTGCATGATAGGATGCATCATAACCATAAAAAATGGTGGAAATATCTTCTCTAGATCACATAATATAGTCACCGCCCTTGTCTTCATTTTCTTCACATCTTTCTTAAGCAATCTTTTTGCACAAATATCTCTATAAAAGTTGCAAAAATGAATAACAATCATTTTGACATTTTTTGGCAACACATGGTGAATAGCTATTGGGATTAATTTCTGCATCAGCACATGATAATTATGAGACTTCAATCCCCCAAGTTTGACACCATTACTATTCATACGCTTTGATATGTTGCTTGAGTATCCATCAGGGATCTTTATGTTCTCCAACACACGAAGAAATGTGAACCATTCAGAGGCATTCATAACATAGCATCCATGAGGGAGCCTCCACTATTCTCCCCTTACCGGCTCTAGATGAAGTGATCTCCTAATACCCCATTCTTTCAAGTCAAATCAAAAATTTAAGTCATCCTTAGTCTTATCTTTGATATTTAAAATTATTGCCAATAGGAGCTTGCACACATTCTTTTCAATATGCATTACATCTAAGCAGTGGTGCAATAAGTTTATCTTCCAATATGGCAAGTCAAAGAAGATGCTCTTTTTCCTCCAATTAAAGTATGTGTCATCTTTCTTTGATCGACGCTTTTTTTTTTTATCATCAATTGGATTATCTTTCCTAAATTTAACACTAAGACCATCCAACTCTCTAAGTACATCACTTTCAGACATCCGATTAGGCGCCTTACCTTCTTCAACAGTGCCATCGAAGGAGCGTGCATCCCTTCTGTATGCATGATTTCGACGAAGGAAACATCGATGCCTCATATAGCTAAAGCTCCTCCGATGTGTCAACCTTCTAGACCAGATATTTTTTTCATAAATCGGGCATGCTAGCTCACCTTTGGTGCTCCAACCCGACATTATGGCATAGACTGGAAAGTTATTTATTGTTTACAAAAGCACTACGCGCATGGAGAATGACTCATTCAGCAAAGTATCAAAAGTTGGAACACCTTGAATGCTCCATAACTATTTTAGCTCGGCAATAAGAGGCTGCAAATAAACATCAATGTTATTACCTACCTCCATCAGTTTAGGGATGAGCACTATCATGAAAGCAAAGGATTTTTTCATACACATCTACGATGGAAGGTTGTAAATATGAATAAATACTAGCCATACACTATAGACAGTATTCATATGCTTAAACGGGTTGAAACCGTCGCACAACAAGTCCAACCTTACATTACGTATCTCATGTATGAAGTCAGGATGTAATTCATTAAAGTTTTGTCATGCCTCTCCATCGGTTGGATATCTCAATGCATCATCTTTTATTCAATCTTCTTCATGCCATCTCATGTCCTTCGATGTCTTTGCCGACATAAATAATTTTTATAGTCTCGAAATCAAAGAAAAATGCCACATCAACTTTTGAGGTACATGAGTCAATGTGCCATCTTTATTCTGTTTTCATCTTGACACACCGCACCACATGCACTCATTTTGGTTGGCATCCCCCTCTTAATAGAGCATGCAATCATTAGGACATGCATGTATCTTCGTATAAGCAAAGCCCAGCTGTTCAATAATCTTCGATGCTTTATAATTATTCTTCAAAATTTATGCATCATCCGAAAGAATGTCCTCCAAAAGCTCTAATATGTAGTTCACTCCATTATTACTGAACCCACTGAAGCATTTTGCATGATACAACTGGATTAAGAACTCCAATTTCATCATATTTTTACATCTAGAATACAATGGAACATTAGCATCCTCCATCAACTTATGGACCTTCTCTACATTCTCACTATTTATTATTCCACCAACCATAGGATCAAGCATGGACATAGATGCACCATCATTATAGCCAACAAATGAAAAAATATCACGACCCATTTATTCCACTCCCCCATCATGTTGATCGTGTCCTTATGTTCTTCCCTCACTATGTTGGTCCCAATAAATTTCATAACCACCTTTAAAGCCATAAATAGTGAGATGATCATTTACATCTTGACGAGGTAGCCACGGTCCACCCATATACTTTTTACAAGGATATTGAATCAATCCATGGTCTCCAAATTTTTTTATAGCAAAATCAAAAAATTTTTGAAGTTCTGCCTCATATTTTGGTGAGAGCCTACTAAACTTCATCCACTTCTTATCCATTTTACAAATGATGATACTGTAATTAAATCATCTATGAAACTTAAATTATATACTAATGCATTATAAATAAATATGTAATAAATGTATTCTATCATCAATTAATAGATAAAGATAGGTTCTATCCCATTCAAAAATTACATTAATTCTATAGGTTCAGAGATTGAATAAAATTTTGGCAGTATTTTCTCTAAGTTCTCCCATGTAGGAAGAACAAAAGAGAAATACTATCCAAAATTTTATTCAAAATTTTTAGCATACCATTTGATTACTACAACTATCTATAAAATTATCTATAATTTTTAAACCATCCAAATTGGATAAACAATTGATCATTATATAAAATTCTATCATCCATATAATTATATAGATATCGAAAATTATATACACTAATTAATTGACGGATCTATCATTATGCAATATAAGAAATAAAAGCAATAATATATAAATATTTAAAAAATATTATCCAATAAATTCTACAATGAATCTCCTTCCTTCCAGTGATGTCGGTGAGGCCGGAACCCCTCTCTCCCTCCCTCTCTCTCTCTCGGTCTCCCTCACCAATGACGGCGGCAAGGTTGAACCCCCTCCCTCCCTCTCTCTCTCTCCTTTTCTTAGTTTCGGGTCCCAAAATTAGGTTCGGATATTTGAAATCCATTATGATCCGGATCTAGTACTTCAAGTACGGATCCATCGGGTATTTAAGTTTGGGACCGGTACCAGTAATTAAAATTGAATCCAAATCTGAATATTCAGATTTCGACCCAAATCCAATCCATTGACAGGTCTAGTCCAATGATTAATAAATAATATTATAAAATTAAAATAAAAAATATACCTACGACTATAGAAAGGGGGTCACACCGAAAGCTCCGAGAGTCACCGACGATGGCCCTAGAGAAAGACGACGGCGCTAGAGATAACCTATGAAATAAGAGCAAGATAGTGAGATAGAGAGAGAAAAGAGAGAAAGAGAAAGAGAAAAGAGAGCGGGAGAGGGGGCTCGAAGGGGCGCCATGATGGAAAGGCCAAGGGATGGAGAGGGTAGGGGTGGGTAGCTGGGGATGGGGAGGTCGGGGATGGGAAACCGAGGATGGGGAGGGCAGGGGGCGACAGTCGGGGAGGGCAAGGGGTGGGCGGTCGAGCGGTGGTCGGAGATTAGGAGGGCGATGGTCAGAAAGGGCAAGGGGTGGGGCGGTCGAGCGGAGGCCAGGGATGGAAGGGCGGGCGATAAGCGGTCGGGGATTAGGAAGGTGGGGGGCAGGCGGCCGCGGTCGAGGATGGAGAGGGCATGGGGCAGCGATGGTGGTAGGGGATGGGGCAAGGGTGGGCGGCTGGGCAGCGGCAGGGGATGGGAGGGCGAGGCTGGAGAGGGCAGGGGTGGGCAACTGGGCGGCGGTCGGGGATGTGGGAGGTGGGCGGTGGCGGGATGCATGGAGTCTCACTAATGATTGAGAGGAGGGGAGAGAGAGAGAGCGCTCGCACGAGAGGAAAGAAAAATTGAAGAGTTTTAATCTAATCTACGACAGCGATTTTTGACCTGCTACCATAGATCTATGACACGGTTACTGAAAATCGCTACAATAGATCAACGATAGCGGTTTCATAACCACTATCATAGATTTATAATAGCAGTTTTTAGTAACCGCTGCCGTAGGTTGGAAATATTTTTTTTTTATTTTTTTTTAATATTATATAATTTTAAAATTTAATGTCCATCTTCACCGTTCATTATCTAAATAATTATCATTAGAATATCATCACAAAAAATCACCTCGATTTGATGGCCTTAGCTTCATTGATCAAAAAAATTTGATTTCGATAATCACGAATGATGATGCAATGACTGATGGATGGAGACTTTCGATCGGCTCAAAAATTTGCAATGATGATCTTGGTGATATTTGTAGCATACTGTCAAAGTTTTATTTCAATTGGATATCGTTATTATGTCAATTTAGTATGGAATGATTTCGGTCGTTAAATTAGAAATAAGCGATCAAAGGGTTAAACGACATTCGATTACGAGATAAATTTTTAGTTAAATGATCTTTGTTATAATTTTAATCATTTTATACAACGATGATAGTAAAATTTAAATCATTTTCATATAAACTATTTACGTTAAGTAGATATTGCAAAAGCACAAGCAAATGCATATAACAACCAACGAAGTTCAAGAATGGTTATCAGACGACGTATAGTTTTAGATCGTTCTTAATCTCATGAGTTAAATTTTATAATCACCACCATAAAAAATGATTAAAATAGTAGTCAAGATTATTTATAAAAAAAATTATCTCATAATCGGACACTGTCTGATTCTTTAATCACTCATTTATCATTTAACAGCCGAAATTAACCTATACTAAATTGACCAAAATAATGATATCTGATTGAAGTAAAATTTTGCTAGTACGCTACAAACATAACTGAGATCATCGTTGCAGATTTTTGGACCTATCGAAGATCTTTATCTATTCGATCATCGCATCAT
Source organism: Cocos nucifera (assembly GCA_006176705.1). Classification (NCBI taxonomy): domain Eukaryota; kingdom Viridiplantae; phylum Streptophyta; class Magnoliopsida; order Arecales; family Arecaceae; genus Cocos; species Cocos nucifera. The sequence continues at coordinate 1,587,145 of QRFJ01000294.1, forward strand.
CGTTCGTGGTCGTTGAAATCAAATTTTTTTGATCGATGAAGTTAGGACTATCAGATCGAGGTGATCTTTTGCGACGATACTCTAATGATAATTATTTAGATAATAAATGATAAAAATAAATATTAAATTTTAAAATTATATAATATTTAAAAAAAATAAAAAATATATATATTGCAATGGTTATAAATAACCACTGCCATAGATTAACGTATAGCAGTGGTTACAAGAAACCGCTGCCATAGGTCCAACCTATGGCAGCGGTTGTCCTAACTGCTGCTATAGATCGGACCTATGGCAGTGGTTACAAAGAATTGCTGCCATAGGTTGGACCTATGGCAGTGATTTCTTGTAACCACTGCTATAGGTCGGTCCTATAGCAGCGGTTCTTTGTAATCGCTGCCATAGACTCTATTACAGTGGTTTCAAAAATCGCTGCAATAGTATGCACTATCCTAGACTCTTTTTGTAATAGTGTATTTGGCTGACATATCATGTAATGAGTTATAATTATCAGCACAGGAAGAACATAGCGGTTACTCCATGATCATATAATGAGCTATAATTGTCAATAATTGGCATTAACGGCTCATTCCATGATCACATAGTGTTGGAACAAGCAGGACCTATATGCCTAACCATCACAAATGGTTACCAATAATTTGCCTATAAAAGGAAGGTAAATGAATAGTATCGGTAAGACAATTCTAGGCTAAAATTTGCCACATTTTCTACTTACCTATTCGACCACTTCTCTACTAACTTAAGCATCAAAGGATCCCATCGAAAATACTTTCGGTCAGTGAGAACTTCTTTTGCAGGTGCTATTCTCTGACGATAGATGCAACAGGAGATTGGCCGCGATAAATTGGCACACCAGGTAGGAGGGAAGGAATCCAATCATGGTGAAGACAAGAGCCTTAAGCAACTCCACCGGCTCCGCCATTCAGCCTTCTCGTTAGGAAGATCTCCTACCTCCACCTCCACCGATAGAGCTTAGTTCTTTACGTCCAGTCATCATGGCGAATGCCTAACAATTCACTGCTCCACCAGTAGCAAATATAATAGCAGCAACAAAATTGATGGTGGAGGAGCTGGTGCCGCATATAGCACCATCTAGATATAGTCACCAACAAAATGATGATCAGCTCAGTATTCCCACTATGTCGAGCCACTACCATCTCGGCACTCTCACTATACTGCTCGTCAATAGTGATAGTCTTCTTCTCCTTCTCACTGCCACAGTATTAAGAAGAGGAAGAGGCCGCGCTAGCTTTCAAGTTCTTCATCCTCAAGTTTTTTAAAGGATTCTACTTCTGAATTCTCACAACAACGGCAGCTCAACGATTATGAACGCAAGCTCAAAGACATCAATTGCCGACTCACCTAGCTCCAAGTAGATGGTTGAGGATCATCCAATGACTTTGACATCTACACTACTACGAGCGGAAGCTCTAGGAGCTAGATCACCAAATTGAAAAGCTACAGACGAATCGAGAAGGAGATCGGAGGGCAAGTTTCAATGATCCATCGGTTAATCTACATACCGATTACAGTCGGATGGAACAATATACCGACTCGACTATGGTCGAGTGAAAAATATGTCGACTTAACTACGATTAGGCGAAAAATATGCCGACTTGGCTACGATTGGGCGAAATAATATGCCGACTTAACTATGATTGGATGAAATAATATACCGACTCAACTACGGTCGAGCAAAAAATATGCCAACTCGGCTACGGTCGGACGGAACAATATGCCGACTCGCCTACGATCGGACAAAAAATATGCTGACTTAACTATGGTCGAGCAGAACAATATGCCGGCTCGACTATAGTTGGATGGAATAATATACCAACTCAGCTATGGTCGAGCGAAAAATATGCCAACTCGGCTACGATCGAGCGGAACAATATGCCGACTCGACTATTCATGACCAACCACTGTTCATGGCCGATGATTGTTTATGGCCGATCACTGTTCATGACTGTTCGATCGACGTATTATATAATGAGTTATAACTGCCAATGCAGAAAGTACATAGTGGCCACTCCACGATCATATAATAAACTATAACTAACCATAATTGGCATTAACTGCTCACTCCATGATCAATTAGTGCCGGAACAAGTAGGACCTACATGCCTAACCGTCACGAATGGTTATCAATAATTTATCCATAAAAGAAAGGTAAACGAACTGTATTGATAAGATAATTCTAGGCTAGATTTTATCATATTTTCTACTAACTTGTTCGATCACTCTTCCACTAACTTAAGCATCAGAGGGTCTCCATCGAAAATATTTTTGGTCAGTGAGGACTTTTTTTGCAAGTGCTATTTTCCGACGATAGGTGTAACAGGAGATTGGCCGCAAGAAATCTAAAAGTAAAATAGAGATTTTCTATGCATAAAATCTGAAAACTCAGGAATGCAAACATTTGGGTTTTTTTTTAAATGCTTCATCATTGTATTGTATTATTGAAAAAATCTCAAGCAAACCTTTATTTAACCGCAAGGCAAATCTAATATCAATGTTACCGGAACAAGGGTTCGAAGTGCCATGATAGTATTTTTGGTATTTCTTAAGCACAAGGCACGGAGACTTTCTTTGCAATTTTTCATAAAAAATTAGGCATTAACGTGCAAAGTATGCTGTCTTTCTCATCTAGATCTATCATGCTTTGGATCCACGGATAGGTGTCATCATCTACATTCTTAATTCATACACATCCTATTGTGTGGACCCTGCAAAGAAAATGACATGAGACCCATACAATTAAGTAAGTATGGTTGGGGTTTCAAATGTTGCGTCAGGATCTTTCGCCGGGCGTGTTTTGTACATGAAGAATTATCCATCATTTCATCTTATCATAAAGATGGATGGATGCAAGATATGTAATGATGTTTGATTTTTGACATATAATATGATGTGTTATATTTGGTCGTCATCTTTTTTTATTTTATGATAGAATGATTTTATGATGATGAGGCATGATCCGAAATCTGCTGGGATTTATATGTTGGCGAGATTTGCCCGCAGCATGTTGGTGAATTATCCATTTTATAATTATTTTAATAATCATGGAGTCCCGCAGCTAATCTTTCGTATCGACGTGGAATTGGAATCGAATCCATCTTTAGCCCAAATGGTAATCCAAGATTTCAGCTGACTTGAGGTTGCTTAGATGATTGTGACCGTTCAAAGCTACTTAGTGCATGGATTTTGAATTCGTAGTCCAACATTCTCGCATGTTGCAGTCTTTTTACCGAGTAACCATGACTGAATTCTTCAAATTGTTTTTAATGGTGATGGTTGGGACATCACTATTACGTGGTTTCTTGTTAGCCTTGATGGCTGCCCTGCCATGTAAAGCAAACAGAAGATGTGGATGTTTTGATGACATTGTCCACATAAAAATTGCGTGCAAGTTATCGACCTTATAAGTTTTGGGTTCCATGTATTAATGATAAGCTGCGGTAACTGTACCTTGAGTGAGATGCCTTCCCGCTCTCTCCATCATTATTTTCCCCTGTTTGGCTCCTTGTCATCCCATCAAAGTGTCATTCATGCATTAATAGCCATTCACATCTCTGGAGTGGGTGGAGCTGCTAACTAACACAATGGGATTAGCTCCTCTTCCTCCACGCATCACACCAAAACTCTCGTTTGGACCATGACCTAATTAATTAAAACCATGAGCAACCAAGCAAATACTATGCACATCATTCTTCAAGCACGTATCCCACTGAACCGCCCGAGATTTCGAGGAACAGTGAACCTGATCCCTATTCTAAAAATTGATGGCGAGTCTAAAGTAGATGATAAGTTGCAAAAGCTATTGCTAGGGACCCAAACCAAACTTGGAAAAAACTTTCGGAAAAGTCAATATATTGTAAAATCTCTATGGGCAATTCCGATGGTTATATATATATACATACATATATATATCATCGAAGGGCAACAGATGGAGCGAATGTGGAAAATGATCGGCATCGAATCAATCAACCGTGGAGTTGCATTTTGGATTGGTAATCAAGTCCGGTGCACGTTGGAGGTGGCAAACAAACAGAGATGATGACGATGAAAACATAATTCTTGGTCAAAATTAAGTTGCAGAACTAGAGACCTACATCTGTCTGTTTCCAAGACTTAATGGAGGCTCAACAGTTTTTGGTGACCCACTGCTGTCAATTAATCCTGTAGACATGAAATTGGAGCTAATTCTCAGTACACTCACCATAAAGAAGGGAGGAAAATGATACTTTTTGATAATTTTGTCGATGGGCTTGTTGTTAATGGGAGATGAAAGGAGGAAGGTTGGCGGTTCTCGTCCTGCATCAAGCGGGGAAGTGGCAGTATTAATTAATTATGCTGCAATCTTTACCTTGGAAATTGGTAGGAAAGTCGCGGGAAATTTGCGAAAGAAGCCCTCCTTCCTAAGTTTATCCTTTTCCACTGTTCTCCAACAAAAGAAAAAGGAAAAAAAAAAAGGGGTCTAATCTTTACGGCTACAATGAACTCTCCAGTCATCTGCCCTATCTCATATAAATGTCTGATTGCATGTACCCTTCTTATTCATTAATAAAATAGGTGGTCCTTGTGCCTCCTTTTCACTCCAAAAGAAAATTAAAATCTGCAGGCAAACGTAGTGCCTGCCTAAGAAAGCTTAGACCCGGTGCATTGAAGCAAGAAAACTGGGCAGATGGATAGTTTTGGTGCTCAATTCTCTCTTCAAATTCTAAAAATTATCGACTAATTGAATCTAATTCTAAAAATTTCCTTCAGAATTTAATATCTTAAATTATATTTTAAAATAAAACTCTAAGGTTTTGATACTTCTAGCATCTAGATAAATCTAATAATTACATGACACTAACACGATTACACGGTTGGTTGGACGTTGACCAACCATATACAATATTAATTTAATTAACTAATCATTAATTTTTTAATTTTAAACCATGGTGGCTCGTACCAATTTTAATCCTCGATTTTCCTATTCTACCTTCATCAATGCAAAATATCAAAATTAAATAAATAAAAAGGTTAGGATATCATCTCGATGTAATGATTAGAGTGCAAAATTTCTTGCTAGATTTTTTTTTTTTTTATTTTATGTGTTTGGATGATTGCACTCTCATGCTAAATCAAAACCGGTAATTAGAGAAGATTGAAAGGGAGATAAAGGACATGATGAAAAATTATGAGAAAACGATGGAGGAAGGGCCAGGTTAAGCAAGTGATCTGCTCCGGATCAATCCAATTTGGATGATTTAATATGTCATATCTGAAATTAGCATTTGATCAATATCTTTTTTCTTGATAAAAAGAAAAAGAAAAAAATTCACCATATTTATTAAAAAATAGAGAGTACAAAAGAGGAAATATGTAGAAGAGAAGGAAAAAAATCCAAACATCTCATCAACAATTCAAATTCAAATCCAAATTCCACCTAATATCTATTTAAAATTCAAATTTCTCCATACATTCAAAATATTTTTTAATTTAAAGTCTCCATCTTGCCGCCGTCAGAGGGTAGAGTATGATTGACAATCCAATCAGCATCATCAGAAGAAAGATAGATAACGGAGATCTGATGAAGCCCCACTTAGTTGGCCACCCATGTTGGCCCATGATCAAATTAGCCTGTGATGATCTCATTAGGATCTAGGTTGCTCCGAGAGAAAGAGATGAAGAGAAGAGGCTCAATGGCCGACCAACATCGAGAAAGGGAGGAGAGAGGAGGAAAGAAGAGACCACTTTTCACCTTTGGATCGAAGGGGAGGAAAGAAGAAAGAGGAAGAAAGAACACTCTCCAGGTTAGAGGAAGAAATGAGATACAGAAAAAGGAGAAAAGAAGGGCCTAGCTAGCCACATCAGAGAGAATAGCTCCAAAAAGAGAGAGAAAGTAGTCCGACGACTAATCCACTACTGATAATCTAACAGCAAATTGAGTATAGAGAGGAAGATGCTTGGCCAGGAAAAGGATTGGCCAATGCCCAGGTGCTGAAAAGGGAGGAAGGAATAGGAACAAGAAAGAGAGAGAGATAGAGATAGTGGGGGTATAAAAAGGGCCTAGCTGGTCGTCTTTAAAGGGGAAAGAGATAAACTCCGATGATGATCTGGTAGTAGCACTGGGAGAGATATTCGAAAATACATATTTATGTACATTTGATCAATATCTTTTCTCTTGACAAAAAGGGAAGGAAAAAACTCACCATATTTATTGAAAAATAGAGAGTACAAAAAAAAAATGTGCAGAAGAGAAGAAAAAAATCACAGCATTTCATCAACAATTTAAATTCAAATCCAAATTTTCCCCAATATCTATTTGAAATTCAAATGCCCCCATACATTCAAAATATTTTTAAATTTGTAGTCTCCATCTTACTGCCGTCAGAGGGTAGAGTATGGTTGATAATTCAATCAGCATCATCAGAAGAGAGATAAATAAGGGGCATCTGACCAAGCCCCATTTAGTTGGCCACCTATGTTGGCCCATGATCAAATTAGCCTGTGATGATCTCATTAGGATCTAGGTGGCTCGCAGAGGAAGAGATGAAGAGAAGAGGCTCAATGGCTGACCAACATCTAGAAAAAAAGGAGAGAGGAGAAAGGGAGAAATCACTTTTCACCCTTGGACCGAAGGGGAGGAAAGAAGAAAGAGAAAGAAAGAATACCCTCCAGGTTAGAGGAAGAAAGGAGATATAGAGAAAGGAGGGCCTAGCCAGCCACATCAAAGAGAATAGCCCCAAGAAGAGAGAGAAAGAAGTTCGACAATTAATCCACTACCGAGGACAGCCAGCGATAATAATCTAACAGCAAATAGAGTATAGAGGGGGAGATGCTTGGCCAGGAAAAGGATTGGCCAATGCCCAGGTGCTGAAAGGGGAGGAAGGAATAGGAACAAGAAAGGGAGAGAGATAGAGAGTAGGGGTATAAAAGGGGCCTGGCTGGTTGTCTTTAGACGGGGAAGAGATGAACTCCGACGATGATCTGGTAGTAGCATTGAGAGAGATATTCAGAAATACATATCTATGCACATTTATATTATCTGCTATTTAGGTAATAGCTATATTTTTCTTCCTGATTTCTAGGCTACTATCACATCCTTAGCAAATAAGTTATTTTAAGAGATTTATTACCTTAATATTTATATATATTAATTTATATAATCTATAATTTAGGTAATAGCTATATTTTTCTTTCTAATTTCTAGGCCACATTCATATCTTAGTTATTTTAGAAGATTTATTACCTTGCTTTGAGGCCTAATTCACGACAAGACTCTTGTATATATTTTGACGCATTGGTCATTGCAAATGAATGAGAAATTATCAAGTTCCAAAATTTACATGATATCAAAGCAGATTCTTCTACCCTAAAACTTGTTAGCCGATAATCATGGCCGAGTTTAACGTCGTGGATACCCCATCACCGTATTTTCTAAATTCCTCTGATAACCCTGGTGACATCTTGGTCTCATGTCTTCTAACTAGCGAGAACTATCCAATATGGTCCAGGGCAATGAGGAATGCTTTACGTGCAAAGAATAAATTAAGGTTCATTGATGGAACCTTGGTGAAGCCCAATAATCAAGGGGTAAACTCTCAATGCATGGGAGATCTACAACTCCATGATAATTTTATGGAATTTTAATTTTCGGGTAAGAGTTTGCGTAGGATAGTAGTATATATCGAGACAACCAAGAATATATGGGATGACTTGAAGGAGAGATTTTCTCAAGAGAATGCTCTAAGAGTTTATTAGATCAAAATCAAGATTAATTTTCTACGGTAAGAAGGACTCTCGATAGCCACCTACCATACTAAGTTAAATGGTATGTAGAATGAGCTAAACAATTACTCGAAGATACTACATGTACTTGTATAGCGGCAATCAAGTATGTGAAGGAGAAGGAGATAAAGAAACTACATCAATTTCTTATGAGCCTGAATGTAGAGATGCTCGAGATGGTTTGATCATAGATCCTGAACTTTGAATTATTGTCATCACTTGGTAAAGTATATTCAATGATTGCTAAAGAGGAACGGTACAAGCAAGTTACATAAGAGAGAGAAGAACGAATTGAGATTGGTATTTTTTGTGTGAGTACCAGCACTTAGAATAGCACCAAATCAAGCCAACATGGAAAACCAAAATATGGGTATTGTGAAAAAATTGGCCATAAAAAAGACAAGTAGTGGTAGCTTATGGGATATCCACCCAATTGAAAGAGTGGAGGAATGCATGAGGGAGAAAAAAATGGTCAAACAACAATTATTGCTAATGCTATCCAAACTAGCACAGCCCAAAATATGGCACCACTGGGCTTCACTCATGAGCAATTTTAATGAATTTTGGCCTTAATCAATAGCCTAAAGGACCCATGGACCAGCTTGCAAGTAAAAAATTTTAGTCTGTAAAAAGCAATGTGGTGTGGATTCTCGATAGTGGGACATCCATGTACAAAACTAGGAGAGTGGAGCTTTTGATTGAGCACAAAAATATTAGCAAGCCGTGCCTCGTATGGATACCTAATGATGAAATGGTCAAGGCAACTAAATGGGCCGAGTGCACCAAGGGCCCAAATTTATTCTCGAAGATGTTTTATATATTCCGAATTTCACTTATAGTTTTGTTTCTATTGGAAAATTGATGAATAACTTAAATTGTTCAGTAACACTTTACTTTGCATTTTGTCTTTTATAAGACCAAACCTCAAGGAGGGCAATTGGAGTGGGTGAGCTATGAGAAGGGGTCTAGCATTTTGGATGTGTGGCAACATTATCCACTTTCCTAACGATCAAGGTAGAAAATTATGATATCTAGCATCAACAGTTAGGACATCCATCTTGTTAAGCTTTATCTTTCATTCCTAGAATTTCACTAAATAAGATTGAGAATAATTTTTGCGATGTATGCTATCATGCTAAGCAAACTCGAACATCATTTTCTATGAGTAATAATAAGTCATCTGCTTGCTTGGATTTAATATCCTATGATATTTGGGGTCCCTATCATACATCTTCATTATCGAGTGAGCACTATTTCCTCACCATTGTAAATGATCACAATAGGAGCATATGGGTATATTTAATGAAAAAAATGTGAGACTTGTAGACATCTGATTAGTTTTTGCAATATGGTGAAAATATCATTTGGTCATGCGATAAAAATAATCAAGATCGATAAGAATTTATTTTCGGACTGATGCAAGATTTTTACTTAAGAAATGGGATAATATACCAAATGTCCTCCATTGGCCACTCCCATGGTTTCCTCAGGTATGTCCCACCCCATTGAAAATTATGTCAATTATAAATAATTATCAAAATCCTATAAGGCCTTTATAGTTGCTCCTGATTCTTCTACTAAGCCCAGGATATGCTCCCAAGCTGTGAAAAATCCTTGTTGGCATGAAGCAATGGCTAAGAAAGTCTAAGCCTTAGAAGCTAATGGCATGTGGACGATTGAAATACTTCCCAAGGATAAAAAATCCATCGGATGTAAATGGGTGTACAAAATTAAATATGAGGTGGATGGGAGTATTGAATAGTATAAAGCATGCTTAGTTGCGAAAGGCTTCATATAAATCAAAGGGCTAGATTTTTATAAAACTTTTACCTTGGTGGCTAAGCTGGTGGGTGTGCATTGTCTCCTTATAGTTGCACTTTTCAAAAGGTGAGAACTCCACTAGATGGATATAAATAATGCATTTCTACATGGGGATCTCCATGAAGAAGTCTATATGCAACTATTGCTAGGATTTACCTTGGTTGGGTCTAATAAAGTCTATAGGCATCAGAAGTCTTTATATGGCTTGAAACAAGCCTCCAAAAATTGATTTTCTAAGTTTTTCTCGGCATTGAAAAATTATGATTTTATCCAATCTATTGCTGATTATTCTTTATTCACTTATTTTTGTGGCAGTACTTTCATCGGTTTTTTTAATCTATGTTAACGATCTCATCTTAGCCAGAAATGATTCTCAGTACCGCTCTACTTTCAAGCAGTATCTCGATCAATACTTTTACATTAAAGACCTCATTCACTTGAAGTACTTCTTGGGCATCGAGGTAGGCCCACTGTGACTCCGACTTATTTCTCTGCTAGCAAAATTATATTCTTGATATTTTGATTGAATGCGGTATGCTCGCAACTAAGCCATCTTCCTTTCCAATAGAGCAGTAACACAAGCTTTCCATCAATTTTGGAGTACCACCGACTAATCCTGGCTGACATAGATGCCAAGCGGTGTGTCGTCTTATTTACCTGATGATCACTAGATCTGAGTTATGTTATTTAGTCCACATCTTGTCATAGTTTATGCAAGAGCCCCAAGAACCACATTGGGATGCAGCCATCTGAGTACTTCATTACTTAAATTATAATCTAGGCCAAGGGATTCTTTGATGGCCTTCGTCACTTCATCTCACTACTTACTACGACTCAAACTAGGTAAGTTGCCCTATGACTCGAAGGTTGTTGACATGTTACTTTATTATGCTCGGTATTTGCCCCATATTGTAGAAAATAAAGAAACAAGCAACGGTTTCCCATTCGTCAGCAGAGGCAAAATATCGTTCTGTGGCTATGGTCATTAGTAAGCTACTTTGGTTACAAAATTTTCTCTCATCCCTTGGCATTGACCACATACAACCTATGTGGATATACATCGATAATCGGGCAACCCTTCATATCATCATCAATCCTGTCTTTCATAAATGCACCAAGCACATTGAGATCAACTGCCATTTTATTCGTAAGCATATCTAATCTAAGGCCATCATGCCTGCCCATGTCTCCACCACGTACTAGTTAGCCGACATTTTCACAAAAGAACTTGGGTGGGATTATTTTCATTTTTTACTTTCTAAGTTAGACATTATCGATATTCATGCTCTAACTTAAGGGAGAGTATTCAAAAATATATATTTATATATATTTGAATTTGTCATTTAGGTAACAGTTATATTTTTCTTCCTAATTTTTAGGTCACAATCACATCCTTGGTAGATAAGTTATTTTAGGATATTTGTTACCTTAGTATTTGTATATATTTGTATAATATGCTATTTAGGTAATAGCCATATTTTTCTTCTTGATTTTTAGGCCACAATCACATCTTTGGTAGATTAGTTATTTTAGAAGATTTGTTACCTTACTTTGAGATCTAATTCACGACAAGCCTCTTGTATATATTTTGATGTATTGGTCATTATAAATAAATGAAAAATCATTAAGTTTCATAATTTACAAAAGAAGAGAAGAGGAAAGGAGTCTGGCAACCAGGGAAGGGAGCTTGGTGGCAAATCAAGCCGACAATGAGAAAATGATGTTGAAAGAGAGACTGGATCGAGAGGCCACTGCTAAAAGATAATAGTATTGAGGCCAGAAAAGAGGAGAGAAAAATGGCTAGAGATAAAGAAACTAGAGAAAGACCTAGGAAGAGGGAGGGAGAGAGAGAGAGAGAGAGAGAGAGAGAGAGAGAGAGAGAGAGAGATGTGGGGTGGTGGAATATGGCTTGCAACTTGAATTAGGATTGGAAAGAGAGAGAAGAAAGAGAGACAGAGGAGACATGAAAAGAGACAAGGGGAGGAAGGGAGGGAGGGGGGCTCAGCAGTTGGCCAACATAGAGAAGGGAAGGGAGGAAGGGAGAGAGAGACTCCACGGTCAATTGATGTCGGCCAGCCACCGAAGATAGAACTTCTCAAAGGGGATACTTGAGGACTTAGTGGGAGGAAAAGTTTCTCAAAGCTTCTCTCTCTAGATAAACTTAGAGAGAGAGGAATAGTATATGGAGCATTCGATCAATATAAAAATAGCAAAAATATCAATTTGATAAAGGCCAAGATGGAGGCCTATATGATGGGTAGTTACAAAAATATTAGTTTAGGATTTGCTACAAGATCAACCAACAAGCATAGAGAGAGAAAGATAACAGCAGGGATCCTCTGTTGTAGTCTACCAAAAATATATGAAGAGAGAGAAATAGAGATAGAGAGAGAAGCCCACCAATTTAGGACTAACAGAGAGAGCATGGGAGAGAAATTGAAGCAGTTAGAGGCTCATGGTGGCTAGTGGCAACAACGGTAGATAATAGTTGGAGGAATAATAGTAAACGAGTCTTATAGTAGGTGGCTAGTGGAAAAGAAAAAAATAAGAAAGAAGAAATAGGTCTTCAGCTAAAGTAGGAGACTTGGCAGAGGATCAAATCTGCTTAATACAATTATGCAATTTTGCTAAAAATCATGCAGTCTTTTAGACTTCTGATTTTATAGTGGGTGGGTAGTCATTTCTAGTGGTCCAATAGTTGACAAAGGGAAGGGCCAAAGTAAGAGTGACCGATTCTGATCGAAGTCAGATGGGGGAGAGAGGACTTGGGCTTGCACTATGTAGGAGCCATTAAGGCAGCCTTATTGGAATGGAGCACAAGATTATGCCAGAGGAGTTGAAGCAGCTTCAAAGGTATCTCATGAAGGTCCTCGAGTTCCTAGAGGAGGAAATGGTAAAGTCCTAGAAACAACGAGAGGATGTCTACATCTTGGCTCGTAAGCTTGGCTGGTGGGTGCCATCGGAGTGGATCGCAAATAAATTCAAGTATCAGGAGAAACTTTTGTATGATCCTGAGGCCTTTGCTTTAGCCGAGGTCCACCATCTCATTAGATTCCGAGTGGCGGTGGAGTGCGAGGGAGTTCTTCAAAGTAGGCCATGGTTTGTCACCAGCCACCTCCTGGTGGTCGAGCCATGGGTGCTGGACTTCATTCTGGCGATGAAGATGGTCCAGAGAATATTGGTAGTCTGGGTCTAGTTGAGGAGGATCATGGCAAAGACAGAAAAATAGATGGCGGATGATGAATTCATGGAGCATTATCGAAAGACTAGATTTGCAAGATTTCGTATCGAGCTCGACTCGGTGGAACCTCTAAAGCCAGGTATCTTGATTTAGGATCACAAAGGGATCTTCTGGCAGCCATTCATCTATGAAAACATGCTGACCATTTGTTATCAGTGTGGCCAGCTAGGCCATGTTGACGACGATTGCCATTTTTCATCGAACAAGAAGAAAGATGGGGATGGATCACTGCAATTGGAGAACTTCTTGATTTTTCCCATGGCAGTAGAGGGGCTGGGGAAGAGATGGTAAGCAAGGAGCCAACCACCATGGCCCGATCGTGAATGGATCCATGGATGACAACCTCCCGAATCTGGCAACCACAGCTAGCAAGGATTTCGATGAAACCCAGTGAAGTGAATGAATCCAACCTGAATTCCTTGACCCGAAGCTCTTCTTTGTCTTGCCCAAACTCACCACGGTTAAGGAAGAGCTTGCTGGAGTCTCCACTGGACTTTAATGGTTGGCACAAACCAACCAAGGTCGCCCGACAATGCTCACTAAAGAAATCAAGAAGCAAGTTAGGAGCCAGCCAAGTTGATGTAGGTGAGTCCAGACCAGTGTTCAGGATGTTGGCTGAGTTGGGCCCAAGTCATGATGTCATGGAAGTGGGCCAAGAGAAGAGCCCTGACCCAAAAGACCAATATATGTTGGAGGCAGCTAGGCTTTTCTTGAAATGAGCTAGGAGCTTGGCCCGAGCCACCAATAAGGCCCTAGATCGAGTAGGTGACTTGGGCCTGGTGGAGGGTTAGGAGGTGAGCCCATCCTAGGCCAAAGATCCATAGGCTGAAGCTGGTGGGGAAGGGCACAACCACTATGCCCGTATCTCCTCTAGGACCCAAAATGCCTGCGATAGATGATGGTTAGTCCGGCCATCACCAGAACTAGCCCATGTCGACCAAAGACAGCATCACTAATGGCCTTGGGATGAAAAGCATGACAATGATCGGCCAACGATCGACCATCCTCCCTTGTCATGCATGGAAAGGGCTTCTTTAGCAAGTCAATGGATGGAGGACAATGGGGGCTATGCACAGGGTGCCAAAGCTAGGGAGCCGAAGCCACCTCTAGTCATTGATGCTCCCTCCCTGATGGTAGCAAAATGATGAATGTGAGGAAGATGAGAATGTTGGTGCCACTTTGGAGGGGTCTACCTAGGGCTCACCTTCCTCCCATCATATGTACCCATGAAGATGCTTATTTGGAATATTTGGAGAGTGGAGAAGCTATCCTTTTGCTCCACCTTTAGAAGACTCATACAACAACATAACTTGTAGCTTTGTGTTCTTATGAAGATCAAATTGTTGGGGCCTAGCTTAGCTAGCACTTGTCGTCGCTTCCCAGCCAACTGGGATTTTTTTTTTATGCAATAGAGTCCTAGGATCTATCGGGAGGAATCATTATTATTTGGCGGGCCAAGGTAGCTTTAGTGAATGTGTTCTATTATTGTACTCAACTAGTTGTTATTGTTACTACTAAAATAAATAGTTTTACTTAGCTCTTGTTAGGTGTGTATGCTAGTATTGAGTACAAAAAGAGGAGGATATTATGGCAGAAGGTAGCTAGTTTAATTAATCAAGAAATTCTTATAGTTATAGTTGGTGACTTTAACTATACTGTTGGCCTTGAGGATAAAATAGAGGGAGGATAGATGATGTGTAGCATTTTTATAGTAATTATTATTATTAGTTTTGATAAAATTGGTATAATAATTAACTTAATAAATGTAAGAACTTGATATGTTTTATGTTAATTATAGGTAATTGAGCTAGGTCGCACCTAATTGGGCTTAACCATATTTTAAAGGTCAAATTAAGTGAAATTGGTTAAGTCTAATTTGGCAGGATTTATCATCCAGAGTCATCAGGATCTTGCATCAAAATTAGAGTTCATCTCGAAGCAGAATAACGAAATCAAGATATCAATAGATCTCACACCTCATTCTTTTTAGCATCATCAGCCAAAAAAGAAATCAGAGGTGTAGAAAATAAATCAACTAGTTAATCTCTTTCATTTAGTCAATCAATTTAAATTCTAGATATTTTGGTATGAGGATCCCTAAAAGGCAAGCTATAGGACTCCAAATTGAGCAAGATAAGATCCTACAGAATTTTGAGAGAAGCAAGAAAGGAACATAATTGCATAATTAAATTTAGATTTTAGATGAGGTGGTTACAGTAGGTTGAAGTTGGTAACAATATTGGACACAATAAGAAACATCCGATATACCTAGATTCTTCCTAATTTTTCATAGCACAGAGACCTGATATGGCAACAAATTTTGGATGGCAAGGAGCTATATTAAAAAGAATTAAATGATAAAAAATCAGAATCCAAACTAATTCTTCATGAGGAGCAAACTTGGAAAGAATTAGGATCAATTAAAAAACCTGATTTGGGCAGCCAGAACCTTACTTTATTTTACAAATTTTGTGGACCCAGGAAGGCTGAAGAAGAAAGGAATCCTTCTCCTCTAATTAACCATGCCTCCTTTCCTTCTTTATCATGAAAATCAAAATAAAATCAAAAAATTTGGACAGCATAAGAAGTAGATGGCTGGTGATTGCTTGAAGCGTATCCAAAAAAAGAAAAGATTCTATACCAAATAAAAAGAATTATATATAAAATAAAATCATGAAGAAAATACCATCTTAACCCTAGCCCTAGCTCTATTTAAGGATCCTAAAACACCAGTAAAAGGGGAGAGGAGAATCATATTTGAAAGCTGGTAATCAAGTAAGGAGAGTTTGGAGCATCTAAAAAATTTGAAGAGAGGATTCGTTTGGCTCTACAATTTCTTTAGAGTTTTTAATTCTTTTTCTTATACTTTGAATTTATTTTTTAGAACTCATTGTTAGGATGATTTTGAATTTTTATTTAAGTAAACTTGAGTTTGATTTTGATATGATGAAAAGCTAAATTTCTAGCTAGGATAGCTGATGTAATTTGGATTCAATTTCAATTCTAGATCTTGTATTAATTTTCTTTATTAATGCAATTGCTTGTTATTTACACTTAATGCTTTAAGGTATTACTATCTTTGATACTTGATTGATTTTGATTTATAATTGGTACTGGGAAGGAAGATTATAAATTGGAGTTAATAATAAGTATCATAGGAATAATAATTAAAGCGGGAGCAGAAGATTTGATCTGTAGGATCTTGAGAATAATCACTATGCTTAATAAACTAATTGAAATCTATTTTACTATTAGAAAATAGATTATAGATTTTAATTAGTATTTTTAATAAGTCTCGAGAGAGATTATTAAATAATTTAGGATTATTGATCCTTATATTAATAATTAAATTTAGATTATTAATCAAAATATTTGAAATTGATAATTGGTTTAAGTGAAATCAGATGTACCCTAGTGCTTTATCAATCAAATTTTGATTTAGTTTTTATTGAGTTTTTTAGAATTAATTTTAGCTTTAGTTTCTATTGTCATTTAGTTTTGATCATTCAGATATTAGTGAAATCAGTGTTCATTTTTAGTAATTAAACTCAATTCTTGTGGAAATAATCTCTTATTCATCATTGTATTACTTGAGCAATTTCATGCACTTGCAAAATAGGCTATCAAGTTTTTGGCACTGTTGTCGGAGACTGGTGCTTTAATATCGAGAATAATTGATTTTACTAGTAATCTAGATATTTTTTTTATTATTTCTTGAATATTAAAAACATAATATACTTTACTGCTTTTCAATTTTTATTTTTTACTTTAATTTTTTTTTTTATATATGATAGATCTTTATGCTTTCTAGCTAGATTACCTTAATTACATAGTTTAATAATTATTTTATTTTACATAATTAACTTACTGCTTATTATTCTTAGATATTTCTTACTTTTTATAGTTTAAAATAATTTATTAATTTTTATAGCTTAGTGATTTTTTTTAGACTTAATCATTTAAACTTACTATTTTTGCAAAACCTAAAAAAATAAAAAATAAAAAAATAATTAAAAAAATATTGACATTTCATAACACTTAACTAATATAGCATAACCAAAAATATTTTTTAAAAAATTTTAAACTTGATTGGATATCTTATTTCTTTGCATTGCATCTCCATAATTAACTTTAAGGGTACTTAACCCATTAATCCGATAAGATGGGGATTTGATTATCCATCCTTAGCCCAAAAATCATATCCTTCATCCTGCATAATCTAGATCTTAATCTAAAATCAATTAGATATTGGCTCTAGGATATTCGAGCTCAATAGGATAAGAAAGTTCTAGAGTTGGACCGGGTTCGGATTGATTAGCTGCTCAGTGTCTAAGGCAAGTGATTTAAGAAGATGATTTTTAATTGATTCTATTATCTGATCTGACGAATTCAGTTAGTATCTAAGAAAAGCAACAAGTAGGGGATCTTTTACATCTTACACTTACCTAACTGAGATAGTTAGTCAGTTTTGAACTTGGAGTGCTTGAAGGCAATCTTGAAATAGTTAGGAGCTATCTAGATCTAGGTTAACCCCAGGATAGATAGTCCATTTTGTGCTAACTTATTTACCATTAAAATTTAAACCTAATTAAAATACTCTTCTCTTTCATCTCTAGATTTAGGACATTTTAGAACTCATCTCTAGAACTCTTTTCTTTTCTATCTCTCCTTCATCTTCTCTCTTCTCCTAAATAATAATAATAATAATAATAATAATAATAATAATAATAATAATCTTTTAAAAATTATAACTTGGAAAAAAAAATTGGATCGACTTATGAGAATTGAATCAAATCCTATTTCAAGTCAAGAAATTAAACGCATCTATAGACAAAACAGAAAAGTTGTCAAAGAAGAAAAAAAATTTAAGGCAAAAGTAGATCCAAAAATGGCTGAAGATCTAAGGAGAGAGGTAGTTGCAGTAGAAAATAATGAGATTGCTAGAGAGGCAAACCCCAGGGCACTGAGGGGCCATGCCTACTATGAATGGAGCTTTATCTAGAATCATAAGACCACCTATGCAGGGAAACAACTTTGAGATCAAGCCTGCTTTGATCCAAATGGTCCAGACAGTAGTTCAATTTGGAGGATTGCCCAATGATGATCCTAATGCATACATTACAAACTTCTTGGAGATATGTGATACCCTTAAGTAGAATGGAGTATCAGATGATGCAATTTGGCTAAGGCTGTTCCTATTTTTACTTAGAGATAAGGCTAAAGTATGGTTACAATCTCTTCCTACTGGCTCGATCATCACTTGGAATGACTTAGCATAAAATTTTTTGGCAAAATTTTTTCAAACTGCTAAGACTACCAAGTTGAGGACTGACATCCAAATCTTTGTGCAATTCGACATGGAGATCTTCTATGAAGGCTGAAAAAGGTTTAAGGATCTGCTTAGAAGGTATCCACACCATGGGCTACCTAAATGGTTGGTTGTGCAAATCTTCTACAATGGGTTGAATAACCATACTAGAATTAATATTGATGCTGCTGCTGGAGGTTCATTAATGAAAAAATCGCTTGATGAGGCCTATGATCTTTTGGAGGAAATGGCCAACAATAATTACTAATGGCCCAATGAGAGGAACAGGGTTCATGAGATAGATGCTATTACTGCACTCAATACTAAGATAGACACTATTTTCAGAAAATTAGATCATTTATCTATTAATGCTGTCAATACTCATGTGTAGGCCTGTGAGATGTGTAATGGGCAATATGTTACTCGAGATTGCTCGATTGATAATTCATTCATGCCTCTAATATAAGAACAAGTGGAATATATGGCAAACCAAGAAAGGCAACAGAATAATCTATATTCAAATACCTACACGCCTGCCTGGAAGAACCATCCAAATTTTTTCTAAAAAAAATCAGCAAAAATAACATAATTATCATAATAGAGGACCACCCAATTTTCCACAAGAAAAGAAGTCCAACCTGGAAGAATTGGTTACAACTCTCACCAAGGCCACTACTAATTTCATAGGTGAAACTAAGACAAACTTCCAAAACCAACAAGCTACCATTAGAAGCTTGGAAGTGCAAATGAGATAGTTGGCCAATATAATAGCTAATAGAACTCCAGGATCATTGCCTAGCAACACTGAAACAAAGCCAAAGGAGCATGTGAAGGCAATTACCTTGAGGAGTAGAAAATAGCTAGAGGAGCAAGCAAGAAAAGAGCCAGTAAAGGAGCAAGTAAAGGAACAAGCTCAAGAAAAAACTATGGTCGAAGAGAAGCTAAAAGAGAAAAAGGAAGGGCCAATAAAGCCCTACATTCCATCAATTACTTTTCCTTAAAGGCTCAAGCAAAGTATAGATGATAAAAATTTTCTGAAGTTTTTGGAGGTCTTCAAGAAACTACACATAAATATTCTATTTATGGGGGCATTAGCTTAAATGCCTAGCTATGCCAAATTCTTGAACGACATCCTTTTCAAAAAGAGAAGGCTAGAAGACCACGAGATAGTCATGCTCACCGAAGAATGCAGTGCAATCATTCAGAACAAGTTGCCATCAAAACTAAAGGATCTAGAAAGTTTTACAATTCCATACAATATTGGCAATATTGAATTCACTAAAGCATTGTATGATTTAGGTGCTAGCATTAACTTGATGCCTTTATCTATTTTGAGGAAGCTTGGGTTGGGAGATGTGAAACCAATCAGTATTTCATTGCAACTAGCTGATCGATCGGTGACATATCCTAAAGGCATAGTAGATGATGTGTTAATCAAGGTGGATAAATTTATCTTTCCAGTAGATTTCATTATCCTGGATATGAAGGAAGATAGAAAGATTTCTTTGATATTGGGACGTCTATTCCTTGCAACTAGCAAGGCACTCATAGATGTTCATGAGAGTAAGCTTACTTTAAGAGTGGGGCAAGAAGAGGTAATTTTTAATGTACTTAATTTTTCTAAATGTCCTCTTGAGAATGATAAGTATTTTAGATTAGATGTGATTAATAAATTTATAGATAAAATAATTGATAATTCTAAATATGACTTGACTAATTATATTAAAAAAATTATTAAAAATAAATTTGAACAGTTAATCGAGCATGTTAATATGTTAAATAATATTGAGAAAGTAGAGAATTCAGTAGAGGCTAAGCCAATCTCCAAGCTTGAGTTTAAATAGCTTCCTTCTCACTTAAGATATGAATTCTTGAGAGACTCATCTATTTTTTCTGTCATTATATCTACTCATTTGTTTGTTGAACAAAAGAAAAAATTGCTGCATATGTTGAGAAAGCATAAAAAAGTACTAGGCTGGTCTATTGATGATATTAAGGGGATTAGTACATGCATGCATAAAATTTTAATGAAAGATAACTACAAACCTTCAATTGAACATCAATGTAGGTTAAATCCTAATATGAAGGAAATAGTTAGAGCTGAAGTAATGAAATTACTTGATGCAGGAATTATATATTCTATTTTTGATAATAATTGGGTGAGCCCTATTCAAGTAGTTCCTAAGAAAGGGAGGATGACTATTATTACAAATGATAGAAATGAGCTGGTACCCACTAGGACAGTCATTGGTTGGCGTGTCTGTATTGATTATAGAAAGTTAAACAAAACCACATGCAAGGATTATTTTTTCTTACCTCTTATTAACCAAATGCTTGAGAGATTGTCTGGATATTCCTTCTACTATTTTTTAGATGGTTATTCAGGATATTTTTAAATTCCTATTGCACCTGAAGACCAAGAAAAAACTACATTTACTTATCCATATAGAATATTTGCATATAGAAGAATGTCATTTGGGTTATGTAATGTACCTGCAACTTTTCAAAGGTGTATGATATCTATATTCTTTGACATAGTTGAAAATTTCATTGAAATCTTTATGAATGATTTTTCAATTTTTGGTCCTTCTTTTGATAGGTGTTTAACTAATCTTTTCCAAGTTCTACAGCATTATGAAGAAACTAATCTTGTGTTAAATTGGAAGAAGTATCATTTTATTAAAAAATATATCCTAAAGCCAATTATTTAAATGGTAGATAATTAAAATTAGTATATGAATTATCTAATAATAATAGTTATTTAGCTGGTTCATCATAGAAGTTCTCACTTTCTTAAATGAACTTCTAAATTATGATAAAGTTTCTAGAACCATAATCAATCGATAAAGAAAGATTTATTGGATGGTTCTTAAACTGTTCATGATCAAATGATAAGTTATTAACAAGGATGATCTTATCGACTGTAGATCACTGTATGTCATATGCATTGATTGTCCTCATAATCAAGTGGTGTGGAGATACTGATATGACATTTAGGTAAGATGTAGGAGTACATCTGCACTGAACATGATCAATGTAGCACTCTACTGTCAAGAGTAGCTAGCTAAGGTTAATGAGTATAAATATCCCTCCGATCTGAGATCACCATGATGACTTGCAAGCAACTCACTATACTTTGGTGTTGGACTGTCTATATTTTTAATATAGATTCGAAAGACTTTTAGATACAGTCAAGTACTTATGAAGTTGATGGATAAGTCAAGATGGGATTGACCACTCCTATTAGCTTCAGGAAGAGAATATCACATTGTATTTTAATTTAGCAA
This sequence comes from Cocos nucifera, assembly GCA_006176705.1. Classification (NCBI taxonomy): domain Eukaryota; kingdom Viridiplantae; phylum Streptophyta; class Magnoliopsida; order Arecales; family Arecaceae; genus Cocos; species Cocos nucifera. Next base: position 1,608,602 of record QRFJ01000294.1, read on the forward strand.
AATCTAAGTCTGAATAATCCTCATGAGTCATGGAATTTATAAAATTTTGAGACATAATAGAGATGACTTGTATGAGTATTAATAGCGTACTCGAAGTCATCTTGAGTATTATTGATCATAGGAATGAATTATATGATAACCATACGTCAGGGTTCTAAGAATGTTGCTTTGCATACATTCGACCTATCCGGACGTTAGGAACTATTACTAGATGGTTACTTTGACTGGGACAAGAATTAGTTCCTTTGCTATCGACTTAGGTTCGAACCTATGAAGTCATATACATTAGAGGTTGTAACTAGATCAGATGGTTATTCAATGATTAAGAATCATTCTAAGGTCAAACATTCAATGCGATTGATGTTTGACCTAATATAAGTATCGCAGGAGGATCGATTAGTAATTAGATTGCTAATTGACTTAATCTGATTGAGCAATCAAATTGAGATCAATTCTAATTAAATTAAATTTAATTAAAAATTAGTTTAGATTTAATTAGATTAAGTTTAATTGATTTATTGGATAAGCCAATTGGAGGAAAAAAATAATTTCTAGTTGGACTAGGATTTGAGTGCACCTAATTTTTAATTAAGTTAAAATTTAAATTAGATTTATTTATGATTTAAATATAATTTAATTAGATTTTTAGTTAGACTAGGATCATCCATAATTAGGCTTGCACTAATTCTATTTTAATTAGATTAAAAATTGATTTGACCTAGTCAATACATGAGAATCCTAGTCAGACTAGTATTCCTTGTTTCTTCCCTTATGCCATTATGATATTCCACACCCACATTTAATTCCATATTTTTTACATGATTTTTTCCATGCCAAGAGAAGTCTCCCACACCCCATATCTGGTGAATTTGGAATTTTATTTGACTTGGTCAAATATAGGAATTGGTTTTGAGTTTTACTCTATTTGATAGTCCTATGAAACCAAAACATCTCTTCCCATCTTGTGCCAATATTCTCCATGCCAACCTATTTTTTTGTCACCAATTTTTCCTTTATTTTGTCTATGGAATTGAGGCATCTCATGCCTAATTTTGTGGGAGGGGTGTCCAACTCCTAGAAACTAGGTTTTGACCTAGTCAAAGGAGGTTGTTACGGGATGCCTCCTTCTATTATTTTTTAGCATCAAAAATTCTGGTGATTCCATGGCAAAAAGGTAGAGAAAAAGAGGTGTTGGCATGGGGGTTATGGGTGCCTACTTCTTTGGAGAAAAAGTCTTCATTAAGACATGAAAGGTTCGTGTCTTGAAGAAAACAAAGGTAAGAGAGAATGTCTTCTCTTATAGTTTTCTTTCAATGTTTATTTTCTCATTATTTTTTTATGATTTTTATGTGATAAAAATCTAAGAGAGAGAGAGAGAGGAAGAGGGCATGAGGATCTGTGCTCCAAGGTATTGGGGCATAGTTATTATTTTTAGATATGATCTGATGAGAGAAGAAAAAGAGAAGAAGATTTTCTCTTAGGATTTCTTTGAGAATCCTTCTTCTCTATAGTTTTATGAGATTTTTCTATAAGCAAAATCAGAGAGTATAAGATCTGAAAATATGAGAAAAATTTAGAGGAGAAGGTCTCCTCTTGTCCTAACATAGAGATATTTTTAGGACATCAATCATTGATGCCCTGAAAGAGAGGATTTGTCTTCTCTTAGGTTCTTTCCTCATATATTTTATTTCTGATTTTAGGAAGGTCCAAGGATTGAATTTCTTTCTTATTTCTCCTCTTATTCTTCATCTTTTAGAGTGTCTAAGAGATCCAAAGAATAATTTTTGATTAATCATCAGGAGGGATCCGCGAGAAGCTAGCATTATGAGTGAATCTTCGTTCGATAAACCTCCAATTTATGTTGCAGCCTCATGTGGACTTTCTGTATAGGCCAGACGCATATGTAGCTTTGAAGACAACAACAAAAATCAACTATAGAGTTCTCGACCCACGCATAGGTAAGAGATCTAATCTCTTCTTGACCTAGATGCGATCTAAGGTTTAGATCTAGAATTATTCTAGATCTAGGATATTGATTTGATCAATACCAAAACTTTTATTTTCAAATTTAAGAATGCATTATGATAAGTTATAAGTACTAAATGTATGGTTTAGTAATTAGATTACATGCTTTTGTAGATTAAATAGTTCAATCTACATCTTCTGTTGTATTTTATTTCAGAAATATTTTGAAATTCAAGCATGAAATCCTGCATATTTTTCAATAGTAGTATTAAAGCATCTAGGTTTGTTTATAACATGATCATATTTACTTTAAATTAAATCAAAAAAATAAAACTCTAAAGATCATACATACTGCTATAAAATTGTTCCGCTGTAAGTTTTATTTCTTACAATGGAAAGGTTGTCCTAGTATGTGCTGATCTAATCTTGAATCATGAGTAAGTTAGATATGATCTAATAATTTATTTTTTAATTTTAAATCTAAAATTAAATAGATATTAGATCTATTTTAGATTATTTAGATTAAATCTAAATAATATCGGATTGCATATATTGCTATAAGATTATCCTACTGTAAGGTTTATCCCTTATAGTAGAGAGATTATCCTAGTATGTGCTGATTTGAATAATTTAAATTATAAATATATTAGATGAGATCTAAAATAATTTATAATTTATTTTTAAATTTTAAATTTAATTTTAAATAATTTATGATCTGATCCATATAATGTATTTTATGTTTAAATCTAGATCCTATTATTGCATATATTGATATGTATTTTTTTATTTTGAATTTAGAATGTATATATATGACATATTAGTTTTGTAGAATTTAAATTGAGAACTTATATTTTATAAAATTCTAGATTCAAAATCATAGAACATGATCGAAATATTAAAATAAATCATATCTAAAACCATATATTGAAAATAATTCAATGTAAACTATTTATAATTTGAAAATATTTTAAGTGATCAAATCAGAAATTAGTTTTGAAGTTCCATAAATCCAAACCCATAAGCTTTGAACTTAATTAAGAATTAAGTGATTGTTTAAGATCTAGGTTTGTGATTTAAAAATTCTAAGATAATTTCATAAAATATGGATTAAAGGATAATGAGTTAGCTTTGATCAGGTTCTTAACTGGGTTAGATCTAGGATTAGATTAAATATGGACTAAGTTAATAAATTGATTAAATCTAATTAATAGTTAATTAGAATTAAATTATTTCTATAGATCACTTCAATAGTTGTAGTTGATTAAAGTCCATAATCTAATAAATGCATATTGATCGTGGCTCAGTGGTTGAGCCCGAGTCTTTAGATAGATCAAATCAAAACTGATAAATCGATTGGTATCTAAGGTAAGCCTGGCATTTCCAGATTGATGGTTTTTAATTAGAAGCCTGCTTACCTAGCCATTTTTTATGATGTCTAAGGCAAGCCTTGGCAGACCCTCCCATCGATCTCATTTATCTGATCAATATGGTTAATCTGGTCTTGATTAGGTTGCTCATTGATTCATGCTAATCCATGTCACATAGAAAATCAATAAGACTGATCTAGGTGCCTATGGATCGATGTTGATTCTAGTACTTGTCAAAGACTTGAGAAGTCAGTGGAAGGATTTGACTTGATGAAGTCAGTGGGAGCAAATTGATCTATGTTCTTTCTATTCTTAAATTATAAATAATTTAAATTTTCTAAAATTATTAGATTCTTAGAATGATAAAGTTATGGAGATAACTGAGACATAGCCTCCCATTAAGTTGGATGATAATGGGTCCATTAACTCAACAATCATTGAAGGCTCAAAGGCCTGATACTTATTGACTAATGAAATTATCATTTATAATATGATGACTTGAAAGTATTTCTCTAATGGTGGTTAGGTTGGCTAACTAAAGTTGGGCTTAATCATTCGTTGGTTAGATGCACCAAGTAAGGTCATGTTAATAGTTGGACCTAATCGGATCCTTACAGTGGAAGCCAAAGCCTACTGATTAAATTTTTGGGATAAAATTAAATTACTAAAAGTTATTTGGAGAGATAATTGGTTAATGAACCTATCCATAAATGCATATGGATTGGCCGACCAAAGTCAAGCTTGTGGATAGTCTATGTGGATTCTAGTACCTACTAGAAAATTAAAGTAATTTTTTGAATTGGAGATAGAGTCTATCAATTCGAATAAAATAATGAAAGATCTTAAGACTAAAGTTCAAGTCTCTAGGCTTAAAATAATTCATATACTTATGTCATTGTTCTCTTTTCTTAAATTAAGGCTAAACCCTAATTGCTCCTATCACTGTTAGATAGTAATAACTTATGGGACCTAACTTCGATAATTAGTATCGAAAGTTAAATTTGATTCTGCAGTACGAATGGATTTGTATTGGAGCTTCTAAGCAGTCAAAATAATTAGTTCAAAATTGATCCAAATCAAACATAGTGTTTCTATTATTAGAAGCAGCATCATAGGAAAAAGAATTATCTTACTTTTCTTGATCATAATAGGCTGAACAAGAGAAAGAAGCTAGAATTGCTTATCAAGAATGTTATATGATAATACCTTAAAATTTTTCTGTATGTAATTTTGCTATCTAGGTATGGGATACTGGTAGTCCTATACAACTTATTGAAAGGATTTTAAGTAAGTAGAATATTTGAAAATGGTGAAAAATACCTAAACATTAGGCTAAAAGTCTTGTTCGAATCCTAGCTTTAAGAATTGTCAAGCTTATTTTCAAAAAATATCATTTTGAGTGATTGTCACTATTGTCCATCGTTTATGATAAATGTGATCTCTGTTGGCCTTTTAGTCAGAGATGATTATCATTTATCAATAAAAAAGATTATTATGATATTATTATGAATAATATTATAATAATACATGGATAATAAAGAAATAATATTTAATATTGATAAAATTTGTTAAGTGTAATGTACACATTTAATAAATATCCAAGTTAGATTATGTCATGGATGTCTATCTTTGGCATTATAGGCTTAGTTATCTTGACAAGAATAGGATAAATGGGTTAGCTTGAGAGGAAAACCTCGACTTTAATAATTGTGAATCATTGATAATCTATGAGTCTTGTCTTTTTGGAAAGATGGCAAAGTTACCTTTTACTAAAAAAGGTTAAGGAGCCGATAAAGTTATAAGTTTTATATATAGTAATGTATATGGACCTATGAACTTCAGTGTTAAAGGAAGATATCAATATTTCATTAAAGATGATCTATTTAAGCATGGGTGCATCTAGCATGAATCATTTGAAATGTTCAAATAATTCAAAAAAGAAATAGAAAAATAAACTGAAAATGGTATTGGAACTCTTTGATTAGATCAAAGAGGTGAATATTTATCCAATAAGTTTGTGACATATCTAGGAGAGAATAAGATTCTCTTTCAGTAGATTTTTTTTCAGAACATAGTGTATCTAAAAGAAGAAATTAAACTTTGTTTGACATGGTTCGATTCACGATAGGATTCACTTGTCTATTTGTTTCAGGTTGTACTCTTGTGACTACTAGTTTTACTCTAAAAATATACCAAGTAAATCTGTTGTAAAGACTCCATATTGGATATGGATCGGGCATAGACCTAGATTCTCTCACCTTCAGGCTTAGAGTTGATCTGCCTATGTCATAGGATTGCACACAGATAAACTTGGATCCTGGCTCAATAGGTGTTTAAGGGTTATAAATTCTACCATACGGAAGAACATAAGATGTTCATTAGTAGTAGGACATTTCTTTTGGAAAGAAATTTCTTAGAGAAGGAACTAATGCCTATCAAGTTGAACTTTAGAAAGTTTAACTGGTAGAAAATGAACTGACATAATCAAGTAAACCTATAGAACTAGATTTGATCAGATCAAACTCGGAGCCTATTAAAGTGATACCATTAAGAAGATCCGATAGAGTACCATGTTAGTCGAATAGATACTTCAGTATCTAGATCCGAAATAGCAATCCTATTGAGCTCGATGAGAACAACAAGGATTCAATCACCTATAGGGATGCAATATAGTGGTTTGACTCTGAGAAGTGGCTTGGAGCCACATAATGCAAATTGAAGTCCATGGAAATTAATAGTGTGTGGACACTAGTTGGTTCACCTGAAGGGATAAAATCCATTGGGTGTGAATGGATTTTCAAAAGGATCAGAGTAGTGTGGATGGAAAGGTAAAGATTTGTAAAGCCTATTTGACTATTATCTCAATTTTGGAACATATATTTTGAATGTATGTCTTTGTTATGAACAAAGACAAACCCTACATTTATAGTTGGATAAAATATTCTATAGTATTATTTTTTGTATTGTCTGTGGATGAAATTCTCTTAATCGAGAATAGCATTCCAGCATTGCAAGGAATAAAGATTTGACTATCATATAATTTTTCCATGTTCAAGACTAGATATTGTATACTCACTAAGGATAGTGAGTAGATACTAGTCTGATCTAAGTGTGAACTACTGGATGATTGTATAAACAATCTTTAAGCATTTAGGAAATACTAAGATCCAGTGACTCAAATATGAAGATACTGACTTAAAACTTATGGATATTTTGATTCTAGTCTTTAGTCAGATCAAGATGACAGCAAGAGAGTATTGGGTCATACCCTAATTATAGGAGCAATCTACTGAAAAGGTTTCAAGTAAGATACTGTAGCCTATTCAGTTAGTGATGTAGGGTATATAGTGGTATATGATGTTGTTATGTAAGCTGTGTAGTTACTGAGATTTATTAGCAGGTTGGGAGTTACAGCCTCCATCGATAGTTCGGTCCTATCGTAGCACTGGAACAACAGTTTAGACTAAAGAATCGAAGGACCAGCATATTCTGTATCGCTATCACCTTTGATTTTAGATCAGGATGATGCCGATTTTTAGAAAATCGATGGAAAAGAAGAACTTGACCGACCCATTTGCTAAGGCATCAAAACTAAAAAGTTCTATGAACTCAAGTGAAAGATAGAATATTTGATATCATTCTGATTGACTTTAGTCCAAGTGAGAGTTGTTGAAAAATGTATCCTAAAGCCAATCATCTAAGTGGTAGATGATTAAAATTAGTATATAAATTATCTAATAATAATAGTTATTTGGTTGGTTCATCATAGAAGTTCTATCTTTCTTAAATGACCTCCTAAATTATGATGAAATTTTTATAACCATAATTAATCGATAAAAAAGGATTTATCGGATGGTTCTTAAACTATTCACGATCAAATGATAAGTTATTAATAAGGATGATAACTTATTGAGTGTAGGTCGCTGTATGCCATATGCATTGGTTGTCCTCATAATCAAGTGGTGTGGAGACACTAGTATGGCATCTAGGTAAGATGTAGGAGTACATCTGTACTGAATGTGATTAATATAGCACTTTACTGTCAAGAGTAGCTAGCTAAGGCCAATGGATATAAGTATCCCTCCAATCTGAGATCATCACGGTGACTTGCAAATAACTCACTGTACTTTGGTGCCAGATTGTCTGTATTTTTAATATATGTTTGAAAATTTTTTGGATACAGTCAAGTACTTATGAAGTTGATGTATGAGTCAAAATGGGATTGACCACTCCTGATTAGCTTCAAGAAGAGAATGTCTTGTTGTGTTTTAATTTAATAAAACCTAGGCCTGAATAATCCTCGTGAGGAGTTATGGGATTTGCAAAATTTTAAGACACAATAGAGATGACTTATATGAATGTTGATAGCGTAATCGAAGTCGTCTTGAGTATTATTGGTCATAGGGATAAATTATATGATAACCATGGGCTAGGGTTCTTTGAATATTACTTTGCATACATTCAATCTATCCGAACGTCGAAAATTATTGCTAGATGGTTACTTCGACTAGTATAGGAATTAGTTCCTATGCTATCGACTTAGGTTCAAATTTATGGGGTCACACATATTAGAAGTTGTAACTAGATCAGATGGTTAATCAATGATTGAGAATCGTTCTAAGGTCAAACATTCAATGCAATTGATGTTTGACCTAATGCAAATATTGCAGGAGGTTCGATTAGTAATTGGATTGCTAATCGACTTATTTTGATGGAGCAATTGGATTGAGATCAATTATAATTGAATTAGATTCAATTAGAGTTAGTTTGGACTTAATTTGATTAAATTTAATTGATTTATTGGATAAGCCAATTGCAAGAAAAAAATAAATTTTAGTTGGACTAGAATTTGAGTGCACCCAATTTCTAATTAAGTTAGGATTTAAATTAGATTTGAATATAAATTAAATCTAACTTAATTAGATTCCTAGTTGGATTAGGATCATCCATAATTAGGCTTGCACTAATCCTATTTTAATTAGGTTAAAAATTGGTTTGACCTAGTCAATACATGAGAATCCTAGTTAGACTAGGATTCCTTGTTTCTTTCCTTGCGCCATTATGATGTTCCACACCCATATTTAATTCTAGATTTTTTACATGATCTTTTCCATGCTTAAGAGAAGTCGCCCATGCCCCATATCTGGTGAATTTAGAATTTTATTTGACTTGATCAAATATAGGAATTGGTTTTGAGTTTTACTCTATTTGATAGAGTCCTATGACCAAAATACCTCTTCCCATCTTGTGCCAATATTCCCACGCCAACCTATTTTTTTGTCATCAATTTTTCCTTTGTTTTGTGCATGGAATTGAGGCATCTCACACCTGATTTTGTGGGAGGGGCGTCCAAGAGTTGGATGCCCCATAGGATTCCTTACAATCCTCTTAAGAACTAGGTTTTGACCTAGTCAAAGGAGGTTGTTAGGGGATGCCTCCTTCTATTATTTTTGTGCATAAAAAATTTTAGTAATTCCACAGCAAAAAGGTAGAGAAAAAGAGGTGTTGGCATGGGGGTTATGGGCACCTACTTCTTTAGGGAAAAGTCTTTATTAAGACATGAAAGGTTTATGTCTTGATGAAGACAAAGGTAAGAGAGAATGTCTTCTTTTATAATTTTCTTTCAACATTTATTTTTTTATTATTTTTTTATAATTTTTATATGATAAAAATTTGAGAGAGAGAGAGAGAAAGAGGGTGTGGGGATCTGTGCTCCATGGTGTTGGGGCATAGTGATCATTTTTGGACATGATCTGATCATGTCCTGATGTGAGAAAAAAAGAGAAGAAGGTCTTCTCTTCAGGTTTCTTTGAGAACCCTTCTTCTCCATAGTTTTATGAGATTTTTCTATGAAAAAATCAGAGAGTGTAAGATCTGAAAATATAAAAAAAATCTAGAGAAGAATGTCTCCTCTTTTCCTAGTATAGAGATGTTTTCAGGACATCAATCGTTGATGTCCTGAAAGAGAAGATTTATCTTCTCTTACAGTCTTTTCTTATATGTTTTATTTTTAATTTTAGGAAGGTCCAAGGATTAGATTTCTTTCTTATTCCTCCTCTTATTCTTCATCTCTTGGAGTGTCCAAGAGATCTAAAAAATAATTTTTAATTAACCATCAGGAGGGATCCACGAGAAGCTAGCTCTTCGAGCGAATTTTCGTTCGATGAACCTTCAATTTATGTTGCAGTCTCGTGTGAACTTTCTATTAAGACTGGATGCATGTGCGGCTCTAAAGGCAACAACAAAAATCAACTATAGAGTTCTCGACCAGCACAAAGATAAGAGATCTGATCTCTTCTTGACCTAGATATAATCTAAGATTTAGATCTAAAACTATTCTAGATCTAGGGTATTAATTTGATCAATACCAAAGATTTTATTTTTAGATTTAATAATGCATTATGACATGTTATAGATCCTAGATGTAGGATTTAGTAATTAAATTACATGCTTTTATAGATTAAATAGTTTAATCTGCATCTTTCATTGTATTTTATTTCAAAAATATTTTGAAATTCAAGCATGAAACCCTACATGTTTTTCAACACATTTTATGGTACGGGAAGGAGTAGTGTTAGACCACAAGATTTCATCTAAAGGCATAGAAGTGAACAAAGCAAAGATGGAGGTCATTGAGAAATTACTATAACCAATATCTATTAAAGGAGCGAGGAGTTTCTTAGGATATGCTAGCTTCTATAGAAGATTTATAAAAGTCTTCTCCAAAATTACCAAACCTCTTTATAATTTATTGATCAAGGATATGCCTTTTAAATTTACTGATGAGTATTTGGTTGCTTTTAATAGGTTAAAGAGAGAATTAATCTCAGCTTCTATCATCAAGGTACTTGATTGAAATTTATCATTTGAACTCATGTGTGATGCAAGCGACTATGCTATAGGTGCAGTCTTGAGACAAAGAAAGAGAAATGGGCTTCATGTGGCATACTATGCGAGTCGGACACTAAATGATGCATAGTTGAACTATGCCATCATAGAGAAGGAGCTGCTTGCTATTGTTTTTGCATTTGATAAATTTAGACCATATCTTATAGGAGCAAAAATAATAGTTTATACTAACTACTCAGCAATTAAATATTACTTGAAAAGAAGGATGCGAAATCAAGACTAATTCGTGGGGTACTCTTATTGCAGGAATTTGACTTGAAGATTAGAAACAAGAAAGGAACAGAAAATCTTATAGCAGATCACTTATCCTAATTAGAGTTAGGTAAAAAAATTGAGGACACTGAACTATTCATTAATATCTAGCACACCTTGGTATGCTGATATTGTTAATTTTAAGATATGTAATGTTATTCCTCCTGAATTTAATTATCAGCAGAAAGAAATTTTACATGATGCAAAATATTTTTGGGAGGATCCATATTTATATAAGTATTGTCTAGATCAGCTTATTAAAAAATGTATGCCTGATGATGAAATTAAAAATATTTTAAAATACTGCCATTCATTAAATTTTGGGGGCCATTTTGGATCCAACAAAACAACTACTAAGGTATTACAGTATGGTTTTTATTGGCCTAACCTATTTAAAGATGCTAATGCTTTTGTTTCTTCTTGTGACCAATATCAAAGAACCAAAAATATTTTTTTAAGATAGGAAATGCCACTAACTAATATTTTTGAGGTAGAGATGTTTGATGTGTGGGGATTAGATTTTATGGAGCCTTTTCCACCTTCTCATTCAAATCAATACATTTTGGTGGTGGTGGACTATGTATCCAAATGGGTCAAGGTAGTAGAACTTCCCTCTAATGATGTTAAAAGTGTGCTCAAGTTCTTAAAGAAATACATATTCACATACTTTGGTGTTTCAAGGGCTATCATCATGGATGGAGGTAAGCATTTTTATAATCATTATTTAGATTTTCTACTTACGAAATATGGTGTTACTCATCGTGTAGGTACACCATATCATCTCCAAATAAGTGGACAAGTGGAGATCTCTAACCATAAAATTAAAAGGATATTGGAGACTACTGTCAACTCATTGAGAAAGGACTGGTCCTTAAAATTAGATGATGCATTATGGACATATAGAACAACATTCAAAATATCAATTGAGATGTCCCCGTATCACCTAGTTTATGAAAAAGCATGTCACTTACCTATGGAGCTGGAGCATTGAGCTTACTAGGCAACTAGGTTGCTAAATTTTAAGCTGCTAGGGAGAAAAGGCTATTACAACTTAGTGAACTTGATGAGTTCCGCCTCCATACATATGAAAATGCAAGAATTTATAAGGAGAGAATGAAAAAATAGCATGACAAACATATTATGAGGTGTGGATTCTAAGTAGGATAAAAGGTGTTGCTATATAACTCCCGTCTAAAGCTATTTTAAGGTAAACTCCGATCTAGGTGGTCAGGTCGATATGAGATTGTACAAGTTTTTCCATGTGGAGCTATTGAGCTGAAGAGTGGTGATAGGACCTTCAAAGTCAATAGACAAAGGTTAAAGGAATACATAGATAGAAGCTTTGAGCAACCAAAAACCTTCATATCATTGACATAATGCACTGAGATAGTCAAGCTAACGACTATAAACTAGTGCTTCTTGGGAGGCAACCCAAGTAAAAAATTTTTTATTTTTTTTATTTTTATGAATTGAGTCAATTTTGATCTTTACTATATTTTCAAAGTTTGAATGGACATTATTCACTTTTTGTAGGTACATTGAAGAAGACAAGAGAGAAAAAATGATTGAGGATAAGTTGCAAACTCATACAAGCACATAGGCATGCTACAAAAGGGAGTACCCCTAACCTTTAAGAATGCCTTACTATAATATATATTGTAATAGTGATCTTATCATCGAGGATAATGTCCAATTCAGTTTGGAGGTGCATTTACATTTGCACGAGCATTACGTGTTAGTATTTTGTTTTATTACTTTCATTTGCAAAAAAAAAAAGTAAGTAAAATGTTGATTCACTGAAGACTTGTAAGGATATAGAGGAAGACCATTTTGCCTTTGTGTTATTGTTTAGCTATCTTAGCTTTGAATTTGGAAGTCAAATTCAGTGATTAACTATTTTAAACTTATAAATATTTAGATAAAATCTTATATAGAAGATAGTTATTTTGCTTCGCCAATTCTGCTTGTGAGCTTTATTATGTTTGTTGAAATGAAATGTAGGTAATTTACTTGAGAGAAATGATATAGGCATTCCTTTGCTACACTTTTTTTGATCCCTTGCATTTTCTTTCCATCCTATCTCGTATCTACTGTTCATATTATTTGAGAATAAATTGATTACAATAGTTAGAGCATACCAAATTTTTAGTATTCCTTCCATTTGCATGAGCATTTCATGTTAATATTTTCTTTTATTACTTTCATTTGCAAAAAAAAAAGTAAGGAAAATGTTGATTCACTGATGACTTGTAAGGATATAGAGGGAGACCATTTTGCCTTTTTGTTATTATTTGTCTATCTTAGCTTTGAATTTAGTAGTCAAATTTAGTGATTGACTATTTTAAACTTATAAATACTTAGATAAAATCTCATATAGAAGATAGTTATTTTGCTTCGCCAATCCTGCTAGTGAGCTTTATTATATTTGTTGAAATGAAATATAGACAATTTACTTGAGAGAAATGATATAGGCATTCCTTTGCTACATTTTTTTTGATCTCTTGTATTTTCTTTCCATCCTATCTCATATCTACTATTCATATTGTTTGAGAATAAATTGATTACAATAGTTAGAGCATACTAAATTTTTAGTATTCCTTCCATTTGAAAAAAAAAAAAAGAGCATAATCTACTCCACTATTTTAAGTTGCCTAGTAACTAGGAGCATTCATGAGCCCCATGTTTGCTTTTACATCAAACAGTGACTTAAATTATGAGTATGCAAAGTACTTTAAGTATATAACTTACTGAGTAATCGGATGCCTTCATGACCAATGTCGGTATTCACGTAAAAAGGCAAATAATGACTTAAAGAAGAGTGCCAAAGTGTATAGGCTATTCTAAAAACATAAAATAAAATAAATGAAGGGATATAAAGTATAAGTAATTGAGTATGCTCTAATTTATTGTGGTTAATTTATTTTCACTTATGCAACCATAACCATCATTCTTGTTGCTTGCTTTTCTTTTTTTTTTTTAATTAACCCATAAAAGTCTTATTGATCTCTTGAGTATGTTGTTTGCACTAGTAGAGATGGGCTGATAGGGTTTTGCATACAGGATTGGATGTTTGAACCAAATTACTTTATTAAAATCTAAAGGAAGTAGGGTAGCTATTGACTGTGCACAATTTTGTTTGAGTATGAATGAGTTTAGAATGGTTAGCTTATGTGTTTGCCTTTCGATTTTGGGTTGAGATAGTTAAGCCATGGCATTTGGGTAGAGATTACTCCTTTATATCTAAATGGATCTTAAGTGTATTAATGTTGAATAAAGTTTTTAGCATTTGTTTTAGATTCTCTATTTTAATTTAGACTTTTATTTTGCTTGGGGATAATCAAAAACTTAGGTTTGGGGGTATTTGATGTGTTGCATTTTTATAGTAATTATTATTATTAGTTTTGATGAAATTGGTATAATAATTAACTTAATAAATGTAAGAACTTGATATATTTTATGTTAATTATAGGTAATTAAGCTAGGTCACACCTAATTGGGCTTAACGATGTTTTAAAGGCTAAATTAAATAAAATTGGTTGAGTCCAATTCAACAGGATTTGTCATCCGGAGTCATTAGGATCTTGTATCAAAATTAGAGTTCATCTCAAAGCAGAATAATCAAATCAAGATATCAATGGATCCCACACCTCATCTTTTTTAGCATCATCAGTCAGAAAAAAAAAAAATCAGAGGTGCAGAAAATAAATCAAGTAGTTAATCTCTCTCATCTAGTCAACCAATTTAAATTCTAGATACTTAGGCATGAGGACCCTAAAAGATAAGCTACAGGACTCCAAATTGAGCAAGACTAGATCCTACAAAATTTTGAGAGAAGCAAGAAAGGAACATAATTTACATAATTAAATTTAGATTCTTGATGAGGTAATTACAGTAGGTTGAAATTGATAATAATGTTGGATACAATGAGAAACATTCGATACACCCAGATTCTTCTTAGTTTTTCTTGGCACAGAGACTTGATATGGCAACAAATTTTGGGTGGCAAGAGCTATATTAGAAAGAATAAAATGATAAAAAAATTAGAATCCAAACTAATTCTTCATGAGGAGCAAACTTGGAAAGAATTGGGATCAATTTTTAGAAAACCTAATTTGGGCAGCTAAAATCTTATTTTATTTTGCTGATTTTGTGGACCTAGGAAGGCTGAAGAAGGAAGGAATTCTTTTCCTCTAATTAACCATGCTTCTTTTTCTTCTTTTACTATGGAAATTATAATAAAATTAGAAAATTTGGACAGCATAAGAAGTAGATGGCTGGTGGTTACTTGAAGCCTATCCAAAGGAGGAGAGATTCTATACCTAATAAAAAAAATTATACATAAAATAAAATCATGAAGAAAATACCACCTTAATCTTAGCCCTAGCTCTATTTAAGGATCCTAAAATACTAGCAAGGGGGGAGGGGAGAATCATCTTTGAAAGCTGGTAATCAAGCAAGGTGAGTTTGGAGCATCTGAAAGATTTAAAGAGAGAATTCATTTGACTCTGCAATTCCTTCAAAGTTTTTAATTCTTTTCCTTATATACTTTGAATTTATTTTCTAGAACTCATTGTTAAGATGATTTTGAATTTTTATTCAAGTAAACTTGAGTTTGATTTTGATATGATAAAAAAGCTAAATTTCTAGCTAGGGTATCTGATGTAATTTGGATTCAATTTCAATTTCAGATCTTATATTAATTTTCTTTGTTAATACAATTGCTTGTTATTTATACTTAATGCTTTTGAGTATTATTATCTTTAGTACTTGATTGATTTTGATTTATAATTAGTACTAAAAAATAAGATTATAAATTAGAGTTAATAATAAGCATCATAGGAATAATAATTGGAGCGGGAGCAGAAGATTTGACCTATGGAATCTTGAAAATAATCACTGTGCTTAATGAACTAATTGAAATCTATTTTACTATTGAAAGATAGATTATAGATTTTAATTAGTATTTTTAATAAGTCTCAGGAGAGATTATTAAATAATTTAGGATTATTGATTCTTGTATTAATAATTAAATTTAGATTATTAATTAAAATACCTAGAATTGATAATTGGTTCAAGTGAAATCAGATATATCCTAGTGCTTTATCAATCAAATTTTGATTCAGCTTTCATGGAGTTCTTTAGAGTTAATTTTAGCTTTAGTTTCCATTGTCATTCAGTTCCGATCATTTAGATATTAGTGGAATTAGCGTTCATATTTTATAATTAAACTCAGTCCTCGTGGGAACAATCTCTTATTCATCATTGTATTACTTGAGCGATTTTGTGCACTTGCGAAATAGGCTATCAGTAGACCCTTTGTGGAGGATGCGGGCTCTAGAAAGTTCAGAGACTTTATCCAGTCTATTGGTCTTATGGATCTTGGTTTTATTGAACCAAGGTTTACTTGGTGTAACAATTGTCTTGATGCCATCAGGATATGGGAAAGGATTGATAGGATACTTGCCACGATTAGTTGGACCCAGTATCATTTTACTTATCCTATGCACTACCCTCCAAAGATTGCCTCCAACCACTGCCCATTATTGGTGGTCTCTAATACTTCCTCATCGAAGTCTTTTCTAGTTTGAGAAATTTTGGCTCTCTTATCCCAAATCTTGGGAGATAGTAAAGGATGTTTGGAGATTACCGGTTTGAAGCGATGCTAGTTATCGAGTGACCAGAAGGTTAAAGTTGATGAGAAGGCATCTATTAAGATAGAACAGGATCAAAGTGGAAGACATCTTCAAGAGGATTGAGGTTGTTGAGATCTCTATCTCGGAGCTCCAGGAGAATGAGGATCATAAGGAAGGGTTTTCATAGGAGGAGCCGACTGACCTTCGCTGCTTACCATCCACACATCACTCCCTCTTGAAGCAGTAGGAGACTCTTTAGAGGCTGAAGTCCATGATGCAATGGATAAAGGAGGGGGATGAAAATACGAGATTCTTTCACCATTGCACCATCATCTAGCAACACAGGAATCAGATTAGATCGATCAAGGGTATCGTGGGGTAGGGGTTGACTAGTGATGAGAAGATTGGACAGAAGATTATGTAGTTTTTTAGATCCTGATGGATGATGCCATCATGAGGGGACTAGACTGCTTTACCCCCTCTTGTTATGGTGGTTATGGAGGAGGAGAACAGGGACCTGATGGAGGCTGTGTCTGAGGAGGAGGTGTAGAGAGCCCTTTGGACCATGACTAAGAAAAAAGCTCCTGGACTTGATGATTTTCCTCCACTCTTCTAAAGAAAATACTGGCCTCTTATTCAGTCTGAGATTACCATGGCAGTGTAGGAGTTCTTTGCTATCGACTAGATATTCAGGGTGTGGAAGCAGACCTTTATTATCCTGATCCCAAAGATGTAGGATGCATCAAAGTTTGGATACTTCAGACCAACCAGCTTATGCACCACTCTTTATGAGATCTGTGCTAAATTGATGGTGAACAAGATGAAGCCCAATCTCCCTCAACTGAACTATCCGGAGTAAGGGGTGTTTATTGGCTAGTGCAGCATATTTGACAATATCCTCATTGCTCAGTAGTTTCTGCATGACCTTCGATGAGCCGCTATTCATTGTAGTCTCATGATGATCAAGCTCGATATAGAGTGGGCTTATGATTACATGAGCTAGGATTTTTTCGAGTGGGCCTTATTAGACTTTAGCTTTCACCTTAGATGGATCAACTAGGTCATGGCTTGTGTGCATGGTCCCTCCTTTGCCTTTTTGATAAATGGAACGCTGTCAAACTTTTCTACTCCAAAGTCGGGTTGCGGTAGGATGTCTCCTATCCCCATATCTTTTCATTATTTATGTTGATGCTCTTTCATGAGCCATTTGTGCTGTGGTCTGAAAGTCAGCCTTAGACCCATATGTGCCGACCTTAGGAGCCTTGCTGATCTTGTATCTTCTTTTTATAAATGATTATTTACTGGTGGGTCAAACTTCTATCTGAAATACGATCGACTTTTAAAAGATCTTGGAGGAGTACTATGCTACATCGGATCAGAAGGTGAATCTCTTTAAGTCTGTGATTGTTTCAATTCAAGTATGCCAGTACAGCTATGGCTTGTGGTCAGAGATAGGCTTGGGATTGGGGAGTATAGTTGGACACTATAGTACTTGGAAGTTTCCATCATTAGGCACAAGATAAGGAGAGCTAAGCAAGTGAATATGGGGCAAATGATCTAGGAGTGGCTAAAGTGCTGGTAGGCCCGTGCATTGTCCATGATAGGCTGGTCACTCTGGTGAGATTTGTTCTTTGCTCCATTTCTATTTATCTACTCTCGAATATAGTATTACCAAGATCTTTGGTGGTGAAATTGGAGTAACTTTTTTAGAGTTTTCTATGGGGGTCTTGCTTGGAAGGTGGGGGTGGTGTCCATTTGTTGGCATGGGATATGGTGTGTTAGCCACTACTGAGGGATTTGGCAACTTGTGTATCCAATCCTTACCTACGAGGAGGGATGTCCTAATTATGTCGAATGTTATACGAATTTTGCTTAACCCTGACACCTTATGGAGTATGATTATGAGTGCTAGGCATGGACCATTGCCCACCTGTGGAGAGATCCAGATCAGCTAAGATGCCTCCTTCCTATGGAGGGAGATCTATGTCCGAGCCCTTGATGTGATCTCGTAGACAAGATGGATGGTGGAGGATAGTTACTTGTGAGCATTCTACATAACATGTGGTTTAGAGATCTATCCTTGATCTAGTGGTTGATCTTTGTCAGCTCCGAGGTGATTGATTCCATAAGAATTTTTTATCTCTCTTTATGGATAGTAGGGGATGGAACCAAACAGTAGTGTCTCATCTTTTTGGAGAGCATTTGGAAGAATGGATGATGTCCCTTTTGATTCCTCTTCATAGTAGATGGGATGTTTGAGTTTGGAGACATTTTTGCACTTCGGAGGTGGTGATGGCTGATATCTATCGGTTCTACATGAGGGAGCCCATTAGATACCGGGATGTTGGGTGGATTTGGAGGATCGGGGTGCATCCAAAGATGAGCTTTTTTCTCTAGAAGATGGCATAGGGCCGGCTCCTGACCAGATCTCTCTTGAGAGCTAGAGGTATGGATATTTAGTTGGCTTGCCCTTGTTATGACTTGGGAGGAGACCTTTGTGCATATTTTATTCTGATGCCCGAGGGTGAGACATATTTGGTCTTTGGCAGGGATATGCACCAGTGGATGGTTCAAGTGGAGGATTTGACCCAAACTTTTTTTTAGTTCTTGGAGCATGGCATTGGACATGATACTTCCAAAGCGGTGGACATCTATGCAGCCTATATGTCCCTCCATAATTGGCTGGCTAAGAATAGCCTGGCATTTGAATCGAGGTGGTGCTAGGCAAGGTTCATTCTGGAGAGAGTCTTGACCATGGCAGTAGAGTTGATTGATGTGACTTTCATGCTTCTAAAGATTTGAGGCTCCCATACTGCTTATGTAGTGACCTGTCCACTACAAAAATTCTAACTATTAGCGAGGGCTAAATGCCATTGCTAATAGTCCATCTGCCATCGCTAATAATGTTGCCATCACTAATATCATCGTAAAATCTAATCTAAAAAACTCTTATC
Source organism: Cocos nucifera (assembly GCA_006176705.1). Lineage (NCBI taxonomy): Eukaryota > Viridiplantae > Streptophyta > Magnoliopsida > Arecales > Arecaceae > Cocos > Cocos nucifera. The sequence continues at coordinate 1,627,682 of QRFJ01000294.1, forward strand.
GTTAATTGTCATTATTAGTGACGACAAAATTCGTTGTCGCTAATACACTTATTAGCGATAGATTTTATGATGAAAAAATTTTATCTCTAATAAATTTTTAATACTTAAATTATTTTTCTTAAAAAGTATTAGCGATGGCAAGATTGTGGCTAATGCCATCGCTAATAATTATTAGCGATCAAAAACATCATCGCTAATATGGTTGCAAAATTTTTATATTTTAAATTAAATAAAAAAATATTTAAAGAATTATTAGCGATGGGATTTTCGTGTCTAAAGCCATCGCTAATAGTTATTAGAGACGATAGATTCCATCTCTAATACCATCGCTAATAGTTAATTTATTTTTTAAAAAATTAATAATAATAATTTTTAAAATATATCTTAATTTTATAATATCTATTATAATTAAAATTTAAAAATAAATTGATAATCAAAAATAAAAGATTAATTATATTTTATTAAAAATATAAATTATATAATTTTTTTATAACTAGTATCAAAAAATATATATAATATATCAAAAAAATATAATACATCCAAAAAAAAATCAAGTCCAATCCTCGTCGTTGCCCACTTCCTCCTCCTCCTACTCATCTTCAGTAGTTGGTGGATAAAAGCCGAATGTCCCAGCATCTTGTAATGAAAAAAATAAAATATTATTCATAAGTTTCAATACAAAGGTGTATCTTTCGATACACTCTTTTAATTATCGAATATATTAGTTCTACATATTTTATTCAATGATACGGAGCTATATATATCTCCGGTCCATTGATTGAACAGTTAAATTAAATTTTTAGCCCCTAGATCTCCTTCCCAGACTCAAACCTAAATATACGAAGCTTCTAAAAATTAAAATTTAAAATACTTAAAATAATTTAATAATATAATTATCTAATGTGATAGCTGGGATAATAAGTTCAATTGGTCATGCAGCTATGGATCTCGAAAAAATTTTACGACCGTGTCGTAGATGACATTTAGGAGGCTCTAAGGTCGCTGGCTTAGAAGCCTCTGCACAACCTCTTTCACGTGTGCATCGCTTTAGGTCTAGAACATTGAGGCTTATGAGGATGTCAAAGGATATCAAGATGGTGGAGGATCGAAGCTGTGGCCGAATCTTATGACCTAACTCCTACTCACCCCTCCAGTGGTGCTGAGTCATCCCTCAAGATCAAGGGGGGCTGAGAAGATGGGTCATCACCGTACCTCTCAGCAATGTACATCAGGTAACACATCTGTATAGTTAAAAAATATATTAGTTATAATATAAAAATTAGATCCTGTAATAATTAAATTTGTAAATAAAGTTTGAAATTCATACCGCAATCCATCGTGACGTAGAATCTAAGTAGTCATCGATCCTCTTTGACTGATGTGTGGCCCACTACAATTGCAACTGGTTTGATGGATGATCTAGTTGTCGTGCCTACAATAAGTAAATAATAAAATTAAATTAATTAAAATATGCATATAAGATTTTTTATAAATCTAGTAAAGAGCTTTGATATTAATTTCTTACCAGTCAATTGGCCATAACATGTATGCTGATCGAGCTACCTGTATGTCTGATTGGATCCTGCTGGATGGCCTGATTCTATCGGACCCTTTGTCGCCTACTAGAGTACTCCTCACTGCTCCACTGATCATAGAGAATCTGCCATATATCCATCCGCATCCAATAATCTATGAAGGATCTTCAGTCCGATGGTGACTGAGAACCGAAGTGCTGGATGATGGAGTGATTGAGGCTATCTCGAAGCCTCCATGTGGCCATCTCCTCAAAGATCTAATGGCAAGCCTCCTCATCCTAAAGAGTCTCGAATCGATAATAGTCCTGCAAGATAGAAGCAAGCATGTATTTATATATAATTAAAATACCAACATATTAAGAATTTATTAATTAAACTAATTTTAACTTACCAAAAATATTTTTCAGGCTGCATCACATGCTCCAAATAGCCAGCTGAAAAACTTGTTCACCGACCCCAGCATCAAGCATCGGATGATGTTGGTAACTATATGAGATACTCCAGACTCTCTAAATATGCTGCAAAATTAATTTTGAATAATAAATATTAACTCTAAAATTATTAAATTAAAAATATATTAATTAAAGTTATAGTACTTAAGAGCGGCTCTGAACGTGGATGAGCTGTCTATCCTCTGACCGAGCCGGAGGTATCGCGAGTCGGGTGGGTCCTCGACCATGACTCTGTGTTTGTGAGTTGGTTGCTACTGCATATGACTGTAGGGTCACTCATGATCCCTTATCATCCGGTATGAGATGTACGAAATCATGCAAGCTGACTGCATGATCGCTCTCTCCTCGAAAGCTCTATCTTTGACTGGAACGGCTCCAACCTCTAAAAGATATGATGTATAATATCTAAAAATAAAAATAAAAATCAAAGCAAGTAAATGACCTAAAAATTGGTTCAAATAAAATATATATCTATCAAAATATAACAAGACAATCAAAATTTAACTCACGTATAATAAAGATTGTTAGTTAGAATCTGCAATGCATTAGCAATCCAATATTTCTTGTCCAACAATACATGATAATGTGTTGGTCTACGATCCCCTGATTTAAGCATTGTCTGATTCTCATCTAGTAGTACATGAGAATCTCAATATATGAAAATGTGAAGAAGGCTCACATCTACCACTGAAAAATAAGGCATTGCACGTTCCTTTGCACCTTTAACCATGAGGTGGTTGCATGCGGTTGTCTATGATATAATAGACCATCCAAACTTGTAAGTTCTTCTGCACCAAAGTACGGTGAGATGGTTGCAAGTAGTTGTCTACAATGTAACAGACCGTCCAAGCTTGACCATACAACAACAAGAATAGAATGCATTACCTCCATTTAGGTGCATCTTGCATAGGCAGTCATCATAGCCTCTATCTCTAAGCCCCCAGCTGCCTTCTCAAGCTGCAAATCAGAAATATAAATTTTATTAAAAAATAAATAATAACTTAAAAATAAAATTCATATGCTCACATAGTCTAGTCATATAGCAAGCTCCAAGTTCAAACTACAAACATTGGTACCTACATAGAAAAACATGGGAGATAATATATGCAGACGAAAAGCTCTATTTATCCAATACATTTACTGATGTGTAAGAGCTTAATGATGATAGGCTCGAGCATATGTTTAGCATATTTGATGGATTTGATCTAGTTATTTATGAAAGTCTATGTAATAACCTTTTAGATAGCAACTGCCATAGTCGTGATAGACTATAGAGGTTGCTATAGTTATAGCCTTGCTTAGCCTTTAGGGGGTAGCAACCCTATAGAGGATAAGTATGACTATAACCATAGCAACCCTATCCATCATGACTATGGTGGTTGCTATCTAAAAGATTACTATATGGACATCCATCAATAACAAGATCAAATCTACCAAATATGCTAATCATATTCTCGAGCCTATCACTGTTAAGCTCTTGCACATTGTTGGTGCAGAATTTGGTTGACGTCGGATCGAGCTGGAGTTGAAAAAGAAGAGATCGTCGTCGATAATCTGCAAAATAAAGTTTCGTTCGGAGTCGATGGTGGTGACTCCGACAGGATCCTCCGATGATTAAATTAGCTCTTCTAACCAATAGAAATAAAGTGCTCAGATAAGAATTCAGTAAAGTTTTAGGAAGAAAAAGAGAGCTTAGAGAAAACGTATCTAGATGATCCCTTTTTATAGACAGAGTCTGTTGTAACCATCCGATAGTGGGGTTGCCTATAGCAGACTGATAAATGATAGTCATAACTATCCTAATAAATGACAGTCATAACCATCCGATAGTGGGGTTGCCTATAGCAGACTAATAAATGACAGTCATAACCATCGTGATAAATGATAATTATAATCGTCCAGTAGTGGGATCGCATGTAGGAATCTATCTGAAGGAGAGGTCCAAAAGAAGTTTTGCTCCTAGAGGAATCCATCTGAAGGAGAGGTTCGGAAGGAGTTTGACTCCTGAAGAAATCCAACTGAAGGAGAGGTCTAGAAAGAGTTCAGCTCCTATAGAAATCTAACTGAAGAATGGTTCGAAAGGAGCTCGGCTTCTGTAGGAATCCGATTGAAGGAGGGTCCGAAAGAAGCTCGACTCCTATAGGAATCTGATTGAAGGAGGGTTTGGAAGGAGCTCGGCTCCTATAGAAATTTGACTAAAGAAGGGGTCCAAAAGAAGTTTGGCTGAAGGAGGGTCCAGAAGGAGCTCAGCTCCTGTAGGAATCTGACTGAAGGAGGGGTCCGAAAGGAGTTCGACCCCTATAGGAATCCGACTGAAGGAGGGATCCAGAAAGAGTTCGACTCCTATAGAAATCTGACTGAAGGAGATATTCGAAAGGAGTTCGACTCCTTTAGAAATCCAACCGAAGGAGAAGTTCAAAAAAGATTTGGCTCCTAATGGAATCCGACTGAATAAGACGTCCGAAAGGAGTTCGACTCCTATAGAAATCTGACTGAAGGAGAGATCTGAAAGGAGTTTGGCTCCTATAAAAATCCAACTGAAGGAGAGGTCCAAAAGAAGTTTGACTCCTATAGAAATCTGATTGAAGAAGACATTCGAAAGGAGTTCAGCTTATGTAGAAATCCGATTGAAGGAGAAGTTCGGAAGAAGTTTGGCTCCTGGAGGAATCCGACTGAAGGAGAGGTCTAGAAGAAGTTCGGCTCCTATAGGAATCTAACTGCAAGAGAAGTCTGGAAGAAAGTTCGGCTCCTGAAGAAATTCAACTGAAGGAGAGGTTTTGAAAGGAGTTCGGCTTCTGAAGGAATCCGACTGAAAGAGATATTCAGAAGAAGTTCGGCTCCTATAGAAATTCGTCTGAAGAAGAGATCCGAAAGAAAGTTTGGCTCATGTAGAAATCTGACTGAAGGAGACGTCTGAAAGAAGTTCAGCTCCTGTAGAAATCTGACTGAATGAGACATCCAAACGGAGTTCGACTTTTATAGAAATTCGATTGAAGGAGATGTTCGAAAGGAGTTCGGTTCCTGGAGGAATCCAACTGAAGGAGACGTTCGGAAGAAGTTCGGCTCCTATAGAAATTTGATTAAAGAAGATGTTCGAAAGGAATTCGGCTCTTATAGAAATCTGACTGAAGGAGAGATCCAGAAGGAGTTCGGCTCCTATAGAAATTCGACTGAAGAAGAAGTTCAGAAAAGGTTTGGCTCCTAGAGGAATCCGACTGAAGAAAAAGTTCGGATGGAGTTCAGCTCCTGTAGGAATCCGACTGAAGGAGGATCCGGAAGGAGTTCGACTGCTAAAGAAGTTCGGCCAGGGTTCGACTGCTGGAGGAAGAATTTTCAATCGAAGCCTTCCATGATTACCAATCGTATTAGGCTAATTATCATACTGGACTTCAGTGGGAGCGGAGTTTATCCCCAACACACATCATCAAGGTCTTGGATAAGTAGAGCCTCCGAAGCCCTTGCAATTGTCTGCCATGAATCAATCCCCATACAAGTATCAATGCTTGTAATTTAGCATAAATCCATATCTCGGGCCGGTGTTTGCAGTACAGCCTAAATTTTTTTTTAGTTCGAGCACTCTACATGTCGAGATCGAAGTAGGTAGGGCACATCTCGAGCATGTGTTTGCAATATGGTTTGAACCTTCCCTCGGTTCGAGCATGCTGCATGCCGAGACCGAAGCGTGTAGGGCACATGTCGAATCAGTGTTTGTAATGTTGGCCAAACCTTTCCTCGGTTTGAGCATGATGTATACCGAGACCAAAGCACGTAGGGTACATCTCGATCTCATATTTGCAGCTCGAACCTCTCCCAATTCGAACGCTCTACATGCTAAGACCGGAGCGTGCAGGGCACATCTCGGACCGATTTTTGCAATGCTGCTCGAACCTTTTCTTGGGTTGAGTGTATTGCATGCCAAGACCGAAACGCGCAGGGCACGTCTCGACCTCATCTTTATAGCTCGAACCTTCTCTTGGTTCGAGAGGGGGAGGATGCCGAGATCAGAGCACACAGAGCACGTCTCGGACTGGCGTTGGCAATGCTCCTTGAACCTTCCCTCGATTCAAGCACTGCATGTCAAGACCAAAGTGCGCAGGACACATCTCGACCTCATATTTGCAGCCTTAAGTTCTCCTGAATTTGAGTGTGCTGGATGTCGAGATCGGAGTACATAGGGCACGTCTCGGCCTCGTATTTGTAGTCTGAACTTTTTGCCGATTTGAGAGGGGGTGGATACCAAGATCAGAACATGTAGGGCATATCTTAGACCAGTGTTTGCAATGCTGTCCGAATCTTCTCTCAGTTCGAGCATGCTACATGTCGAGATCGAAGTGCATAAGGCACATCTCGATCTCGTGTTTGTAGTCCGAACCTTCTCTCGATTTGAACGCTCTAATTGTCGAGATCCAAATCCCATACAAATTAATATATATTTAAAATAATTTTTAATATCTAATTATACTTAATTAATATAATTTAAATAAAAAATAATTTTTATTGAAGGTATTAGCTATCGCTAATACTCACAATAGAAAAAGGCTACCGTATAGGACCGAGGCACGGGCTGACATATAAGAATTGAGGTACAAGGAGTCACAGACTGGCATGCAGGAATTGAGGCACGAGCAGAGACTGAGGCTCAGGGATACGGCCATGAATAGGAGCTTGCATCCGAGGACTCAAGGAGGTGGAAGGTGATCGAAGGTTTGGGGAGGCGGGCTAGGTGCAACCGAGGGGAGATGGCCTGGGGAGAGAGAGAGAGTGGGCGGGTGAAACGATGGGCCAGGGGTTCGAGGAAGGAGGCAAGAGGTAGGGGAGGGGGGAAGAGAGGGGGTGATGAGTGAATTGAAGGGCTGGGGTTTAAGGAGGCCTGAGACAGCCAGAGGTTTAAGGAAGGAGGCAGGAGGCGGCCGGGGGGAAAGAGGGCATGGTGAGGGAACTAAATGGCGGGGGAGGAGGGTGGCATAGGAACCGAATGGCAGGGGGTTTAGGGAGGCAGGAGGTGGTCAGAGGGAGGTGGCTGGGGGGAGAGAGGGGGTGTGGAGGAGCAGAACGGTGGGAGAGAGGAGGGTGGCGGAAGAACCGAAAGGCTAGGGGTTCGAGGAGGCAGGAGGTGGCTAGGGTTTCGGGGGAAAGAGGCAGGAGGCGACTGAGGAGAGGCGTCCGAAGGGAGAAAGGGGGTGGTGGTAGAACCAAATGGTGGGAGAAAAAAGGATGGTGGGAGAACCGAATAGCCAGGGGTTCAGGGAGGCAGGAGGCAGTCAGGGGTTCAGAGAAGGAGGTAGGAAGTGGCCGAGGGGAGAGAGAGGATGGCAGAGAAATAGAATGGTGGGGAAGAGGAGGGTGGCGTGGGAATCGAACGATCGGAGGTTCGGAGATGCTGGAGATGGTCGGGGGTTCTGGGAAGGAGACCGGAGGCAGTTGGAGGTTCTGAGAAGGAGATAGGAGGCGGCCAAAGGAAGGAGGCTCGAGGAGGTGGGTCAGGTGCAGCAGGAGAGATCGAGATGGCTAGGGGCTCGGGGAGGCAGGAGGTGGCTGAAGGCTCAGGAAGGTGGGCCGGGTGCAGTCGGGGGGAGGCCGTCGGCCAAGGGAGAGAGGAGGTGATGGGGGGATCGAAGGGTGAGAAAGAGGGTGGTGGTGGTGGGGGATAAAAATGATGGAGGATAAGAGGGGTGGTGGAAAAATGAGGATGCGGTGGACGGTGGAATGGAAAAAAATGAGAGGGTTGTGGATGGTAGCATGGGGAAAAATGAGGATGCACGGCAAGGTGGACGAAAATGAGGTGGAAAGATTATTAGTGATGGCAGATTCCGTCGCTAATAATCATTTACCATCGCTAATATACAAAAAATTATTAGCGATGATAGATTCCACGGTAATAGTCTTTCCATCACTAATAATTAAATAATAAAAATAATATTTTTATATTATTAACAATGGTACTTATGCCGTCGCTAAAGTTGTCACTAATAAAAAAAAATTTTATTAATTTTTTTATCCTCCTAAGTCATTTTTGGATGGTTAAAAACTAATATTTGATTTTATTAAATTTTTAAACTTAATTAATTTATAAATCAAGTCCTAATTGATTTAAATTAGATTTAATTTAATTAGACTTGGCTTAATTTGATGCTAATTGGGTTTAAATATTTCAAGTAAAACTTGGATTCAAAGTCTAATTAAATTAGGTTTGACACGATTTTGAATTGGATTCGAATTGGATTTGAATTAGATTTAAATCGAATCTAAATTAAAAATTATTTTTTTATAATTAATTTAAATCATATTAAATTTAATTAGACTTGACTTAATTTGAATGTAATTAAATTTTACAATCTAATTAGGACTTGGATTTAAAGTCTAATTGAATTAGGTTAGACAGGATATTTTGAATTGGATTCGAATCGAGTTCTAATTGCATTTGGATCGAACCTAAATTAAAAATTATTTTTTTAATTAATTATAATTAGATTAAATTTAATTAGGATTGACTTAATATGAAGATAATTAGATTTTACTATCCATGTAAGGCTTAGATTTTAAAGTCTAATTGAATTAGGATTGATAGGTTTTCTAATTAAATTTGAATCAGATTTGAATTGGATTTGAATTGAACCTAAGTTAAAAATTATTTTCTTTTAATTAATTTAAATTAATTTTAGTTTGATTAATTTTGACTTAATTTAAGATCAATTAGGCTTTATAATCTATGTAGGATTTAGATTCGAAAACTAATTGAATTAAGTTTGACAGGATTTTGAATTGAATTCGAATTTGATTCGAATTCGATTCGAATCGAATCCTAATTGAAAACCACTTTCTCCTAATTAATTTAAATTAGATTAAATTTAATTAAACTTGACTTAATTTGAAGGTAATTAAATTTTACTATCTAAGTAGGACTTAAATTAAAAGTCTAATTGAATTAGAATTTACAGAATTTTGAATTAGATTTGAATTGAACCTAAATTAAAAATTAATTTTTCTTAATTAATTTAAATTAAATTAATTTAATTAATTTTGATCTAATTTAAAATTAATTAAATTTTATAATCTAAGTAGGATTTGGATTCAAAGCCTAATTTATTTAGATTTGACAGAATTTTGAATTGAATTCGAATCAGATTTAAATCAGGTTTGAATTGGATTGGATCATGGTCTGGATTATTAGCGATGGCAAGCATCTCATTGCTAATTCCATCGCTAATTCTAATTTTATTAGCGATGGCTAACTATCCGTCTCTAATTTCATCATCAATAAAATTTTAAAATAATCTTTTCTCCCCAAGCTATTTTTTAAAAAAAATATTAGCGATGGTAATTTTTTAGTCACTAATATTCAAACTCACCATTGTTAATACATATTTTATATTTAAATATTATAAAATTTTTAAAAAAATTTAAATAATTTTAGCGGCGGCTCTTGCTCTCGCTAATAGTTAATATAGCCGTCGCTAATAGCATGTTATTAGCGACAGCCAGTTCTTTATCGCTAATACTCAAAATATACTATCATTAATATTTTTATTATTTTTAAATATTTTAAATAATTTTTTAGTCTTTTAAAGATGGCGTTCGCCATTGCTAATATTAATATTGCCGTTGCTATACTATTATTGATGGCAAATTTTTTAGTCATTGTTGTAGTTGAAAAAAGTCATTTTTAATGATGAAACTTTTTACCGTCTCTAATACCATCACTAATATTTATTTTTCTTATAGTGGTCGGATTTTCATTACTTGAGAGCCCCGTCCTTCATCATACTTGAAGGTCAATTTCGATGAAAGTATCAGAGGATGGTATGGTGGGCAGGTTTTGCGATCCATGGGCCTAATTCCAGGCCAGTGGTGGTTGGAGGGAACCATCTGATTAAGCCCACGATATCTAGTGTGGAGCTTCTACTACTTAGATAGGGATTATATATGGCTAATAGACCTTAGGAGCTGGTCATCTTATCATTGAGGGTGACTTCACCATGGTGATGACCTAGTTATAGAGCTGCATTCAAGGAAGCACCACTCACCCCCTATTGCCTGATGTCTTGATTTTGTTGGAGGGATGCACTGTTATGGCTATCAGGCATGTATTTCGGGAGGCGAATACTACAAACAGACTAGATAACAGCCTATGCAGTTATGTATACGGGAGAAATCCTTTGGATGAGGGCTGAGATGGTTCCCGAGCCACATTGGGATCTTTTATTTTTTGATTTTCTTGTTTGTATTCATATAAGAGTTGTTTGAATGAACTGTCTTACTAACAAAAATAAAAAGGACCGAGGGTGTGTGTGCAGGTGGGGGAGCTCTAAGAGGTCTGGCAAGAGTATCACAAAAGTAGGGAAGATGGGTGGATCATGGAAGTAAGAGAAGCTATCAATATGATGAAACTGGTGGTTCTTTGGTAAGGTCCTAACCTACAGTGGCAACCCTATATAAGGAGGGAGAGAGAGAGAGAGAGAGAGAGAGAGAGAGAGAGAGAGAGATGGAGAGGGGGAAGAGTGATACCTCAGTTCTAGCATGGTTGTAGCTACATCATAGGTGAAGAGATATCTAAGAGAACGAGAAGAGAATGGGGGAGCTTTTGTAACCGGCGATGATGATGCATCAAGGGGATGGGGAGAGGTTAAATAAAGGTGGAGGCTAGCTTTTCCTAGCCTTTTGCATAGTCAGAGAGGGGCCAGAGTCATTCTTCTCCTTTGATCCAAACAGAGACTTTGCTTTGGTCTAAGTCCTTTTGGTGCCAAGTTGGCTATTTGATTAGCCTCATTCATTGTCAAGCTAGTCCCCAACAACTATCTGATGTGAGATATTGATCTCCTTGAAAGGAAAATGAATACTTGAGCCTATAGCCATAGCAACCCTAATAATGGAGGAAAACAATAGTTAAACATTCTTCTTCTTGTCTAACTTGTTGGATTGTAATATTTGTGCATGGTAGTGTTCCTAGCAGCACCTAATTATGAAGCAAACTGAGAGAAGAAAGGTTGACTGTAGTTGATACTTAGAGGAGGCTTCTACATACTCATCAATTTTATAAAAAGAAAGCCATCCAGAGCTAATATCAAACACTTGTACCAAGCATAATACTTCAAGAGAATGTTCAAGAAAATAAAAGAAGAATGAGCATGCAACTAATGGAGTGTATAGAAGGGTTAAAAATTTGGCAATAACAAGTGTAAAGTAATAATTTTCACACTATGGTGCACAAGCACACAAGCTGAGGCACTAGCAACTTCTCATTTAACTTTGAATGCAAATATTTGTGCAAAGAATCAAATGACAAAGCACATCACTGGCAAAAATATTTAGTAAATGGTGTGCATTATCATTTTTAGAAACTTGGTTAAATAGTTGATGTGTGTAGCCAACAATGACAATTAGAGGGGCGAAAAAGATATGCGGCATCAGATAACACATGCAGGGAGGGGATGAAGAAGGAGGAGAAGCAACAATTGATGTACATGGTCAACAATAACAATTAGAGGGGCAAAAAAGTGATGCAAAGAATAGTAGTATTAGTAGTTGTAATAATTATAGTAATATATAATATTGGTGCAAAATCTAGTTGACGTTGGATCGAGCTGGAGTTGAGGAAGACAAGATCACCGTCGGTGACCTACAAAATAAAGTTTCGCCCAGAGTCGGTGGTGGTGGCTCTAATAGGACCCTCTGATGATCAAGTCAGCTCTTCTGGCCAACAAAAATGGAGTGCTCAAGTAAGAATTCAGCAGAATTTTGGAAAGAAGAAAAAAGCTTAGAGAAAATATATTTGAAGGATCCCTTTTTAAAGATGGAGCTTGTCGTAACCGTCCGATAGTGGACTGCTTGGGACCACGTGGAGTTTGTTATGGAGAGAGATGTTCGTTATTATGATGTGACCATTCGGTAGTGGACCGTTCGAGGCCATGTGAAGTTTGTTACGGAGAGTGGTGTCTGTTGTCATGAAGTGGCCATTCGTTGAGATTTAATAATCAAAGTTTGGAGGAAGCAGGCATTGGTTGGTGAAAAGCTTTGACATACATCAATTCTAGGAGAGTTCGGACTCCTAAAGGAAACACGGCTAGAGGAGATCATTCGGTAGGAATGCTAGCTAAAATCTGAAAGTAATACACTGGAGAAATTCGACTGAAGGAGAAGTCTGAAAGGAGTTTGGCTTCTGAAGGAGTCTGATTAAAGAAGAAATTCGAAAGAAGTTTGGCTCTTGTAGAAATTCGATTGAAGAAGAAATGCAGAAGAGGTTCGGCTCCTGAAGGAATTGACTGAAGGAGAAGTCCGAAAGAAGTTTGACTGAGGTTCGACTCCTGGAGGGGTCCGATCGAAGGAGAAGTCCGAAAAAAATTTGGCTCCTGAAGGAGTTCGACTCCTAGAGGCATTGGACTGAAGGAGAAATTCGAAAGAAGTTCGGCTCCTAGAGGTACTAGACTGAAGAAAAAATTTGAAAGGAGTTTGGCTCCTGGAGGAGTCTGACTGAAGGAGAAGTCCGAAAGGAGTTTAGCTCTTAAAGAAATCCGACTGAAGAAGTCTGAAAGAAGTTCAGCTCCTGGAGGTACTGGACTGAAGGAAAAATTTGGAAGAAATTTGGCTCCTAGAGGAGTCCTATTAAAGGAGAAGTTTGGAAGAAATTTGGCTCCTAAAGGCACTGGACCGAAGAAAAAATCCAGAAGGAGTTCGACTCCTATAGAAATCCGACTTAAAAAGAAATCTGGAAGGAGTTCGGCTCCTAGAGGAGTCCGATTGAAGAAAAAATTTAGAAGAAGTTTGGCTCCTGAAGGCACTGGACAGAAGAAAAAATTCGGAAGGAGTTTGACTTTTTTAGAAATCTGACTAAAAAAGAAATCCGAAAGAAGTTCGCCTCCCATAAAAATTCGACTGAAGGAGAAGTTCGAAAGGAGTTCAGCTCTTAGAGACACTAGATTGAAGGAGAAGTTCGAAAGAAGTTCGGCTCCTGAAGAAGTCCGATTAAAGAAAAAATTTGGAAGGAGTTTGGCTCCTGAAGGCACTAGACTGAACGAGAAATTCGAAAGGAGTTCGGCTCCTATAGAAATCCGACTGAAGAAAAAATTTGGAAGGAGTTTGGCTCCTAGAGGCACTGGACTAAAGGAGAAGTTCGGAAGAAGTTCGGCTCCTAGAGGAGTCTGACTGAAGAAGAAATTTGGAAGAAGTTCGGCTCTTGGAGGAGTCCGAATGAAGGAGAAATTCGAAAGGAGTTTGACTAGGGTTTGACCGTCGATTGAGTTCGGCTACTGAATGAATTTGGTCGCTTGAGGGATTCGACCACTAGAGGAAGAATTTTCGATCGAAGCTCCTCCGAGATTATCAATTGCATTAGACTGAGCATCAGTATGGACTTCGACGGAAGCGAGATTTATCCCCAATAATAGTCTCCCTAATTTTGAGTTCAAAATTCGAAGAAAGGGAGTATAAAAAAAGCGACTATAGAAGTCTACTTTCGGGCTCTACACTAGTTCAGATTGAAGCTCGGAGGAGATCTTATCTCCAGCCGAGATTTTAGTTGAAGTTGAAGGAGATCTTATCTTCTGTTGATGTAAAAGCTCGAAAAAAATCTTATCTCCAGTCGAGGTTGAAGTTAAAGTTGAAGAAGATCTTATCTTCTGTTGACATAGAAGCTCGGGGGAGATCTTATCTCCAGTCGAGGTTGAAGTTGAAGTTGATGAAGAAAATCTTATCTCTTGTTGATGTAAAAACTCGGAAGAGATCTTATCTTCAGCCGAGGTTGAAGTTAAAGTTGAAGGAAATCTTATCTCCTATTGACGTAGAAGCTCGGAGGAGATCTTATCTCCAGCCAAAGTTGAAATTGAAGTTGAAGGAGATCTTATCTCCTATTGATGTAGAAGCTCGGAAGAGATCTTATCTCCTATTGAGGTTGACATTAAAGTCGAAGCTCAGAGGAGATCTTATCTCCAGCTGAGGTTGAAAAAAATCTTATCTCCTGTTGACGTAAACGTTGAAGCTCGGAGGAGATCTTGTCTCCAGCCGAGGTTGAAGTTGAAGTTGAAGAAGATCTTATCTCCTATTGACATAGAAGCTTGGGGGAGATCTTATCTCCAGTCGAGGTTAAAGTTGAAGTTGAAGTTGAAGTTGAAGGAGATCTTATCTCCTACTTACGTAGAAGCTCGAAGGAGATCTTATCTCCAACCAAGGTTGAAGTTGAAGTTGAAGGAGATCTTATCTCCTGTTGACGTAGAAGCTCGGATAGATCTTCTCTCCAGTCGAGGTTGAAGTTGAAATTGAAGAAGATCTTATCTCCTGTTGATATAGAAGCTCGGGGGAGATCTTACTTTTGTTGAGGTTGACGTTGAAGTTGAAGCTCAGGGAAGATCTTGTCTCCAGCTGAGGTTGAAGGAGATCTTATCTCCTATTAACGTAGACGTTGAAGCTCGGGGGAGATCTTATCTCCAGCCAAGGTTGAAGGAGATCTTTCTCTCCTATTGACGTAGACGTTGAAGCTCGGAAGAGATCTTATCTCCTATTGAGGTTGAAGGAGATCTTATCTCCTGTTGACGTAAACATTGAAGCTTGGGGTAGATCTTGTCTCCAGCCGAGGTTGAAGGAGATCTTCTCTCCTATTGATGTAGATGTTGAAGCTCGAGAGAGATCTTATCTCCAGCCGAGGTTAAAGTTGAAGTTGAAGTTGAAGAAGATCTTATCTCTTGTTGACGTAAAAGCTCGGAGGAGATCTTATCTCTAGTTGAGATTGAAGTTGAAGTTGAAGGAGATCTTATCTCCTGTTGACATAGAAGCTCGAGGGAGATCTTATCTCCTATTGAGGTTGAAGGAGATCTTATCTCCTGTTGATGTAGATATTGAAACTCGGGATAGATCTTGTCTTCAATCGAGGTTGAAAGAGATCTTCTCTTCTATTGACGTAGACATTGAAGCTCGGAGGAGATCTTATTTCCAACCGAGGTTGAAGGAGATCTTATCTTCTTTTGACGTAGACGTTGAATCTTGGGGGAGATCTTATCTCCAGCCGAGATTGAAGAAGATCTTATCTCCTATTATTGTCGGGTACAATGGAGCCATTGTCGGAGCCTTTCCTCTCATTCCATCTAAAATGAATGAGGCTTTCGGCTTTGCTCACGTTAAGATGAGGTTCTCCTCCTATTCTTAATGGACTGTAGGGACACATAAGGGCCGTTGTCAGGGCCTCTCTCTCCATCTCATCTAAAATGAATGGGGCCTTCAACTTTGCTTGCATTAGGATGAGGTTCTCCTCATGTTTCTAACGGACTATGGGGGTACATAAGGGCCGTTGTTAGAGCCTCTCCCCCTAGCTCGTCTAAAGTGAATGAGGTCTTCGACTTTGCTTGCATTAGGACAAGATTCTCCTCCTATTCCTAACGAGCTATGGGGACACATAAGGGCCATTGTCAGGGCCTCTCCCTCCATCTCGTCTAAAATGAACGAGGCCTTCAACTTTGCTCGCATTAGTATAAGGTTCTCCTCTTGTTCCTAACAAACTATGGGGGCACACAAGGGCCATTTTCAGGGCCTCTCCCCCCATCTCATTTAAAATGAATGAAGCCTTCGACTTGCCCATGTTAGGACGAGGAACTCCTTCTGTTTCTAACATTATCACTATTGATTGCTTCTTTTCGGTCATCAGATAGTTTTGTACTGAGAAACAATAATGTTAAAATGGAGAAGTTTTATTGAAGAAAAATTATCGATAATACATTCTCAGATTCTCTGAGTTTTAAGATTGTAGGAGCGTTGTTCCTTCGAGCTCCTTCAGACAATAAGTTTTAGACCGAACGACCTCCTCTACTTCATACGGACTTTTTCAATTTGGGGCAAACTTTTTCTGGCTCTAAGGCTAAGAGATGGCCGCTCACTAAAGTACTAAGCCCCCCAGAGATGGTATTGATGATGTCGAGAGACGGTCGATCTTCTTGTTGTTTCTTTCTTATTGGTGGTTCTAGCTGCGGTAGCATCCTTGGCTGATCTTCTCTTACATCAGACTGGCATCTATGGAGCATTGAGGAGGGCGTAGTTGTGAAACCTTCTGGAGGGAACTTCTTCGCATCCTTCCATCAGGACTTTTTTGATGACGAGTTCGGAAAGGAGTACGGGTTCGCTTCCGCACGGAGGGAGTCCGAAAATGCGGTCGAACTTCATTCGTCCTTCTACTAGTGATGCTAAAGAATTTCATTCGGTCCTCTCTGATATTCATCAAAAAATTCAAACCTCGATACGGACGTCGGCTACTGATTAAGTGAGCCGCAAATCAATGGCTCATCAGATCAAAGAAGAAGATCATACCCAGCTTCAATGCTGAGTATCAGTTTCTTGCTGCTTCCTTCAAGGTAGATGAAAAAGCTTGATATAAGATGGTGTCTGGTGCATCATGGAGCAGCATCATAGTTCGGAAGACCTTCAGATGATCGACCGGATAAGAGGTTTCACCGTAGCTTTCAAACCAAGAAAAGCTCGAAGTTCGGTGGAATGGGCTCTTGCATAATTCGAGGAGAGAAAGGAGGATTGGTGCGGACGTCGTCATAATGAGTCGGGGCGACATTGTTGAGCTTCTCAATTCGTCAATCCATTCCCACAGTTTCTGATCGAGGATGTCATCTCGATCGTAGATCTTGGAAGGCTTTCGACTGTAGATGAAGAATATTTCTTTCGAAGAAGAATCACGATCTGAATAAGGATCCTCTGCTCTCTAATTTTTTTTTCAAGAGTGACGGGTATGCTAGCCCAAGTGCTCTTTCTTGGAGTCGATTCTTGACATTCTAATGATGGATTTTCTAACGAAATCACCATCGGAGGCTGCCGCATGTCCTGCACCATCTCGATGAGGTCCTAAACCTACTGCATCAGTAGGTTGAACTGCTCTGAATCTATCATGATCGTCGATGGAGGAGGTTGAAGTGCCGACGATGGAGTAGGGACAGACGAATCTAGCCCAGATCTGACGGTAGAAGCGGTAAATTTTCGGATAGTCACCTTCTTTGGAGGCATTTTTTAGAATTGAGGGAGAGGATGGAGATGGACCTTAGAGAAGAAGATCCAAAGGATTGGCTGAGTACTTCTTTAAGAATAAGGATACCTCAGGAACAGAGGGTCCTTTCTCTAGCGTCAATTCTGTTGGTGTAGAATCTGGTTGACGTCGGATCAAGCTAGAGTCGAGAAAGATGAGGTCGCCGCTGGTAACCTATAAAATAAAGTCCCATCCAAAGTCGATGGTGGTGGCTCCGATAGGATCCTCCGACGATCAAGTCAGCTCTTCTGGCCAATAGAAATAGAGTGCTCAAGCAAAAATTCAGCAAAATTTCAGAAAGAAGAAGAGAGCTTAGAGAAAACGTATCTGAAGGATCTCTTTTATAGATGGAGCTTATCGTAACCGTCTGATAGTGGGCCATTCAGGGCCATGTGGAGTTTGTTACAGAGAGAAGTATCCATTGTTGTAATGTGGCCGTTCGATAGTGGGCCGCTTGGGATCATGTGAAGTTTATTATGAAAAATGGTGTCCATTGCCATAAAGTGGCCATTCATTGAGATTTAATAGTCAAAGTTCGAAGGAAGCAGGCATTGGTTGATGAAGAGCTTTGACATACATCAATTTTGAAAGAGTTTGGACTCCTAAAGGGAACACGGCTAGAGGAGATCATCCGAGAGGAATGCTAGCTGAAATATGAAAGTAATCTGCTGGAGGAATCCAACTGAAGGAGAAGTCCGAAAGAAGTTTGGCTACTGAAGGAGTTCAACTAAAGGAGAAATTCAGAAGAAGTTCGACTTCTGTAGAAATTCAATTGAAGAAAAAATCTAGAAGGAGTTCGGCTCCTGAAGGAATCTGACTGAAGAAGAAGTTCGAAAGGAGTTTGGCTCCTAAAGAAGTCCAACTGAAGGAGAAGTCCGAAAGAAGTTCGGCTCCTAGAGGAGTTCGATTGAAGGAGAAGTCAAGAAGGAGTTCGGCTCCTAGTGGCATTGGACTGAAGGAGAAATCTGAAAGGAGTTTGTCTCCTGGAGGAATCTAACTGAAGGAGAAGTTTGGAAGGAGTTCAGCTCCTGAAGGTACTGGACTAAAGGAGAAATTTGGAAGGAGTTCAGCTCCTAGAGGAGTCCAACTGAAGAAGAAGTTCGAAAGAAATTTGGCTCCTAGAGGCACTGGATCGAAGCAAAAATCTGAAAGGAGTTTGATTTCTGTAGAAATCTGACTTAAGAAAAAATTCGGAATGAGTTCGACTCCTGGAGGAGTCCGACTGAAGAAAAAATTTGGAAGGAGTTCGGCTCCTAAAGGCACTGAATAGAAGGAGAAATCTGGAAGAAGTTCGGCTCCTGTAGAAATTCGACTAAAGAAAAAATTCGGAAGGAGTTCATCTTCTGAAAGAGTCCGACTGAAGGAGAAATTTGGAAGGAGTTTGGCTCCTGAAGGTACTGAACTGAAGGAGAAATTCGGAAGGAGTTCGACTCCTATAAAAATCTAACTGAAGGAGAAATTCAAAAAAAGTTTGGCTCGTGTAGAAATCCGACTGAAGGAGAAGTTCGAAAGGAGTTCGGCTCCTAGAGGCACTGGACTGAAGAAGAAGTCTGGAAGGAGTTCGGCTCTTGGAGGAGTTCGAATGAAAGAAAAATCCGAAAGGAGTTCGGCTGGGGTTCGGCCACCGATTGAATTCGGCTACTGAATGAGTTTGGCCGCTTAAGGGGTTCGATCGTTGGAGAAAGAATTTTTGATCGAAGCTTCTCCGAAATTATCAGTTGCATTAGGCTAAGCATCAGAATAGACTTCGACGGGAGCAAGATTTATCCCCAATATATAGTAACAATAGCAACAATAATGATAATAATAATAAAATTAGACTTAATTAGAGTGGATTCTAAAAATTTATTAAATATAAGGATACTTTGAGAATAAGTGCATTTTGAGAATAAATGTATTTTGAAAAATTGAAAATTTCACATCATGTTGGGGCTTTTATGTAGTGTTAGTGTTTTTTCAACAAAATTTTCAAAGTTTAATGGCCTTGAGCACCACGATCTACTCTTAACGAGCCCATTTGTACCACTTGAAATTATTGTTATTGTGGAAAAATGGTTTTCAAGAATGTATCGGAACTTTGGAATCAAGTAGAATTGAACACCAAATATCAATCTCCCGTACTTGCCCATCAGTGTTCAAAATAAAGAAGTTAATTAGCATTTTTCTTTTCATGAAACAGTGTTCTTGTTTCCAATCCTGCTAGGGTGCTTTAATGTATCAAATAATTGCAAGTAAAAACCACACTAAATTGAAGAAACCAGTTCACGTCCAGCATTAAAAGCAATGTAAGATTGCCTGCTTAACTAGTTCACGCAGGACAAGTTCATAATGCACAAGGACTAGCTATTAGCTTCTGCTTTATCATATTCATGAGTCATGACATAACTGCGAGGCAAACTAGCTATTTCCTCGTTAGGGGAATTGGACTGTGACATTTGACGTCTCCAAATAAATTATGTTGCTTTTAATGAGTAAAGTAGTACTAAAAAGATGGGCTGAAGGTTTGTGTAGATTTCATTGTCCCTTTTAATTCTTTTAAAAACTTGTGTGATTTGAGCACCTGCCCATTTTGTGAATCAGACAGCAACTCTTGCTAATTAGAGTGTACAAGTGGCTCTAGATAAGGGGTCCAACCAACAAGAGAATCTATGCGGTACTACATAATAAGTAGGCACTTGTATATCCTAATCCTTACTTTATATATTGAAACAACTATATTTCCCAACTTTTCAGTTGTTATAATAATTTATCTTCATTAATATATTCTCTTGGGAGCTAGATATTGATAATGAGACATCCAAACGAAAAACTCTTCTTATGTTGGAATTCTTATTAATTTATGCATAATAAAAATTCTACATCCTTCAAAATCCATATTAAAGTAACCTGTGTTGGCCATACAAAAACTTAAGCATATAATATACCAAAAAGAAAAAGACTTATTTTATAAAAATAAATGTTAGCACCTAATTCATGCTGATATTTTTTTCAGATTTATATTATATTTAGAATCTTGAGTAATTGGCATGCGCATTTGCAACTGCATGATAACTAATTTAACACGAAAAGAAAAAAAAGAAAGGGTTAAAGAGTTTCCTTGCCCTTCCCCTTCTATATTGAAAGAATAAATACCATTTGTGAAGCGATAAATTCTTTGCAGTTTCGTTGAAGCACACACCTCCCAGAGTTCCAAGAAGGCTTGGAGATACAGACTAGGACACAGCACTGCTTGGTCCTGCCAATAAAAAGCTAGGGAAACCGAGAAGAAGGCAGGCGTCGGCCCCGGAGGAAATGGGATAGCAGGGAGAGGGAACGGTCAGGGGCGAAGAGGGGGACTTGGTGCCCCGCCCCTCTCACGGTGGCCAGCGTCAGCCCCTCCTCATACTCCACCACCCATCCAGCCACCTGCTCCTTGTGGTACCACGCCCGCCACCCTCCCCACTTCTTTCCCGTCTCTTTCTTCTCGTGGAGTCCCATCACGTTGATGCTGTACCTCGTCGACGTCACCGGGACTCTCCCGTCCGTGTCCCCGCTGTGATCATCGTGCAGCAAACCATGCAGGTTGGTGAGTTTTTAATAGAGTTTTGGAATCGAGCTTTGCTTTCGTTCCATCTAGAGAAATTATCGATGGGAGCTTTGCTGTACCTGTAGACCCAGACTCGGAGGCCCGCATCCATGAACTTCTTGAGGATTGGGAGTACGGTGGATGGGGAGTCATTCCACTTTTGTATGACGTCGCTGCACCACGGCATCAACAGGCAAGCATTACCACCATGTTAATTAGCACTTCAATTTTGTTCCGATAAATGGAACTATAGGAGCATATTGCTTTCTTCTAAAGATAATGATGCGGATGAAGGAGATGGCTTAATTGTATTATAGATTAAAAGTACTGGATTGATATTGGATAATCATTCACTTTATATCGTTTTTGTGTATATACGTACATACAGACTATATAAATATATACATCTAAATGCTTTCATCTTGGCTTAATTTTTTCTTTTCTTTTTCATTAAGATATCAAAAATGATGGTAGCAACCAAGGGTGCATGGGAGTGCATTATCTTTCGAGATTAATTCAAAAGACCTCAAATCTTGAGCTCAAAGCCATATATATATATATATATATATATATATATATATATATATATATATATATATATATATATATATATATATGTATGTATGTATGTATGTATCCTAGTTACTTTCCACGGCAAAATAGCATGGATAAATGCTGGTAATAATAAATCCAAGCAAGCTTGTGACCACTACTTTAGCACTCAATGATCCAATTACGTAGCAGGATTAAAAATTTGAGGAAAATGGATAATCTGGCAAATTAACAGTAATTATAAATCTTTAACAAATCTGATGAATAAACATAAAGAAATAAATAGGATTAGTCCCTTCGTAACTTCCAACAATGGGGACCCATCATCTCGGCACATGACATGAACTTCACCCCTAGCCTTGAGTGCTTTGGAGGTAAACTTATTCCTCTAGCAACTGTGCAAATATCATCTACAACCTATAGTATTGTGATTCATGTGTGTTCTGTGGGTGCATACTAAAGCAATTTTTGGAGTAATCATAACATTGACGAATTATTAAAGTGTGTCTTTTATTAATTAATTCATCCACTGGAGCATTACTTATGGAACCATTCAATCAGTGTTTTAATGAGTTGAGTTATTGTTATGTACCATTGAGCGTGCGCGTGACCCAGGACAACTTGGTCTGGAGCAGCCGCAATAACTGCACTTGAGTTTATTAGCAATAAAGAAAAGAAGACATACCGCCAAAAACAAAGGAAAAATGAAGTGTAAAAAAAAAAACTGATGGTTAAACAGAATTGATAGAAAGACAGGGACAGCAATTCTAAGTCAGCCTGGAGACGGTAAATGAAGTAAATGGAGGAGTTTTCTAGGGTGTTCTGGGAGCAAGTGGCGATTCATGCAGCAAAAAGACGAATTGGTGCCCGCACCTGAAAATCTGATATGGAGCGACGTACCATTTTTACCACGTATCCTATTATATCTATTTTATAATATAAACTAAAACTCAATGCGGGCTTCTGCTAATAAAAACCACCCATCACATGAATTTTTTTTAAAAATTTTTGATAAAATGGATCATTCATACTATTTTAATATAAATATATCTAATAAAATCATATAAAAAATATTATCTCTAAATAATACCAATAAAGTATTGAGAAATATAGGAAGTTATCTAGTTGGCAATCTTCTTCATCTTGCAGTGAATATGTCTTGTAAAGAAGAAAAACCCCTCTCTCACCATCCATCATATGTCCTATAGAAGGGGATAAGTATTAAAACTCTAGCATTATATCTAGATCCATCCAATCATTGTGGTTGAGTTGCCCTCCATTATAATGGAGTAGGCCCCTAAGATGCGCTAGGTATAAGTAATCCACCAATTACTACAAACCTTGGGTCCGAACTCTTGATCACAAAACCAGCATCCTCTCTGTCACCCTTATCACCCACGTACTACCATCAAAGTTATCATTGGGGAAGCTTGAGGATGGGGTGGCTTCTAGGTGAACATCCCATGATTTTAGAAAATGAAAATATGTGAAGAATCGTTGGTTAGGCCATCTATCTATACCTTTCTCTTCTTTCTTATCAAGTCATCCTTTTCTTTCTATCATCCGTTAGGCCTTCTTATATCCTTCTTCTAAATTTCCTTTTTCCTTCAAAATCTTCTTCCTTATAATTAAAGACATTAGTCTCAAATATATATTACTTGGCCATGGATTATATACTAGTAAACAACATATTCCATAAATTACATATCAATTTGCTTAGAGCAAGGTATCTAGGTGGTCACTGTAAGGTATATATTACTACCAAAAATTTAACCTGGCTAAGATCATTTGGAGGGTGCAATGTTTGATCCATGATGGCTAAGATCACTCCAAGATCTACCTTAGAGTCGTGGATCTGCACATCAAAAGAATGAAAAAGCTTACTAGATTGGCTCTGGTCAGATCTTCTGATGCTTAAGTTAGATTGGACTTTATCAGGAATAATAAGATTATAATAGCAAATTTAGTGTAAAATATTACTATATTCTAGTTGGTCTGATTTTGGATGGCATTTATCTCTTTTTACTTTGGCTTTTTGGGCCTTTTGATAAGGTCAACTTATTCGGCCTTCTGATGAGGTTGAACTTATATGACTTTCTGGTGAGGTTGAACTTACTCGATCTTCTAGTAAGATCGACTTACTCGGCCTTCTAATAAATCAAACTTATTTGACCTTTTGGTGAGGTTGAACTTACGTGGCCTTCTGGAGAGATTAACTTACTCGACCTTCTGGAGAGTCAAACTTACTCGACCTTCTGATGAGTTCAAACTTACTCAGTCTTCTGAGAAGGTCGAATTTACTCAACCTTCTAATGAGTCGAACTTACTCAGTCTTCTGATGAAGTCGAATTTACTTAGCCTTTTGATGAGATCGAACTTACTCAGCCTTTTGGGAAGGTCGAACTTATTTGGCCTTTTGGTGATCTTTTCGGCCTTCTGACTTACTCATTTTTTCATAACCTTCTCAGCCTTTTGACTTACTCGATCTTCTAGTGACCTTCTTGGCCTTCTAACTTACTCGATTGTTTGATGACCTTCCTGTCCTTCTGACTTATTCGATCTTTTGATAATCTTCTCGGCCTTTTAGGCTTTCTGATGAGATTGACTTACTCAGTCTTTTGGTAAGATCGACTTACTCGATCTTCTAATAAGTCGAACTTACTCAGCCTTTTAGTGAGATCGAACTTACTCAACCTTCTACTGAGATCGAAATTACTCGATCTTCTAGGAAGGTCGAACTTACTCAATCTTCTGACTTATTCGATCTTCTGATGACCTTCTCAGCCTTCTCACTTGCTCGATCTTCTAATGATCTTCTCAACTTTCTCACTTACTCGATCTTTTGATGACCTTCTGATCTTCAAGAAGGAAAGAAGAATATATGATGGATGAGGGCTTGTGAGCTTCTCACCATGAGAGCTTTGAGTTGCGAGAGCTTTTTCCTCTTAGAGTCTATCTTTTTGGGATCCCTTGGACTTATTTATATAGATATAGAGAAAGAATACGTTGAAGTTGAAGGTGGAAACTAAAGGATGAGATATTATTCTCTCATTATAAGCCATTATCTCATTTATTTGAATTTAAATTTGCTATAATCATTCTTTTCAATTTCGGACTCCTCTTAATAGCAAAGATGTAACCACCCAGAATTCAAATTTTTATAAAAGTTCTTGCCACATGTCGATCAATGATAGGAAAGTGATTTATATGCCGTAACATATGCTTCCTACTTTCGAGTCTAAAGCAATTTTACTACTTTGGATGAAGAAAGTAATCAATAAGTAGTCAAAATATCCAAAATATCCAAAGTAGATCATAAATCAAATTATCTAAAGAATATGCAAAGTAGATCGGAAGCTGAAATATCTGAAGAATATCTAAAATAAATTGAAAGTCAATATATCCAAAGAATATCCAAAGTTGAAATATCTAAAGAATATCTAAAGTAAATCAAAAGTCAAAATATCTGAAGAATATCCGAAATAAATATCTAAAGAATATCCGAAGTAAATCGAAAGTTAAAATATCTAAAAAATATCTGAAGTAAATCAAAAGTCGATATATCCGAAGAATATTCAAAGTCAAATATCCGAAGAATATTAGAAGTCAATTATAATCCAACTTCTGAGGTCGTAGATTTTGAAGGCCCAAGTCGAGGCTTTCGTTAGGTTAGTTTTTGTCTGGACAAGTCGAATTATCCTGAGCCAGAGCTCGTACCTTTCATTAGATCAATGTTCAACCAACCAAGTCGAATTATCTCGAAACCGGAGCTGAAACCTCTCATTAGGTCGATGTTCAGCTGACCAAGTCGAATCATCTCGAGCCGAAGCTCATACCTGGCATTAGGTCAGTGTTCAGCCAATCAGATCGAATCATTCGAGCTGGAGCTCGCATTTTTCATTAGGTTAGTTCTCATCCGATCAAGTCAAATAATCTCAAGCCAGAGCTTGTAGTTATCGTTAGGTCATCCTTGTCCGACCAAGTCGAATCATCTCAAGCCGAAGCTTGTAGTTATTGTTATATTAGTTCTTATATGACCAAATCAAATCTTCTCAAGTTAGAGCTCGTAGCTTTCATTATGTCCATGTTAAGCCAACCAAGTCAAATCATTTTGATCGGAGCCAGTCGATTATCCTCACAATTGAAATTTGGAGGTCCTAGCTGGAGCTAGGATGACCTTAGTTAATTTTTCTTAATCATTGGATGGATCTAAATTCTTAGTTGTAGCTTGGTGGGATCCAAGATGGATCAATTTTGTTGCCTTTGTAGAGAAAAGCAACCCCCCTATCTGGTGCGCCAATCTGTTGCTGCCAAATTCAGCATGGCTAAGACTATCTAAAAGGTGCATTGTTTAATCTACAATGATGAAGTATAATCTATCTTGGAGTCATAGATCTGCATATCAAAAGAATAAAAAAGCTTACCGAATTAGCTTCGGTTGGTTCCTCCGATGCTTAAGTCAGATCGTGCTTTGGAAGAATAAGAATAATCAGATTATAAGAAAAAATTTAGTATAAAATATTGTCCTATTCCAGTTGGTTTAGTTTTGGATGATCTTTATCTCTTTTCACTTTGGCCTTCTAAACCTTCTGATAAGGTTGACTTGTTCGACCTTCTGATGAGGTTTAACTTACTCAACCTTCTGGTAAGAGGTCAATCTTAATCGATCTTTTAGTGAGATCAACTTATTTGGCTTTTTGATGAGTCAAACTTACTCGATCTTCTGATGAGATCAAACTTACTGAATCTTCTAGAGAGATCGACTTATTAGGCCTTCTAGTGAGTTGAACTTAGTCTTCTGGTAAGCTCAAACTTACTCGACTTTCTGGGAAGATGAACTTATTCGGCTTTCTGATAAGTTCAAACTTACTCAATCTTTTGGTGAGTTTGAACTTACTCGACCTTTTGAGAAGATCGAACTTACTCAATCTTGTGACGAGTCAAACTTACTAGGTCTTCTGGTGAAGTCGAACTTACTCGACCTTGTGATGAGGTTGAATTTACTCAACCTTCTAATGAGGTCGAACTTACTCGACCTTCTGATGATCTTCTCGACCTTTTGACTTACTCGATCTTCTGATAACCTTCTTAGTCTTCTAACTTACTCAATCTTCTGATGACTTTCTTGGCCTTCTAATATATTTGGTCTTCTGATGATCTTCTCGACCTTCTGACTTACTCGATCTTCTGATGATCTTTTTGGCCTTCTGACTTATTCAATCTTTTGATGATCTTCTTAGCCTTTTAGATCTTCTGATGAGGTCGACTTATTCGATCTTTTGATGAGATTGATTTACTCATCTTTTTTAAGAGTCAAATTTATTCAGTCTTTTGGTGAGTTGAACTTACTCGATCTTTTAGTGAACTCGATTTACTCGATCTTCTGATGAGGTCGAACTTACTTGATCTTTTGATGAGATCGAATTTACTCGATCTTCTAACTTATTCGATCTTATGATGGCCTTCTCGACCTTCTGACTTACTCGATATTTTGATGATATTCTCGATCTTCTGACTTACTTGTCTTTTGATGACTTTCTTGGCTTCCTGACTTATTCGATCTTTTGATGACCTTCTCGATCTTCTCACTTACTTAATCTTCTGATGACCTTCTCGACCTTCTCATTTATTCGATCTTTTGATGACCTTCTGATCTGCAAGAAGGAAAGAAGAATATATGATGGATAAGAGCTTGTGAGCCTCCACTATGAGAGCTTTGAGTTGTGGGAGCTTCTCCTTCTTAGAGTCTACCTTTTTTGGGATCCTTTGGCCCTATTTATATAAATGTGGAGAAAGAATACGTTGAAGTTGGAGATGAAAACCAAAGGATGAGATATTATTCCCTCATTATGAGCTATTATCTTCTTTATTTGGATTTAAATTTGCCACAATCATCCTTTCCATTTTTAGAGTCCTCTTAATAGCAAAGATGTAACCTCCTAGAATTCAAGGAAGGTGATTTATATGCCATAATATATACCCCCCACCTTCGAGTCCAAAATAGTTTCACTACTTTGGATGAAGAAAGTAGTCAATAAGTAGTTAAAATATCTAAAATATCTAAAGTAGATTAGAAATTGAATTATCCGAAGAATATCTAAAGTAGATCGAAAGTCGAAATATCTAAAAAATATCCAAAGTAAATTAGAAGTCAATGTATCTGAAGAATATCTAAAGTTGAAATATCAGAAGAATATTCGAAGTAAATTGAAAGTCAAAATATCTAAAGAATATCCGAAGTAAATATCTAAAGAATATCCAAAGTAAATCGAAAGTTGAAATATTTGAAGATGTTTGAAGTAAATCAGAAGTCAATATATCCAATGAATATCCAAAATTAAAATATTCAAAGAATATCAGAAGTTAATTGCAATCCAACTTCTAAGCTCATAGATTTTAGAGCCCCAAGTTAGGGCTTTCGTTAGGTTGGTTTTCATCTGGACAAGTTGAATTATCCCGAGCCAAAATTCATACCTTTCATTAGGTCAGTGTTCAACCAATCAAGTTGAATCATCTCGAGTCAAAGCTTATATCTTTTATTAGGTCGGTGTTCAGTCGACCAAGTCTAATCATCTTGAGTCGAAGCTTGTACCTATCGTTAGATGGGTGTTCAACCAACCAAATCGAATCATTTGAGCCAGAGCTCGCATCTTTTATTAGGTTAGTTCTCATCCAACCAAGTCGAATCATCTCAAACCTGAGCTTGTAGTTATCGTTAGGTTGTTCTTGTCTAACCAAGTTGAATCATCTCAAGCTGGAGCTTGTAGTTATCATTATGTCAGTTCTTGTCTGACCAAGTTGAATCATCTCGAGCTGAAGCTCGCAGCTTTCATTATATCGGTGTTCAACCAATCAAGTTGAATCATCTCGATCGGAGCCAGTCGATTATCCTCATAGTTGGAATTTGGAGGTCCTAGCTAGAGCTAGGCTGACCTCAGTTGATTTTTCTTAATCATTGGATGGATCCAAATCCTTAGTTGTAGCTTGGTGGGATCCAAGATGGATCAATTTTGTTGTCTTTTTAGAAGAAATCAGCCCTCTTTTCTAGCACGCCAATCTATTACTGCCAAAATCCAGCATAACTAAGACCATCAGGAAGGTGCATTATTTGATGCATAATGATGAAATATGATCTGCCTTGAAGTCATGGATCTACACATCAAAAAAATAAAAAAGTTCACCAAACTGACTTCGATTGGACTCTCTAATACTTAAGTCAGATCGGATTTTGAAAAAATAGGAATAATGAGATTATAATAGAAAATTTAGTATAAAATATTATTCTATTCTAGTTGGCCTGGTTTTAGATGATCTTTATCTCTTTTCACTTCAGTCTTCTAGATCTTTTAATGAGATTGACTTATTCGGCCTTCTAATGAGGTAAAACTTACTCGATCTTCTAGTAAGATTGACTTACTCGATCTTTTGATGAGTCGAACTTACTTGGTCTTCTAGTGAGGTCGAGCTTACTTACTTTTCTAGGGAGGTTGACTTACTAGGCCTTCTGGTGAGTTAAACTTACTCGACTTTTTGATAAAGTCAAACTTACTTAGCTTTCTAGGGAGTCAAACTTACTCGGCTTTCTAGTGAATTTGAACTTACTCGGCCTTCTGGTGAGTTCAAACTTATTCGATTTTTTGGAAAGATCGAACTTACTCAGTCTTGTGATGAGTCGAACTTACTCGGCCTTCTGATGAGGTCAAACTTACTCTCGACCTTCTGACTTACTTGATCTTTTGATAACCTTTTCAACCTTCTAACTTACTCAATCTTCTAATGATTGGCCTTCTAACTTATTCAATTTTTTGATAACTTTCTCGATCTTCTGACTTACTTGGTCTCCTGATGATGTTCTCAACCTTCTAACTTATTCAGTCTACTGATGATCTTCTCAGTATTCTAGGCTTTCTGATGAGGTCAACTTACTTTATCTTCTGGTAAGGTCGACTTACTCGGCCTTCTGATGAGTCGAACTTAGTCGGCTTTCTGGTGAGTTGAACTTTTTTAGTCTTCTGGTGAGGTCGACTTACTCAGCCTTCTAATGAGTTGAACTTACTCGATCTTCTGGTGAGGTTGAACTTTCTTGGCCTTATGATGAGATCAAACTTACTCAATCTTCTAACCTATTCGATCTTCTGATGATCTTCTCGGCCTTCTGACTTACTCGGTCTTTTGATGACCTTCTTGCCTTTCTAATTTATCCAATCTTTCGATGATTTTCTCAGCCTTCTCACTTACTTGGTCTTCTAATGACCTTCTAATCTGCAAGAAGGAAAGAAGAATATATGATGGATGAGAGCTTGTAAATTGCTGACCATGACAGCTTTAAGTTACAAGAGTTTCTTCCTCTCAAAGTCTATCTTTTTTGGGGTTTCTTGGCCTTGTTTATATAGGTGTCGAGAAAAAATTATTGAAGTTGAAGGTAGAAATCAAGGGACGAGACATTATTCCCTCATTATGAGTCATTACCTCCTTTATTTTATATTTAAATTTGCCATAATCATCCTTTTCATTTCTAGACTCCTCTTAATAGCAAAGATATAATCGCTCATAATTCAAACCTTTATAAAAGTATTTGCCACAGAGGTGATTTATATGCCATAACAGTATACATGAAAGAAACTTGAAGTACATATTATAATCCATGGTGTGTATAATCTAGATATATTATATATATTGTGAATACAATATTCAGAAAACTATGTATCAATTTGCTTTAATATGTATTTATTTATCTGAAGGTGTATATTGAGTTGCTGCTAAATATGCATCAAAGAAGTTTAAAATATACATCAGAAACTCGTAATGGTACTATGATGTTTTAGAAATAATATATCAATTTGCTTAGATTTGAATCAATTTGCTTGGCAGTGTTGGGTTGCTATTCAATATGTATCAAAGATACTTATGGTATATATAGAAATTTATTGAGTGTATATTCACGTAAATAAGTATAATATACTGATGAGCATGATATTCTATAAACTGTATATTAATTTGTCTACAAGCCCGTTTGGGCCATTGGATGACTTATTTATTATGTGTGTAGTATTTGGTTATATACTATATACTAGTAAATATAGTTTATAGCTATATAGAGAATGATTTCATATCTTGGAAGAGGAAAAAGAAATAAGGCCTCGTAGATGGACGGAGAGGAAAGGACATTTTGATGAGGAAGAACAAAGGGATTTGAATAAATGGCCTCACAAACCATGCTTCATATATATATATATATTCAAAGTTACAGGATCGATGGACGGACTCCATTAGCGAGTCCCATCTCACTTTGTATGTTTTATTTCTATTTTAAGATAAATATAGTAAGATGCGTAGCACCAAAAGAAGACCACTTGGCAGCTAGGATCCCCTCTAGGATGAGCGCTAGAGGATTTTTGTTCCAAAAGGATAGAATGAAGCTAAGGTAGGGATCATAAAACACAGTGGATTGAATTCACCGCTCAGGTACAAGAAGTGCAATCAATTAACCTTTCGATTAGCATTGCCGAGCATACATCAACTGTAGATATCCCGTTAATGTGATATCTGGTAACTTAATAATCAAAGGTAAAGTAGAAAGAGAAGAAAACCATACCTGCAAGGAGTGTATGGGTAAGAGAGGTGGGTGAGATTGGCGTGCAGCGCTTTCTGGACGTCCTCTCGGTTAAAATATTTCTCTACGTAGTCCTCGGTGCATGGATCATACCCTGCCAGCACCCTCCTCATCCCATGCCACGCCTCCTGCTTCTCCTCAATCCAAAAATGAGTCATGATCATAATATCACCACTTTTTTTTTTTTTTTTTGTTCTCTTTCTCGATTAAATTTATAAAATAACATTGACCAGAAAGAATCCATACATGCTCGGAGAAGAGACGAGGAGCGGCGACAAGTTTGGTGAGGCGAGAGGATTTGGAGACGGAAGATAGGCAGACTGGGGTGTAGATGCTGTAAATATCGATGTCGGCGTAGGATCGGAGGAATGCCCTGACGGCCGGGGAGCAGGCATTGCTACGCCGCCCCCCCTCCCCCTCCTCCTTGAAGGAGTTGCACTCCTTTAAGACAGCAGCATACAACTCATCTGATATAATAGCATGGCTCCATGCATACTCTACCATCCCCAGCTGGTCGGTTGCATCATTCAGCACTGCGTTCCCTATCTGCAGCGAAATTATCTTAATTTGTTACCACCTCCTTATGGTCAAGATTTAGATCGATGCAAACAAGATGATAATACCATGCTAGCTGCTACCTTCTATGAATGACAAACTGTTGTACATATACGTACCGACTCCAATCAAACAAATTTCCAAAAGTTCAAATGTTTTGGTTGCTATTCTCTGGCCTAAATCATCAGCATAATTAAGCTACACAGTTGTTCTGAGTTTGGCCAAGCACGGTGTCCGGTTTCTTCTCATGTTTCTGATATAAACCCAAAAAAAAAAAGAAAAAATCTAAAACACTCCCACAACTATACTCTATCCACCTCTATAGCTAGTCTAATATATAACTCCAGTTCTTATCACATGGAGGAGAACATTAATTAAAGAAGCAAAACTCTTCAATATGATACCATTAATATACGAATATTTAGCTTCAAATGGAAAATGACAACATATATATATATATAGTTTCCCCTATTTTCAAGTGCATTATACATACGGTACACCAACATCAGTATCTACCATCTACAAATATTACAACTCAAACACTAGGGAATGGGACTCGAGACAGGTGTCCTCTCATTTTTACATGCACACAATCTCTCACGTGTAGTGCACGTGTTTGATTGTAATGTTAATAATTGAAGCCAACATGTGCATCTCCAGCTGGCTGGCCAACTAAATAAAAATGCCCAGCCAAGTCGTCCTCGGAAGCATTTCCTTGTCCCCTCATTTACGAGAAGATGTTAGTAAGTAGTAATTATTTAAAGAGGAGAGAAAGAAAGAACCAAAAGGAGGAAATCAAAGAAGCAAAGGAGACAGGTACGTCCAACCGTCATCAATGCGATCCTATTATATATTTTCTTCTCACCTCTTTACATGGGCAAGGGGAGAGGGCAGAGAATGAAAATGAGTTTGAGAATTCCATGCAACCTATATATATATATATATATATATATATATATATATATAACAGAGAGACAACTTTGAGCTTGTTTTCTTGCACTTTGATGACGCCAAGGTGCAGCAAGGAATAGAATTTACTGCTGATAAACAGAAATGCTTTTGTGTTCTGAAGGAATAAGCAATGATACTAATTAAATTCAATAATTCTCATGCATCTAGTTATGTAAAATTTCTTACCATTAGGCCCTTGAAATTTATATAGGAATCTTTGCTCGCTCGTTCATTTCCTTCATATATGAGCTCTGCAAGCTGGGGAACGTAGTGCCCTATTAACATATATAAGATCGCATTACATTTAGTCCTTGCTGGTGTTGCATTTATAATTAAGAAAAGAAGAGGGTGAAGTAGCCCAAAAGAAGCTGGTATATATCAATATGATGGGTTCATTCTACCCGCATAGCTCTCTCCGGCGATATAGAAGTCGTGTGACTTCAAATCTGGAAACTTTTGGAACCAGTTCAGGAGAAAGGAGTATGAGTCTTGGGCAGTTATCCGATCACCGAGCTCCTCCAGGTCCGATGAACTATTAGTGTAGGAAAAGCCCACTCCAACCGGGGCCTCGAGGAACACAAGGTTAGCAACTGTGCGTCACATAAAGAAGAAGGAAGAAAATTATCAGATAATATTAAATGGCATGGCACTGGTGTTGTGGGAATGGAAGGATGAGAGAGTGCTTGCCCTTGTTCCAGGAGTAGGCATTGAGCGTGAGGTTGGGACTGTTGCTTCGTACCAAGAATGGGCCCAGTTCTTGGGCAGCTCCATATGCCACGGACGAGCAGCCGGGTCCTGCGTAGTTTTTCCACAACCTTCAAATTAATCAATAGAAATGATTAATTTCTAATAAACTCTATTCTTACGCATTTTTTTGAAATAGCTTCACTATTTTTAAAGGCTCCATCAAGAAAAGCAAAAAACCTTTACTCTTACATATCCTTGAGTTAAACAACCAAATTTTCAATCCCTCCTACCCTTAAAATAAAAAAATAAAAAATAAAAGAAAAACTTACTTTAACCGTTAAAATCGTTATTATAAAGGCTACAAAAATGTTACTGAAATATGGTTCCAAATTTTTTTTTTCAAGACAAAGTATATTTGACAGATTAGCTCCTTAAATTTTCTGCAACACCATATATTTCCTAATAAAATTAAGCTGCAGTGCTGCATACATCCTATTTTGTCGACATTCACTATATTTATTTTTTCGAGAAAAGCATTGGCCGTGTGAAATATATGATTCATTCCTCACCTTAAAGAATAAATTGACGAAAATATATCAAACAGTCATGTACACAACCAAGGCAGCTATGAAGAGAAAACCTCAAAAGTTTGTTTTACTCACTTTAGATGCCTAATAAAATGGTGACACATTTTATTTATAAAAAGAAATACAATATCATGCATTGTTATTATTTTTGAAGGAATTCTAAAAAGGTTTACATTTGTCAAAATAATAAATATCTAAATATGGAATATTTTAAGGTAATAGGAAGGAGAAAAATGAACTTTATTTTTTTTAAAATTTAGTTTCATGATTTAAAAATATTTTTTGCAAGCTTATAAAGGACAAACAAGCATGCAGAATTCGAAGAAATTTTTAATTTCTGAGATCATAGAATATCAGAATTGGAGGCGTATATACTGCGAAGCACCCTGAATGAGAGAACGACTTCCGGTTTGACCATGATTTAACTATTAAAAATCAAGCTAATATTTGAAACTTGGGCATTATTTGACATAATAGAAAATAGTGTACATTTATTCCTTGCATGCTGGACAGATCCCCTGCTCAACTTTTTTGTGTGATTTCTATGTTACATATTCCCACCGGCGCTCCAAATATATTATTATCAGAAAAAGAAGGTCTCGGGTAAAAAGATGTTTGACTTCCAGCTAGAAAAGCTACCTTGCTGTCTAATGTTAGCCTAACATCTCTCTATATATTATTAGAGAACTTTAATAAAGTAGATATAATATCACCCTCAATTTATTTGTTTGCTAGGATGTCTCCCTGCTCGTGCTTATCTCTTTCTAACTCGAGTGCACAGGGAGAGATGCCATAAATATTATAAAAGCTAAAGGTCAGCTATCATAAAAGTATGGAGGGCCTCTTGTCTAGAATCTACGGCCGTATAATATATACACGCTGCCACTGGTGTCGGAAGCGGTGTCACTGTTGCTTTTATTTATGCTCTTTTTAAGAAGCCAGGGCTGCTCTTCTGTCGATGGGACTGGCGCTCCCCAGTCCTCGTCTTATTAGCTGTTCGCTTCTGGCGGCCTCCTTTTTGGGCTTCAAGCGTGGTAAAGAGCAGCAACATCAGAACCGTCTGATAGAAAGTTACATTTACTCTTATGTAGTTTTTACCGTTACTGCGAGCTTCTTTCTTTCTTTCTTTACTGGGGGTTTCATTAATGTTTGAGGAGTTACCGGTTACTTCGAGCTTTTTAAGGATTCTTTTCTACGTATAAGATCGACGCAGATTTAAGGATCAATATTTTGTTTTGAATGAGAGTGAGATGTTGTGGATAATGCTAACGTGTGGGTCGAGATATTTCGGTGCAAAAGGTAGATCTGCCACTAATGGTGATCCTCTTCTCGCTATAAAATCTACGATGCCACGCCAAAGTAAAAAAGAAAAATAAAAAGACCGTCTGGTAAATGGTGGGAACGAAGGGATTTGACGTATCTAAAGGGGAGGAATGCCAGATCTAGATCTGTCATATGAAATGCCTGTGGACACCTCCACGGCCAAATTAAAGAATGGTCCGATTATCTGTGGTTACGATAGTATTTAAATAAAAATGTACGGATTACACGACAAAAGAAAAAGCAAGCACACACGGAATGAACAGATACATAACATCCGCTTTGCAGAATGAGATCCTACAATATCTTGATCGAGGTTACAGAAATATATGATGTTGCCAATTGCCAAATAAACTTTTTTTTTTTTTTTAAAAAATAGTAAATCAATTTTTTCCCCTTAAACTATAGCATTAGATTGGGATTTTATAACTATCTAGAATCTCAACTAAAAAGCTCTTTAGTCCTAACGTATGCTTGCACTAGTTACGTCCTTGTCCAATCCATTCAACACAAAACTAGTCCACGTGGATTATAGGTTGGACCTGATCTAATAGTGTTTATAACGATCCAATATCTCATCTAAAAAGATTTACCAGCAAGTATTATTTGAACCTTTTAAATCTATATAAGTGTCCAAGATATATTTAATGTATAAGTGGTATAGGATGAAACGTATATATATGCAAAAAGGTCCTCATAGGTTTTTTTAAGCTAGGTTAAGTTAAACATAGGATGACCTGGTCCAATTCTTAATGGGGTTTGCTTTGGCCGATATGTACTTGACTTGTCACCGACATGAGTTGGATCAATCTTAAACCGTGTTGGACATGGAAAAGTGGGCACTCCCACCAAACCGGTAACAAACTATGGTTGAGTTCTCAACCCTGAGGGACACAAATTAAACACATTTTACATACTTCACCAAAAAAAAAAAAGAAAGAAAAAACACATTTTATATAGAGCATCAGTTACAAGATAGCGTACACATGACCCTGTAGATTTCTAATAAAAAACCTACAAAGATGCAATGGGCTCGAGTCTTTGATCAACAGGTTAGGAGATTGTGTCAATTTCAAGTATGGGTAGTAAATTCATCACTAGCTCGGATTTAGCGTCCTTCAGGAGGGAAAGATGGTGTTGCCCAAACATTGAGAAAATGAACAAAAATTTCTCTAAACCGAGCCTCTCAAACATGCGTCCATCAACTTGAAATGCAAAAAAGAAGTGATGCAATGCAAAGCACAAGCATAAGCATGATGCAAGCCGAAAGAAAGTTCGGAATTCATCTTGGATCGATCGCCCTTTTATATTTAATCCCTTGGTTCCAATCGACATTTTGTGTTTAGTTCCTACAACGTGCATAAATTTCTGAAAAAATTGTACAGAAACATGCATAATTGTGCAAAAGCAAATTTAGCAGCGCACAAGGAACTAAACATAAGATGAAAGTAAAGTGGCAGTTCGACATAAGATCAGATGTCAGGCTCCCCAACCAAAATTAAATAATTTTAACTTTACCAGAAGAAGAACAAAATAGTTTGATGATAATCATGCATCAATTTCTAAACTAATTATAATAAATAGATGAAGAATAAAGAATTAATTGGGGTGATATCCATAGTACTCAGCTCAGAGAAGTCTGAATGCTGAAAAAGTTGGGATACGCAGATGGCAGATCTGCGCTTCCACAGTTACACCACCACTCAGTAAAGCTGAAAGAATAGGTAACAAATCAAACTTAAATAACACCATAAAGTTTGTCTCTAACAACCGAGTTCTAACCAGTAATTACCGGATCATACCGTATAAAACGCTCTTAGAAACTTCTGAAAAATATTTTTTTTCCCAACGACCATGAACCACGACCACAACAAGCAATGTCCTGAAAACGAGAGAGAGAGAGAGAGAGAGATTTACCGACCTCCATTGAGCCAGAGAAGTAGAGGCTTCTTCTCGGCTCTTCCCTGGGCCTCGAAGAACCAGTAGAAAAGGGCCTTCTCTTCCCCTCTCCCCACCGTGACGTACCCGGCGTAGTGCCGGAATTCCACCGGCGGCTGCCCCGGGAGTCCCGTCACCAGGTGGGATTCCGGCCGTGACTCCACTCCCAGTGGTGAAGCCAAGGCCAAGAATACCACAACCCAGACAAATGCGGCCATCTCTTTCGGTCTGATCTGCTGCGAGAGGGAATGGAGGGAGGGGGTCACGGGGTGGAAATAGATTATAAAGCAATGGATGTAAATAAATAATTCGACGTTTGGGTGGAAATGTTTGGGCTTTTTTGGGCAGGGACTGAGAGCGTGCGAAAAATTAGCTGTTATATTTTCTTGTCATCCCTTTGTTAATGCCCGTCCAACAAGTGCCCAGTCAAGTGGTCCATGGAAGCTGTTTGCTGTCCCCTCATTTACGAGAGCATGTTAATTAGTTGTTATTAGGCAGACAGGAAAGGAGAGAGGTATATCCTCCCATCTGTCACCTATCCAGTCCTATTCGTTTTTCTCACCTCTTTACATGTGGAAAGGGCGGGTATATATATTTATATATATATAAGAATTCCTGAGAATTGGAGTCCCAGCACAAACAGATACGATTGATAACTAACAGACAACGCTGCGCACTTCGATGACAACATGGTGAAGGGACCGATGGAGGCGGTGGTGGGTGGCAGCCGGTGAACCGGTGGCAATTGGGGGTGACAAGCCATGGTTTGGATGATCGACTAAAGGAAAGGAAAGAAGAGATGAAGTGAAGATGATGGCCGGTGTAGCTTGGCATGGGTCGAGCCTCGACTTGTATGCAGGCAACTGGGCTCTGACATCTAATCGCACCGATATAGAAGCGAGGCTCATCGAAAGGCAGTCAAAAAGAGTTCTTCGATTCTAAAATAGGGGATGGGTTTGTGAGTTGGGGAAGAATCAATTAGAAGGCAAGATCCACTTGAAGCTGAAACAGCTCAAATTCTACTATATAGTTATCACTTAGCATATACTTCAACATCTCTGCATGAAACACATGCATTTCGATTGAACTAGTGGTATAGCGCTAATCAATACGCCACCTCTTCTGATTAAATCAAAATTTCAAATAGATTTACATAGCTAGAATTATACATGGGTACTAGATCGTGCCTGATATGGCCCGACTCAGACCCACCAACCATGCTAGGCATGGCCTATCTGGTAAATGGGCACAGACCCGTTTAGCCCGAACCCCAGCCTTGTATGGTCCTAGGCTCGGGGTCTGTCGGACCGTGCCAGGCACGACATGTGGCCCATCAGGCTCGTGGGCCTCATGGATGGCACACGAGCCTGATGAGTGGTATGTTTTGTTTTATTTTTGTTTTATTTTTTTTTTTCTAAAGTAGCTTAGGTATGGTCCATAATGGCTAATTCAGTTTTTTTTTTTTTTTGATAATGGCTGGTTTTTATTTTTTTACCATTTTAATCCCCCCAATAGCCATAAAATGGTTAATTTTAGAAGTAATTTAAAATATATATATATTAGAATTCCTATAAATACCCTCTCCTCTTTCATTTTCACCATACCAAAATAATTCTTCCCTTCTTCTCTACTACTATTCCTCTTCTAGCAATATTTAGTAAGTATTCAATATTTAACAATTAGCAAGTATTCAAGTACTACATATATAAGAAGAGTATTAGTCTATCTATTGAAGTCTTAGAGGTTCTTGTTGAGGTCTTGAGGAGCACAAAACAAAGCTCATAAATCTCCACCTACTTCTACTCATAATTTCTTTATTTGGTAAATTTTTATTATCTATATAACTCATATTTAAACATGACATCTTTTGATGAGAGTCATTTTGGCATTTTCTCAATTTTTAAGAAAGAAGAAACTTCTATGCCTGTTTACTTTGAAACTAATATCGAAGGTCAAGGCTCTACCACTTCTTCTTGTAAGAGGATTAGTGCTATATAGAATGATTTTGAAAGAGTCATGGGAGATGAAGTTTTAAAAGAAAAATATAAAAAATATATTAAATTATATAGTTATACTAGTAGTAGAAAAATTGGTGATTTAAAAAGACATCAAGAGAATCATATTATGAGTGATGCTCATTTTCAAAGTATCCTTAATACATAAGGAGGTAATCTTGTAGGCAATTTTACATATGATCATAAAAATCAAAGAAAAGCACCGATAAAATAGATAGTTAAGGATGAATTATCTTTTAGTTTATGTAAATTTTTTAATTTTAAAGAGTATATTTAATTAGCCCTACAACTTGCTTACATAAGAACCAGTAGACATATATTTAACAAAGTAGCTATGACTAATTTTTTAGCAATAAAATAAAATTTAATTGAAACTCTCTCTATCCTGAATTCAAAAGTATCATTAACTTCTAATATTTGGATAGCATCTATTAGTAGTTATTATTTTATTACTTTTACTGCTCATTATATTGATAATGATTGGCTATTAAATAAATGTATTCTTTTTTTTATGCTTTTAATTTTTCATATTTTGGACAATAAATTTTTAATGCTATTTACCAAACTACATGTTCATATGATATTCTGTCAGATTATTGAAGGACTCATTACATCCCATTCGAAATAAAAATTTATTATTAAATATGCATATCATATTTTAAATCTCTCTATTCAAACTAGTATGGGTATGGTTCAAGATATTATTATAAAAATTAGAAATATGATTTTTTTATTCATGCTTTAAGAATAAAATTTTAAAAATTTAAGTAAATATGTATGGATCAAATCAAAGGCATGATCCTCCAATTAGGATGGACTAAACAGATTGCTACGAAATGACGCATAGCAAATATGATAGTCACAAAAGAAAGAAGAAAATAAAATCGTATAAATATAAAATATAGAAAATTCATATGGTTCGGAGTTCCTTGCTTCTACATCCATGATCGTACAGAATAATATTTTCACTAAAAATAAAAAATTTATAAGAAATAAGAATAAAGAAAAATCTCTTCTTTTCTCTCTCTTTTGGATGCAAGAATAGCCCTAAACATGAAGAAAAAATCTCCACCTAGAGATATCTCACTTATCTGGTAATCTCTTAGGAGTACTTACAAGAAGAACCCCTGCCTTCTTAAAAGAAGAACTCTTATCTTCTCTCTCTTTTTTCTTTCTCTCTCTCTTTTCTTTCTTGGAAAAACTCTCTTTTCTCTTCTAAAAAAGCTCTCGGTCACTCACCTGCGTTCTGCCAAGCCCCTGCTACCCAAAAGCCTTTTAAAGACTAAA
Source organism: Cocos nucifera (assembly GCA_006176705.1). Lineage (NCBI taxonomy): Eukaryota > Viridiplantae > Streptophyta > Magnoliopsida > Arecales > Arecaceae > Cocos > Cocos nucifera. The sequence continues at coordinate 1,667,743 of QRFJ01000294.1, forward strand.
ACATGCTTTAAACTGAGTCCAAAATGGAGATCAGAGTCCAAATTAAGCTCAAATTGACTCCTGACCATCCGATCAAGCCATCAACCATCCAATCATGCTCTAGATCGCCGTCTAATCATACTTGATCAAGCCCATCAAGCAGTAATTAATGCTGGCCATTTGATTGTGCCTTCTATATGTGTGCACCACCCATGGATCGGGCATATGGAGGTCGCCATCCAATCAGCATGCAATGTTGGTCAAAATGACCAAAATACCCCTGTGCGCTGCATTGTTTAAGCTGTGGACCTCTTAAGGGTCCATTCCTACCACGTGGACTGTGTCAGTTCGCTATGTGGTGGTGGACCGCGGTACATCGTGGGTCTAGGTCGGTGCGTGCATGGGCTGCATGCACGCACTCACGCGCTGGGCTGCATGGGCACCTGGCCCATGCGCCCACCTGGGTCACGCATCCAAGTGAGCCACACACTTGCTTAGCTGTTGGGCCATTGGCACCTGGGCTGCACCAGCTAGCAGGACGAGCCCACCCAGCCCTCTTTTTTTTTCTTTTATTTTCTTTTTTGGGCTTTTTACTTTGAACTTTTGCCGAGCTTCTTGAGTCTTGATTTTGGGTTCTTTTTGTGGATAGATTAGGCTCTACCATCCAACAACTCTTCCACTTGGAGACTAAAACATCCAAACATTCATCCACATAAAATAAAAAAAAATAAACTTCTAAAATAGGTTAGTATTCTGTTCGGCACCCCCTGCAACTAGCTTTGGAGGCCAATTGAAGCCATACATAATCCTAATTTCTTGACCATTGGATCTCTGATACTATTGATCATGTAGAGGGTACCTGGCTTACTGCCTCATGCTATTATCATAGAATCTTTGGTGATTTTTCAAGAGCGATCAAAAAAAAATATAGCATACCTCTCAACATCCACCTATGTAAGGATTTGACACCTTGAATTCAACCCACAGTAAGAAAAGAATCAATTTTCAGCATAGCAGTCAGGCCGGCTCTGATACATGATCGAGCCAGCTCAGATTGAGATCGAGCCAACCACATCCGAGCTACCTCTCTCAAGCAGATAGACAGCAGGAGTCTGAACGAGATGCAGTCGAGCCAGCTCAACCCCTAATCGAGTTGGCTCGACAGAAGTGAACAGAATATGATAAATTTTTTTTCTGTTTGAACTTAGATTGTGATTAATCCAAAGAGTCTATGGGAGTTGCATGTGGACCACAAGATCCAGTGGCCATAGAGGGTTGCGATCATGATCTGAAGATCGAAAAATATTTCAAGACTCCATCAAGAACATGTTCGACTCATATTAGGAGAATGAGCCATGTTTAGACTCTTATGAACTGCTGAGAAGATGATTTTTATCCTATTTAAAGGGTTGAGATACTGTAGAGCAAAAAAGATGGCATATGTGGTGTGAGAGGCATATAGAGAGGCTCAGGCAGCCATCGAGAAGAGCTTAGTAGAGCACCAAGTACGTGTAGCCCACGAGAAAGAGAAGCAACAGGCACCTAGCATCCGATAAGAAGACTGTAAGGGTAGAGCATCTTATAGCTTCTGTGGATCTTCTTAAAATTTTGAGAGAGCTTTTGTGAAGATAGCTTCTAATTGAGAAAGAATTATGTACGGTGAGTTGAGAATGGGTGTTCTCCTCTTGTACCTATTTTTTTCTTTCATAGTGAAGCTTTGCATACCCCATGGAGGCGAGTCTTTAGGCTGATCCATATACTTAATTATTTTCTTATTTTATTTTTTTTCTATTATAATAATTTGGTACTAGATCCTTAACAAGCGGTATTAGAGTAGTTGATATCCTAATAGTTTGATATTAGAGCGAGTTGATATCATAATAATTGATATCAGAGTCAGATAGTACCGAAGCACAGATTATAGTAGTAGATAGAGATTGAAGAATATGGAGAAGATAAGCACAATCAAGATGAAGATCAACAGATTTGATGGAAAGGATAATTTCTTCTTATGGCAAGTAAGGATAAAGGATATCCTCATCCAACATGGATTGATCGATGCTCTCTTGTATGATGAGATGCTAGCTAGCATAGAGGTGAAGGATTGGAAGTGGATCCAGATGCAGACGATAAGCACGATCCGCTTGTACCTAGTGGATGATGTGGTGATGCATGTACTTAACAAGACTTTTTCGATGGCACTATGGTCAAAGCTCAAGGAGTTATACATGGCGAAGTCGCTGACCAAGATGCTATTTCTTTAGAAGTAGTTCTACAGCTATGGATGGATGAAAGCCAGAGTGTGTGAAAGTATCTATCCAACTTTCAGAAGATCCTTACTGACCTCCTCAATGTTGGTAAAAAAGTTGAGGAGAAGACCAGAATGTTGATCTTGCTAGCATCGCTCCTTCCTTCGCATGAGTCCTTGGTGACTATTTTTCTAGTAAAAAAGAGTACCATCAAAATGGACGAGGTCACTGCTGTGATACTTCAGAATGTGGTTCTTAGGAGGGAGAACCCAGCTTCGAGTTTAGATGGCGACAGCTCAGCTTTGATAATTTTTAGAGAAGCAGAAGGCAGTAGATGGAGCGATAGAGAATCATGAGGAGGACGATCCAGGTTTAAGATAAGAGATCCTAGCAAGATCAGATGCTATAGATGCGACGAGTTAAAAAATTGAGTTAAAAATTGCCTAAAACTCAAGGATCGGATGAGGGCTACTACAGCAACGATTAGTAACGAGTCAGAGTATGATTTCCTAAAAATATTTGATGAGGTATCTAGTTCTTCCTAGTAATGAACTTTTAATTCTGCATGCACATATCATGTTTATTGCAGAAAAAAGCAGTTTGACTTTCTAGAGTTTAGTGATGGTACTGTTTATCTATCAGATGGATCGAGCTATACGATTAGAGACATCGGAATGGTCAGCTGAAAGACACATGATGGTGTAGTGAGGAGATTAGAGTAGGTTCGATACATATCCAATTTCAGGCAAAATCTAATCTCACTGAGCTGATTGAATTTGATTGACTACAACTGGATAGCTGGTGATGGAATCATGAAGGTCATACATGATGATAGAATGATATTGGAGGAGAAAAGAAGATAAGAGGATATTACTATCTGGCAGAAAGTTCAGTACGAGATGGAGCTTCAAGAGCCAGAGGAAGCCCAGTGTGAGGTGGAGCCCTAGGTGGAGGTGGATTGAACACGAGATGGAAGACTCGAAAGGATGCGAGGCCACATAGCAGAGTGAAGTTTCTATTACCATAGGAGAATTTTTTGAGCATGTTTTTTATCAAAGTGGACACAGCCCATGATAGAGGTGGGATCGAGCAGCCTAGCTCGACTCTTATGTTTGCCCATCCATGATCAGCAGACGTGCCCTAGGGCATGGGGGCGAGATGGGTCACAAATTTTCAAAGTCAGGTAGAGGTCAAATGTCGAGTCGTGGTGGAGATTGTTAGGATTTGATGCCTCAAATTCGATCCATAGCAAGAAGAGAATCAATTTTCAGCACAGCAGTCGAGTTGGCTCTGATACGCGATCGAGCTGGTTTGGATTGAGATCGAGGCAACTCGAACCACATCCGAACTGGCTCTCTCAAGTAGATAGATAACAGGAGTCTGGACAAGATGCAGTCGAGCCAGCTCGATCCCTGACCGAGCAAGCTCGACGGAGGCAAATAGAAAATGGAGTTTTTTTTTGTTTGGACTCGAATTATGATTAATCCAAGGGATCTACGAAAGTTGCACATGGACCATAGGATTTAGTGGCCATGGAGGGTTACGGTCATGATCTGAAGGTTAAAAAATATTTTAAGACTCTATCAAGAATATGTTCGACTCATATTAGAAGAACGAGCCCTATTAGGACTCCTATGAACTACTGAGAAGAGGATTCTCATCCTATTTAAAGGGGTGAGATATTGTGGAGCAAAAAATATGGCATGTATGGTATGAGAGGCACATAGAGAGGATCAAACAGCCATCGAGAGGAGTTTGACAGAGCGTCGAGTACGTACAGCCCGCACGAGAGAGAAGCAACTGGTGCATAGCATCCAGCGAGGAGGTTGTAGGGGTAGAGCATCTTGTAGCTTCTGTGGGTCTCCTTGAAATTCTGAGAGAGCTTTTATGAGGACAGTTTTTAATTAAGAGAGATTTATGTATGGTGAGTTGAGAGTGGGTATTCTCCTCTTGTACGTATTTTTTTTTTCATAGTGAAGCTTTACATGTCCCATGAAGATGAGCCTTTAGACTGATCTAGATACTTGATTATTTTTTTATTTTATTTTTTCTTCTTTCTATCATAATAATTTGGTATTAGATCCTTAACAAGCGGAATTAGAGTAGTTGATATCCCAATAGTTTGGTATCAGAATGAGTTGATACCACAACAAGCTGTCCAACTGAGATCAGATTGCTCTTTAATCTTTGGACATATCTGACATTCTTAAGCTTCCATATTGACTGATTCGGTATCTTTACATGCACATCATCTTTCTTCATAATGTCCATTGGTTCGCCATCATTGAGATAAATCTTTCCAAAATTTTCGGTAGTATAATTTATCATACACTCTTTTCATGAGGTAGAGTGAAATAAAACTCCAAAGTCTAGGATCTATGACTCCATCGAACTGTCCATACTGAGGACTAGGGCATCAGCTATTACCTCTATTGCTGCATTGATGGATTTTTTGTTTTAACTTTTACTCTTTCTTGCTCAACAGTTCTTCCTGGTGTGTCCTTTCTTACCGCAGTGCCAACAACCATTATCTTTCAGTCTTGATTGGCTTTTTTATTTAGATTGTGTAATTCTTCCTTTGTCTTTTTGAGTAACCAAGGTAGAATCAGAATTTTCTTTGCATTCTCTCCTTCTAATATCTTCACTGAGAATTAAATTTTGGATCTTTTCAAATTTCAGCTTGCTTGAGCCATAAGAATTACTCACAGCAATCATAGTAGCATCCCAACTCTTAGAAAAAGAAGATAGTATAATTAAAACATGAATTTCATCCTCAAAATTAATATCAATAGAGCTTAATAGACTAGTAATAAGATTAAATTCATTGATGTGACCAGCAACAGATGCACTTTTGAGTATTTTCAAATTAAATAAATGATATATAAGATATACCTTATTGGAAGCTAAAGGCTTTTCATACATATTGGTCAGAGCTTTCATCAAATCAGCTATCATCTTTTTCTCCAAGATATTGAATGCGACGTTGCAACGTTAATCTGATAACTCTCAAAGCCTGGCAGTCTAGTAATTTTTAACTTGCTTGTGACATATCTTTAGGTTTCTTTCCTTCAAGAGGTAGATGAAGTTTCTTTTAATACAGATAATCCTCAATCTATATCTTCCAAAATCTGAAGTATTTTCCATCGAATTTATCGATCTTGATCATTCCTTTATCTTCTGCCATTGCTTCCACTCTTTTCTTCAAACCTGATGCTCTGATATCAGTTGTTAGAATTGACTGAATAGATTATCACAGAACAACGCACAGTGGATACAATAGTTGCAGAAGAAAGAAAAAATAAAAGTGCATAAACACAAAATATAAAAAAGTCATGTGGTTCAAAGTTTCTTACTCTTAAGGATCCACGCCCACCATGTGGACCGTGTCGATCTGCCACGTGGTGGTGGACTGCGGTACACCATGGGTCTGGACCTACGTGTGTGCTCGCACATTGGGCTGCGCGCACCTGGCCTGCACATCCGCTTGGGCCACGCACTCATCCCAACCCCCTCTTTTTCTTTTCTTTTCTTTTCTTTTCTGGGCTTTTTATTTGGGGCTTTTTCTGGGCTTATTGGGTCTTGATTTTGGGCTTCTTTTGTGGATGGATTAGGCTCCACCACCCAACACCTTCTGAAGCTGAAACAGCTTAAATTCTACTCTATAGCTAGCACCTAGCATATACTTCAACATCTCTACACGAAACACATTGTGTGCATTTCGATTGAACTAGTGGTAACACTAATCAATACACCACCTCTCCTTACTAATTCAAAATTTCAAATAGATTTACATAGCTAAAACTTAGTTCACCACAAATTCCAAACTCTCCCTCTTCATAAGAGATACCTTTAGAAAAACATGATACTCTATTTGAAATTCTAGCTCTCTCTCTTTCTATTATTCATACAGATTTATTTCCTACCCTAAGTATTATGGAGCCACTCTCCAATTAGCTTCACTTTCTCCATAGCCTACTATACTATCACTTAGTTGGAGCGATTAAAGGATTAGGGTCTGACTATCAATTAATAATCACTTAGGGAAGATAAATGGTGTGACAAATGCTTTGAGCAGGAACTCTTCTAGAAAATTAGCTGCTCTAATTGCTAAACAGAGTCATATTTTAGTAGGTCTAGAGAGATAAATTGGGATACGACCATATAATCTTAAAGCTTAGCTTGCAACTTTCATGTTGTTGCCTATTAGGATAAAAGGATTAAGAAATCTCAGAGAGAGGATCGAGATTTGCCAAAAATATAAATAGTAGAATTTGGTGCCTAGACAAAATTTTAAATACATAATGATGGTTCTATAACGATTAGAATTATGTTGTGTGTCCATGTCCTTAAAGTTCTAGAGTTGTAGGAAGATATTTTTGAGGTGGCTCATGGCTTGTCATATATAGTGCATTCGAGGGGCACTAAGGTGTATTAAGATTTGAGAGAAAAATTTCTGATAGATTGGTATGAAAAGAGATATTACTTAATATATCACTTAATACTTGGTATGCTAGTAATGAACATCAAAGACCAACTAAACCATTGAAATCTCTTCCTATTTCTAAGCATAAATATGAAATTATATTATCATAGATTTTGCAACTAGATTGCATAGAACTCCTAGAGATTATAATGTTGTACAGGTAATTGTTGATTGACTAACCAAACCAACACACTTCTTACCATTTAGAGTTAATTTTTTTTAGAAAAATTAATAATCTTGCATATAGAGCATATCATGAAGTTGTATGGAGCTCCAATTACTATTGTGACATGTAATGACACTAGGTTTGTATCTTAGTTCTTGAAGAGCCTTCATAAATCTCTAAAAACCAAATTAAATTTCAGTATAGTTTTCCACTCACAAGTGATGGATAGTCTGAATGGAATGGACCATACATATCTTAGAAGACATATTGAAGGTCTTTGTCTTGGACTTAAGGGAATGGAAAAATCACTTGTAATTAGTCGAGTTTACCTGCAATGATAGGTATCAAGCAAGCATTCAAATGGATCCTTCTGAAGAGTTGTGTGATAGGAAGCTCTAGTCCTCTATTTATTTGGATGATGCACCTAAGGAGATAGTATTAAGTCTAGAGATAATACAATATACTATGAAAAAGGTGCAACTAATCAAAGAGCATTTTCTCATGGCTCAAAATAAAAAGAAGAGTTATATAGATAATAGAAGAAGAGAGCTAGAATTTTAAGTATAATATCATATTTTCTTGGAGGTATCTCCTATTAAAGATTTGATGAGGTTTAAAATTTGTAGCAAATTGAGTTTTAGGTATGTAGGCTTATTTGAAACTTGGATAGGGTAAGAGAGATAGCGTATTAACTAACATTACCCCATTATATCTAATATTCATAATCATGTGTTTATATGTTGATGTTAAGAAAATATGTTTTGCATCTCGGCCATATAGTGGAATATGAACCATTGCAGCTTCATTAGGACCTCACCTATAAGGAGTACCCAATATGTATTATGGATATAGGAAAGATTAAGTTTTCAAGTAGCAAAATATTTATTATATAAAAGTTCAATAGAGCAATCACATAGAAAAGGAGACTGCTTGGAATATCAAAGATGAGGTAAAGACAAAGTATCCTCAACATTTTGAAAGCTTAGATAAATTAATCTCAAGCATGAAATTATTTTTAAAAAAAAGTATAATAATTAGTCCTTTTAGAATGGGCTGGATAGCACAACACCAATCCATCTAACTATGATTCGACCATGTGATCCACACAAGCAAGAACGTATAGTAGACTCTCGAGGGGGTCTCCTTCTTTTGCTAACTCCTAGCGGAATCGGAGTGCAAGAATCATCAAACTCAAGTAGAACCTTTAGGCTTTTTTATTAGAGATACTCCCCTCCCCTTCTATGGCATTGCCGATCATTGCCCCTATATTCTTTTCTTTTATTCTTCATGTAGAAAACCCTCACTAATGTAGTCATCATACCCTTGTTGAAGCCGATGCAATAACCTTAGCCCTACCTAATTTTTCTTTACTCTTGGAAAAGTGGTTAGTTTTAATTTTCATCTTGATGATGTTCTCAGGGTTTTTACAATGGTTTTAAATCCCACACATTTATGTCATTCTTCTTTCCTCTTTTTGTAAGTTTTTGTTACAATATCCTGGTCCAACGATCTTATATTTGAACTAGGCTTGATCTAGTCAACCAGCCCAACCACCAAAAAGGAGTCCAAGGAGTGCCACATGTTTTTTTAAAGCAGTGGAAAAAGGGTTGATTGAATGGATTTTCGATCGGAGTTAAAACCAATATTAGAAGGGAGTCAAACTCCTCTCCTTTGACTTTATTTAAAGGGAAGAGGGTCTCCCCATCTTCCCCATTATGGATCAACAACCCAAGGTGAAGAAAATCATTGGAGTTCATTAAGTCTTCACCGAGGCTTCCACCAAAAATTATAGCCGAAGCACCACCAAAAAAGAAGTGAGGATCCTCTAATCTTCGAGTTAATATAGTTTGCTATCCTCCTTCGTCCTTGAAGCATTAATTTCAACCAACAATTATCAAATTTTGCATGAAAAGAATGAGCCTATTTTCTCTATTTTTAAATCTTATTTTCATTGATTTTTCACCAATGACTGTCGCCAATGACCAAAGTTTACGGGATATTCGACTGCACCACCATAGCCGCATCCCCGATGACAATTATTGCTAGCCTTGAGCCCCTTTATTCTGGGAATTTAAGGGGAGAAAAATCCCTTATTTTGCCGAGAACCGAGGAAGAAGAAAAGTGAAAGAGGAAAGAAATAAAAACAAAAAAGAAAGAAAAAAAAAGAAGGAGAGTTTCTCTCTCCTTTTCTTTCCTTTCTGTCTCTTCTCTCCTTTTTTTCTCCTTCCTCTCTCTTCCTACTTTCTCTATCCAAGTTCCCTCTCTACAACTTTCTCTCTTTCTAATTATTTCTCTTAACTTTTTTTCTCTATGAAGTTTCTCTCTTTAGTATTAATCTAGTAAAGAGCTTTTGTTTAATGAGTTTGATTGACCTTGATGAAGGGATCATGACTTATGATCATTGGATAGCGTGCCGCTCTCCATGCTGACCAGACCGACTGTTACTAGATTTGATTATCCATAATTTTTATTAAACCATCTCTAGACTAGTTCAATCATAATATGATGAAATTATCTTGATTGGACTGAATGTGATATTGATTGCTATTGCTTGGCTAACTCTATGAGGATTTCAAAATTTAAGATTTTTATTTTAAAAATAATTATAATTAAATTTGATAAAAATATGATTTTAGATATTAGATTTTGAAAGAAAATTTTTTAATTTGTTGGATTGTCAACTTGTTGTTCGTGCTAGATTAAGATAGCCCTATATTAGATAAAAAGGACTGCTTAAGATGTTGTTAGAGAATCTTCAAATCAACAAGATAGCGGTACTCCCTAATAGGTTGGTAGTATTTTTCAGTAGGATAGAGTTATTGATCCTACAGGAACATCCAGACTAAGAAACAAGAATCAAGTATAGCCAATTGATGTAAATATTAGTGGATTTGATGTAATCGTAACAGCAGTTGCAACAGCAATTACTACGATAATAATAAGTACAACAACAAACACCACCATCGAAAGAATGTAGTAAGAAGTAAGAGAAATAAAGTAATACTGTAGAATTTAAAAAGTTGGCTCTACCAGCTTTTAATAGAACAACAAAATATTTAGAAGCTAATAATTAGCTTATGGAGATGGAGAAAGCATTTACTGTTAAGAAATGCCATGATAATGAAAAGATCTTGTATACATCATACATATTGCAAGATGAGACATTCAATTTATGATAGAGACTGGAACACAAATATCAACATGATTGGGAACAATTAAGAAAAATTTCAAAGGGTACTTTATGATCAATATTTTTCTCGAAGTATAAGGACTCACAAAGAGCATAAATTTATTTATTTGAAACAAAAAATATGATAATTATGGAATATGAAGTTAAATTTATAGAGCTTGCCAAATTTATTTCGAGGCTGGTCGAGGATAAGCATGATCAAGTGTATAAATTTGAGATTGGATTGAATATAAAATTAGAAAGCAAGTGGTTCCATATGAATTAATTACTATCAAGTAGTGAATAAATCATTGATAATTGAAAAGAAGCTAATAGAGAATGTATAGAAATGGAAAGAAATCAAAAGAAAAAAAAAGAGATTAAATGAATCTCAAAGGTGGAATAGTAAATATACCGAGGTTTCAAATAAGAGATCAATAAGTGACAACTTTGGACTAACTAATAACTTCAAGTATTCTAGATAATGTGGAAATCATATATCAAATGATTATTAATGGAACATTAGTGCATATTTTGGTTGTGGTAAAAAATGCCAAAAAATAACTGAGTGCCCATAAAGAATGGAAGGTTAGCCTGCTGTGTTAGCTGAACAAAATAAGGATAGGAGCTTGAATCCCCAAACCCAAAGAAGGATCTATGCTGTTACACAACAAAATACATAAGTTTTCGATGCAACGGTGACAGGCCTTAAGAAAGATTCTCAGAATTAATTTGATCAGTTGGTTAGTTTCATTTAAGGTAAGTGATGTAACTATTTCTCTAAATTTATTGATAAATTATATAATATTTATATCATTGAACTTTGAGTTATATTGTTTATGATTTATGAATATGAAGCATAATATTTACTTATTAATTTTATCTTCTTACAAAATATTAGTTGATGCACTATTGAAGGTTTTGATTCTACTATGTATTATGACCGACTGATTTTGATTTCAAATAATTTTATATTTTATTTAATTAAAATATGAAACTAATTTTATCAAATAAAAAAAATTATTTTGAGATGGATTTTGTCTCATAGTTTGATTGTGTATCAAATTTAGCTAGTGAGGATTATATACTAGTATATCGATATCTTATTAATATGGATTATACGTTGATATATCAATACCTTATTAGTGGAGATTGTATACTGGTATATCGATATCCTATCAATGAAAATTATGTATTGATATATCAACATTTTGTCAGTGGAGATTGTATGCTGGTACATCAGTATCCTACCAGCGGAGATTATGCCTTGGTATATCAATATCCCATTAGTGGATATTGTACATTGGTATATCGATATCTTGCTAGTAAAAATTATACGTTAGCATATCCGTATCCTACCAATGAGGATTATGCATCGTCATTTTGACTTTGGCTATTCTAAGCTCATTTTAGCCTAGTCATAGGGTGTAAATATGGTTATAGCTCATGGCTTTTGAGATAAATCGGATGTTTTGAAAAATTAATTTATGAATAAAAATAAAATTTAAAAGATTGAACTTGCATGCATCTATTTTGCTAGTACAGTATATTTTGAATAAGTTTTTAAATTAATATGCTCTATATATTTATTTTTAGTATATTTTTATTATTTTATTTAGCTAGCTAAAATATTCATTACTTATTGGGCTGTCAAGCTTATCATTCTTTTTTTCTTTTTCAAATTTAGATGTTTTGTTTTAAATATGATATTGCTTTGGAAGTGAGATTAGAAATAAAATTCAGTAATAACAATATTTCATAGATTTAAATTTATTATTATTAGTTGAGATTTATCAATCAAGAATTATTTGATATAAAGGCTTTTAAATATATCAATAAGCTGGATTAGTTAATTAAATTTTAATTTTTAGTTATTTAAATTAATTTTACTATTTGTTTTATGATATCATGAAAAAAGCCTTGCATGCTTACGAGAAGAGTTGTCCATGAGTATGTGATGGTTGCTATAATCTTTGACTTGCTATCTTGGATTGAAAGCATAACATCTGTATTGGCAAAGCATTACGTGTGAAGCCATTGGGCAATTATGATCTTTTTTTTCTTATTTCCCCCATTTCTCTTTTGATCCCTTGTTATTTTCTAAATTTTGTTCTTGGTGGCAAATGTATATTAATGCAGAATGATTGTATCAGGCAATACTTTTGAGAAATTTTTGTAGCCTTGAGCTCGTTGGTGATGTTGAAGCCTTTTGTCATTAACAGAATATCAATTTCTATTGGCGATTGTCAGTCCAACTAGTCTGCAGATCGTGACAAGTTGCATTAAAAATGTGAGATTGTTGAGACCAAAACGCTTTGCATGGCAGATGAATATAAGAAAGGATTTTACAAAATGCTACCCTTAGTTGTTTGGTTGTAGATCACATCCCAGACATTCTAATGCACATTTTTATTTTTTATATAATGATATCGTCTACATAAATTAATAGATAAATAATCTTTTGGTCGTGCCAATAGATGAATATGTGGTCCAAGAAACTTGAAATTTGTTCTCATATATAAATAGTGGCCACATTTTGGAATCTAGCAATGTGCTTATATCTTGTTGGAGGACGCAGCGTATAGGAATTCTGATCGACTCATTATTTAAAAATAGGCTGGCGAAAGCACTCATTTAATGATTGTTGTAGGCTTAACTACGGGATTGAAAGAAAGTATATATGCATCCCATGACGTGACGTGCATATATGCGTTGTTGCAAGCAAGGTTTAGAAACTTTCAATACAGGCCTGTACTGCGATCTGCTGGTGGTAGGATATGAAGTATACCAACTATGTATATCGGATTTTTTTTTTTTTAATTTTTAGTTTTGGGTTCTAAACATCATACGGAGTGAAAATAGGGGGGTTTAGATCCAGTAAAATTCGATTTTTCAATTACTTCTTTTCTGAAAAGTTAACGTTATCAAAGCCGTTTTACAGGCACGATGGTGATGTAGCTTTCATATGGTAAAGGGGATCAAAGTCTTTAGAAGACAAGTAGTGGCTTCATGATTAAGGTACTTGGTATGGCAATTTGGTGAATTGTCCTTAGCTGCGACAAATAAGTATTTGGAGCATGATAACTCTCCAAAGGTGATCACAGCTGGGTACCAGCTTCCATGCATGTGCAAGTCTCTTTTATCAACATGATGGTACTCAGTTGGAATTATGCGATGACTGAGCCGGTTCAGTGCCAAATCCAGGGCCCGTCTCTGAAGCGGTTTCCTGTGGCTCTGGTCATGTAAAACCAAAATAGAGGAGGCTATTTTTCTATTCTCTCGATCGATTTTCTGAGCCCAAGCCCCCACCGTCTCCCCCTCTTGCCTCTCCTGCTTGCTGTGCCCACCACTCACCGTCCCAAACAGGCTATTTTTTCTATTCTCCCAATCAATTTTTTGAGCCCAAACCCCCACCGTCTCTCCCTCCTCTCCTGCTTGCTGTGCCCACCTCTCACCATCCCGAACACCATCTCGACACCTCGATCTCGGTCCAGGTTGCAAATGTATTGCTTGGAAGAATATTTTGTAATTAATCGGAACTACTGGTACGAAATCTGATTGCCGTCAGAGAAGACGAAATTGCTGTCGGTGATCTACAAAACAAGTCTCATTCAGAACCCGGGATGGTGGCTTCGGCAAGATCCTCTGATGGTCAAGTTAGCTTTTTTGGCCAACAAAAATAAAGTGCTTAGTCAAGAAAGTTGCAGAATTTCGAAAAGAAGAAGAGAGCCCAGAGAAAACGTATCTGGAGGATTTATTTTATAGACGGAGTTTATAACAAACTGATAGTGACAGCCGTAACTATTGGATAGTGGGCCGCTCGGAACCACGTGGAGTTTATTATGGAGGATAGTGTTTGTTGCCATGAGGTGCCAGTCTATTTGAGATTTGATAGTAAAAATTCGAAGGGGTGGGCATCGGTTGGTGATGACCTTTGGGCTATATCAATTCTAGAAGAGTTCGGACTCCTCTAAGATAGTTCGGGTGTGGGTCGGTTCATATCGTATATGAGATCAGACTCATGCGGAGACCTTCCTGAATGACTGCGAAAAGTTTGAAAGGAGTTTGGCTGCTGGAGGGGTCCGGAAGGAGTTCGATTGCTGGAGGAGTCCGGAAGGAGTTTGGCTGCTAGAGGGGTTCTAAAGGAGTTTGTCTGTTGAAGGAGTCTGAAAGAGGTTTGACCGCTCAAGAAGTCCGGAAGAAGTTCGACTGCTGGAGGAGTCCGAAAGAGGTTCAGCCGTTGGAGAAGTTCCAAGATACTACCATAAAAAAGGATTATGGCAGCAGTTCATAACCACTACCGTAGCATAAAAAATCACTGTCATAGGCTATGGCAGCAGTTTTCTAATCGCTGCTACTGCAAGCCATCGCCGTAAGCTCTATGACAGCAGTTGTTACAGCAGTTGTTTGAACTGCTTGTCCATAGATAGCCTATTGCAGTTGGTTTATAAATTGGCTGCAATAGATCGACCTATGACAGTGGTTACATAACCGCTGCCATAGGCAGCATAATCTATAGGCAGTGATTTTTTAATCGCTGCCATAGATCTAATGCAGCAATTGGTACTGTTTACATCAGGAACCTATGGCAGCGGTTGGCACAGATATAGCAGCGGTTATAAAACACTACCGTAGATCTTGAATAATTAAAAAAATAAAATTTTTATTTTTTTATATATTTTATCTGATAAATACAGATATATAACATAAGAAAATATAATAAACACAAAAATTATTCTGAAATGCTAAAATTTTATTACCCAAAAAAAATTATTATAATATTTTTTTAAAAAAATAAAATACATCAAAAGTCTCCTAAAACTATATCATCGTTGTCGTCACCGAGAGTCAGAGCCAGAGCTGGAGCTGGAATGTAGGCTAACATATCCTCGAAGCTTGTGACTCCAAAACACGCACTGAGCGTCAACATCATGTCTCTCACGATGCCCTCCAGATGAGATGCACGCTCCTCAGCCCGATCTGCCCGTGTTACAGCATGATCTACCTGTGCCAACGCCTCCTCAAGCTCCTCCCGACTGATGACATCCGAAAGTCTGTGAGGAGACGCTCGCCTTGGATCTAGTAGCTCATGGCGTGTGTCC
Source organism: Cocos nucifera (assembly GCA_006176705.1). Classification (NCBI taxonomy): domain Eukaryota; kingdom Viridiplantae; phylum Streptophyta; class Magnoliopsida; order Arecales; family Arecaceae; genus Cocos; species Cocos nucifera. Next base: position 1,682,891 of record QRFJ01000294.1, read on the forward strand.
AGGCTTGCATCGGATCCTTCTAGAGTGCTTAGGCCCCAAGATTTGAGACAGATCGTCATAGGGCCCAGAGGTATCCGGGCCCTCGCTCATGAGTGCATCTAACTGATCCTGTAATTATAAATAAAAATAAATTTTTATAAGAAATGCTATAATATTAATCATATATACTAATATATTTAATACTTATAAAAATACGCTCGATCGTGGCATTCATCGGTCTGCTCGTCTTGTCCGTATGGCTGGATCAGAAGATCTCGCTACAGCTGGGCATCACTCCATCTCTCATCAGCTATAACAAAGAATAAATTTATCAAAAAGATGATAAAAATATAAATTTAATTTATCTAGTAAGATTTAGAATTAATTACCTCTCTATGCACACGATTGGCCATAGACTCGTGGCCTAGAGTGTGCGTATACTCCTGGGTTGCACGATTCTTTCGGTTCTGATTGGAGGTAGCCTAACAAGTATTCAAATAAATAATAAATATTTAAATAATATTTAAATAAAATTTTAAGCATATTAAAAAATTTAAAAGTTAGAATTTTACTCAAACTCTTGACTCCTCCAGTGTCTAACCATCCTCTCCCACTGACTCGGAGAATAGTCCTGTATTCAGGGAACAAGCTCATCCAAAGTGTCTCATCGGTGCTCGAGCCATCCTCTATGGAGCTTGACCTTGTAATTTTGGTATAACTCTTCGATCTTCTTCAGTCGGGCATCTCGACCCCTCTTGTAATCAAAAAAGTCATACCTGCTCTGCACAAATTTATCAAAAATCAGTTACAAAATTATTCTAATCAAACATATATAGTGTAAATATATACAATGCATAAATATAACTAAGATGCGCATACTTAACTATATCTCCTTCCATATCCGATCTCCGACGACAGCATCCATCAAACGTCAGTCTCTGAGCTCTACGAGAATGATGTTTGACAGTCTTACAAGCACTCTAAAAAAGGAATGCATCTCCTGTGTGGTCTCCCTTATCGGCCTCCCCTCTACATCGTAATAGACCATCACCTGATGGTGGTGGTTCTACACATGTGCCATACGTGTGAGATCGCAAAATATTCGGCTGGATGATACACCTGCAATGTAAATACGTTATGCAAATATATAAGTATACAAATACTATATAAAAAATAAAGTTGTGCTAATATAATAAAAATGTAACTCAGATGCCTGCATAGTGGCATGTGCCTCAAATATGGGTGACAGTAGAGGCTTAGCTGCTGGTGGAGTAGATGCCGTCGGTGGAGGTCTCTGAGCAGTCGATGCTGAGGTGGATAGAGTATGCTCTGACTCCTTGGATGCTGAGCTGTGCATAACCCATCAAGAGGCAGGGGTGAAAACTAGATGGCATTTCGATGCCATCGTGACCTGCAACGTTAATGAACATTAATCAATATAACATCATGACATATCAAATTCTATTCGCTCGAAAGTTGAGCTAGCTTCGTGCCTGAGACAGCCAACTCCGTGCCTAAGACATCCGACTAGAGACCTCCCCCAGTATCCGAGCCAGGTCGGCTATGTGCCATCCCCTCGATCACTCCCTCTCTCCCTCTCTCGATCTCTCTCATCGGCGATGGCGGCGAGTCCGAACCTCTTTGTCCCAGCTTTTCCATCTCTTGATCTTCCTTTCTCCCTCTCTCGATCTCACTTACTGGCGAGGCCGGACCCCATCCCTCCCTCTCTCACTCTTTCGATCTCCCTCGTCAGCAAAATCAGAGCCCATCCCTCCTAATGATGCCGACGAAGCTGGACCCCCTCCCTCCCAATGATGACGACGAGGTCAGATCCCTTCTTTCCTCTCTCAAGTACAGATCCATCAGGTATTTGGGTTCGGATCTGATACCAGTAATTAAAATTAGGTCTGAATCTGAATATCCAGGTTCCGATCGAAACCCAATTCGTTGATAGATCTAATCCACGATCGTCGACATGGCACGACCTAAAGCTACCGCCACGGCACAGTCCAAAAAGTACGATATGAAGATAATTATAATATTTATAATAAATATTTATAATATTTATAATAAATATTTATAATATTTATTATAAATATTCTATAAATTATTATAAATATACATGATTAATAAATAATACTATAAAATTTTTAAAAAAAAATTATACCTACGACTATAGAGAGCGGGTCGCACCAAAAGATCCAAGGATTGTCGATGACGATGCTAGAGGAGGACGACAACACTAGAGATAACCTATAAAATAAAAGCAAGATAGTGAGATAGAGAAGAGAGAAAAAGAGAAAAGAGAGAGAGCAAGGGTGGTCGCGGATGGGGGCCAAGGAGGGGGGCACAGTGACGAGAAGGCCGAAGGAGGCTTCGCACTCGTCGGGGGAGGGTCAGAATGGTGGTGGTGGGGGGGGGTGGGTTTCGTAGGGGCCGAAGGAGGGTGGAGGGGGCTCGCCGGAAGGGGGGTTTGATTTTTGCACCAGGGCTAGAGAAGGATAGAGTGTGGAGGAGGGATTTCACGGGAGGCCGACGGAGGGTCGAGAGTGGATGGAGGTTCGCCAGGGGGTTTCACAGGAGGGCGAGGGAGGGTCGGATGGGGGTTTGCTGGGGACCGAGAAAGGGTCGAATGGGGGGCTGGAGGGTGGGTGGGGTTTCACGGGGCCCGAGTGAGGGTGGAGGGTGGTTCGCCGGAGGGAAGGGTTTCATGGGGGCTGAGGGAGGGTCGGATTGGAGTTTGCCGGGGGGGTTTTCGCTGGGGGCCGAGGGAGGGTCGGATGGAGGGGTGGGGGGCCGGGTGGGGTGGCATGTGGCGGAGAGGGATGATCGAGGATGAGGGGCCGAAGGGGGAGGGGGAGGAGGGGTGGTGCCGGTCGAGGGGGAAGGAGGGGCGACGCCGGCCAGGGGGGAGGAGGGGCGATGCGGTCGGAGGGGGAAGGAGCCTCACCGACGACGAAGGGGAGAGAGAGAGAGAGAGAGATCGAACGCGCACAGGAGGAAAGAAAAAAATTTAGGAATTTTTAATCTATCCTATGGCAGCGGTTATCGAACCGCTGCCATAGATCTACGGCAGCGGTTATCCAAAATCGCTACCATAGATCTATGGCAGCGGTTCTATAACCTCTACCATAGATCTACGGTAGTGGTTCTATAACCGTTGTTGTAGATCTATAGCAGTGATTTTTGATAACTGCTGTCATAGGTTGAAAATAATTTTTTTATTTTTTTAATATTATATAATTTTAAAATTTAATATCCATCTTCATCATTCATTATCTAAATAATTATCATTAGAATATCGTCGTAAAAGATCGCCTCGATCCGATGGCCTTAGCTTCATTGATTAGAAAAATTTGATTTCGACGATCACGAATGATGATGCGATGATCTGATAGATGGAGACCTTCGATGGATTCAAAAGCCTGCAATGATGATCTTAATGATGTTTGTAGCATACTATCAAAGTTTTACTTTAATCGAATATCGTTATCATGGTCAATTTAGTACGAAATAATTTCGACCGTTAAATTAGAAACAAGCAATCAAAGGGTTAAACGACATTCGATTATGAATTAATTTTTTAGTTAAATAATCTTTATTATAATTTTAAATATTTTATATGGTGATGATAGTAAAATTTAAATCATTTTTATATAAATTATTCATGTTAAGCAAATATTGCAAAAGCACGAACATAACAACCTGTGAAGTTTCAGAATGGTTATCAGAAGACGTATAGTTTTAAATCGTTCTTCATCTTATAAGTTGAATTTTATAATTACCACCATAGAAAATGATTAAAGTAGTAGTCAAGATCATTTATAAAAAAAATTATCTCATAATCAAACATCATTTGATCCTTTGATCACGCATTTATCATTTAATGGCCGAAACTAACTTATACTAAATTGACCAAGATAACGATATCCGATTAAAGTGAAACTTTGATAATACACTACAAATATCACCAAAATTATCATTATAGATATTTGGATCCATCAGAGATCTCCATCCATCAGATCATCGCATCATCATTTATGATCGTCGAAATCAAATTTTTTTGAATGATGAAGCTAGGGCCATTGGATCGAGGCAATCTTTTGCGATGATATTCTAATGATAATTATTTAGATAATGAACAATAAAACAATAAAAATGAACTTTAAATTTTAAAATTATATAATATTTAAAATATATATATATGACAGCGGTTATAATTAATCGCTGTCATAAATCAGATTATAGCAGCGATTTCTAGTAACCGCTGCTATAGGTCCGACTTATGGTAGCGGTTACAATGAACCGCTACTATAGGTCGACCTATGGCAGTGATTTTTTATAACCACTGCTATACGTCCAACCTACGATAGCGATTTTCTATAACCGCTGCTATATGTCGGACCTATGACAGTGGTTACAAAATTTGCTGCCATAGGTCCGACCTGTAGCAGCGATTAACGAAAACCACTGCTGTAGGAGCTATGACAGCGATTTCGAAAACTGCTGCCACAGTAAGCGTTGTCATAGGCCATTTTTATAGTAGTAAAAGAAAAAATTTTTGATCGAAGCTCTTCTGTGATTATCAGTTACATTAGGCTAAGCATCAGACTGGACTTCGGCGGGAGAAGAGTTTATCTCCAACAATAGTCTTCCTACTTTCGAGTTCAAAATTTGTAGGAAGGAAGAAAAAAGATGATGGTCGAAGTCCGATCTTGGATTTTCACACTTGTCAGGATGAGATATTTTGGTGTTTACCATACTGGCACCGAAACTTTCTAAGTCTGAAATGAGTCCAAAAGATGGCCCTTCGAATCTTCTATCGAAACTCTGCCCCAGGTATAGTACCATAAAAACTTCGCCCGTCGTCGCTCCTTTGTCATGATGAGTGGGACACGCGGCGCACGCTGACCGACTGAAGTCGATCTGCAATCTTAACTACTTCAGATTACCTCTGGCTATTTAAGCCCTTCTTCTATTATTCGAAAATCATTCCTGCCTGAGTCTTCTTCTTTCTTCGGCCTCCATTCGCCTTCTTCCCGAGGGTCTCATCCTTTTCTCTCCTTCTTAAGCTTCGGACATTCTTTCGATTGATCCTCATCATGTCCATCATCCTTTCATCCTTCCTGGACAGTTTAGGTCAGTTTCCTAATCCTTCTCTTAGGTTATTCATGCTTATCACTTCTGGCTCCTTGCTTTCCTGATTTTTTTTTGGGTTTTCTTAGGATTTATCTCGATCCAAATATCTTCCAAAATCTCCCACTCTATCGATTCGTGGGGCTCATCCGGATCGACCTTCTTTGATTCTGCACCTCTGATCGAGGTAGAATTCAAGAACATATCCCGCTCGTCTTTTGCTCCAGACACCATCCCATCCTTCCTTACCTCGGACAATCTTTCTCTAATCCGAATCCAATATGGAATCCCTCCAAAATATGATCTTGAACTCCCCAGCTCCGACAACTGGATCAGTTCTCCTTCGATCGATCGATTTTGTTTGTACTTAGAAGCTTTGCACGTCGGGCTTAGACTCCCGTTGCTCCCATTCATAGTCGCCCTCTTCTAATTTTTAAACATCTCCTTTGCATCTATCGTACCGAACTCCTTTCGGTTCGTCATAGGTTTCCTCTCCCTCTGTCGATTGACCGAAGTCCAGCCGACCATTTCGCTTTTTAGAAATTTTTATACCTTCAAGCGCCATCCTTCCATGAAGGATTGGTGGTACTTTTTCTCCCAGGTCGGCAAGAAGGGATTATTGAAAGGGGCCCCTTCTTCCATTCATAATTTAAAGAAAAAGTTCTTTTTTGTACATTATCTAACCTTGCCATTAGGTCTTCCTTCATGGGATTATATTAGAGAGTCAGTTTGCCAAGCTCCTAGCTTAGACGGAGCCAACCTTGATTCTTCTAATAAACTCAAGGTGTACCAAGCTCCTTTCTTTCCAACCTTCTAAAGGAACAGATCTTATTCAACCTGGATCTGAGTTTTCATGATCTTGTTGGTATATCTTTTGATTTTTGAATCTACACAATTTCACGCACATGTATTGCCACTGATCGCTCTTCTTTTTCTGCTATAGAGATGGACGTGCAAGCTACCAAGATGCTTATCAAAGGGTTCTTTATCAGGAAGAGGAATGAGAAGGTGCAAGATGATGGCTCAAAGAGGGCAAAGGTCAGTGTTTCCAGCTTTGGAGTCCCCGCTTCCACTATTGCTGTGTTCGAGATCATCGTCAGCATCGAGATTGCCCCAACTATCAAGGTTGATACCGCTAGCGCAGGCTCAGTGCCTTCCATGCTGTCAGGTTCCTCTAGCAGAGATCGGGTTTTGGAGCTCCTTATCAAGAAAGGGATAGGAGAGGAAAAAAAAAAGCCATTGTGAAGACATCCTGCAAGGCTCGCTTAGGCGGACCAGATGGCGAGGACAACGAACGAGGGGAGGATCCCTTCGACAACCCAAAGATCGTCCGAGATCTTGTTGATAGGTTTGCCATGCCCAAGGTGGTGGACCAAATGGCCGACATGGACCCGCGGCAGCTCATCTGGAATTCTCTCGGAACTATCCTCAAGGTGATTGCTCCGTTGCTCGACTCTTTCTTTTCTATTCTACACTTTTCTTCTTCTCTCCATTTTTTTTTAACATCAATCATTTATTGCAGTCGGATCACCAAATGCTCGCTCACGTCAAGAGGGCACATCGTCAGGAGGCGGAGGCACAGAAAGCCTAGGAAGACCTTCGAGCCGAGGTCTGCCATCTTCAAGAGAGGGTCGACAAGGTCGAGCATCTTACTGAGGAGAAGGCAACGGACATTGAAAGTCTTTAGGACGTGCTCCGCAAAGAGGAGTTTGCCTTGGTTGGACTAAAGGCCGCACTAGCCTTGGAGGAGGAGAGGAGAAAGGAAGCCAAAAATAGGATCACCAAACTGGAGACCCAAATGATGAAGTCGATCTCAAAGGTAATGACCCAGGCTGTGGAAGAGTTCAAGACCTCTTTCGAGATGCAGAATCTAAACGTCGAGTTTGGTCAGGAAGTGTTTATCAAGAGTTTCGAGCTCTGTGAAGGCAGGGTAGTCCAAAGGTTTTTCGAGCTCGACCTCAGTTTTTTGGAGGAGGAGGAAGACGACGTGGAGGCGGGACTGTCTAATGCTGTAGTCGACCTTTCCTTCGATGAGCCCACTTTCGGCCCGTCTGAACCTGCCGCAGAGGTGCCCAAACTAGTTCGAAAACCTAAGGCGGTCGAGAGCGATCCGGCTCTGTCCTTTGAGGTTGAGATCCTCGATTAGTTGTACATTTTTTTTTGTATCTTGTACTCAAAATTCTTGATTAAATGAAGTAAATTTTTTTCATACCCTTGAACGATTTTCATATTTCGAATATAGTCTCTCACCAACGTTGATCCACTGCCTCAGGGGGTTTCGATAAAGCCCTTGATAAAGAACCTGAGGATGAAAGTTCATCTTCTAAGAAAAAAGTTAAAGAAGATGGAGGACGATCTTCGAGCCTCACGAAAGAATGCTTCTGAGGTGACTAAAAAAGTCACTCGCCTCTAAGGCTTACATATGAAGGAAGCGGTAAGCTTTAGTATTCAGAAGGGTAGCTTCGAGAAGAAGATCGTCGAACTAAAAAGAAATGCCAGTGATAAGTCCTAGGCACTAACAGTGAAGATCAGCTCTCTTGAAGCTGACCTGAAGGAGGTCGAGAAAAAGATCCATCTTCTAGAAGGGAGCTCGTCGTGCTCTATCGACAAGGCCTGGTACGACTGGAACTGATCAATAAATTTTTTTCAGCTTCAGAAGTAGCTGCAAGATACTGAGGACTGGTATAATAGCTACTGAGTGACCTAGGTGGACAAGATATCCAGGCTTGAAAGCAAGCTCAAGATTGCTAGAGACGAGGTAGCTCATCTTCGAAAGCGACTGCACAATAATCAAGGAGTCAGCATGAGTGGTGAGTCGAAGGAGATTGCCTCCTTAAAGAGGACCGTTGGTGAGCTTTCAGAGGCAGTTGGGGTGGAGCAGGCCGATATTCAATGATTGAAGCTTCAGCTCATCTGTGGATATCGGGCTATCGAGGATGCGGAGGCCAAGTCTGAAGTTTTAAGGAGACAGCAGCGAGAGCTTGTGGGTAAGTTTCAGCTCACCAATAGAATATATGTAGATGGTCTCTTCTAGAAGAAGGAGCTCAAGGATGAGATCCTTAGGCTAAAGTAGGCCTTGGTAATGGTTGGAGCCAGCAGCCCGAAGTCCGAAGAATTCGGTTCGCTTTAGAGCTTCGATCTCTTCCTCCTCTTTTTTTTTTCTTTCAGTGTAATCGACCTTGTCGGCCTATGCTTCATTTGTAATGAACTCATTTTTGTAATGGAATAATATATTTTTTACTATTTTCATTTCGCATGAACCTAAGGCCTATTTGCGGTCTTACCTTCTTTACCTCATTTTTCTCTCTATCATTTTATTATGAAATACTTGTTGTGGGCACCGAGCTTATTGTGGACGCTGGGCTTGTTGTAGACATCGAGCTAGGATCTCTTTTATAAACTAGGATAAGGTTCTACCTTTCATACTTGACGTAGTCAGGTTGTCATGGAAAAACATGGGTAAGGATTCTCCACTAAGGTTCTTCCTTCTCCACGTCTTTGGTCTACGAGGTTCTGACTTTTGCTCATGTTAGGATGAGGCTTTTTTTCTATTCTTAATATGGCTTATGGGGGTGCATTAGGATCGTCGGTAGGATCTCTCCCTCCATCTTGCCTTATATCAACGAGGTCGTCGACTTTGCTCATGTTAGGACGAGGTTCTCCTCCTATTCCTAATGTGGCTTATGGGGGCATATTTGGGCCGTTGACAAGACCTCTTCCTCCATCCCATCTTAAATGGATGAGATCTTCGACTTTACTTATATTAGGATAAGATTCTTCTCCTATTTCTAACAGGCTGTAGGCGCATATTAGGACCGTTGTCGGGGCCTCTCCTCTTCTCTCATCTAAAATGAATGAGGTCTTCGACTTTCCTCACGTTAGGATGAGGTTTTTCTTCTATTCCCAACAGACTGTATGGGCACATTAGGGCGTTGTCAGGATCTCTCCCCTCATCTCGTTTAAAATGAATAAGGCCTTCGACTTTGCTCGCGTTACAATGAGGTTCTCCTCCTATTTCTAACAGACTTTAGGGGTACATTAGGGCTGTTGTCAGGGCCTTTCCCCTCATCTCGTCTAAAATGATCGAAGCCTTCGACTTTGCTCATGTTAGAACGAGGTTCTTCTCCTATTCCTAATGGACTGTAGGGGCACATTAGGGCCATTATCAGGGCCTCTCTCCTCATCTCGTCTAAAATGAATGAGGCCTTTAACTTTACTCATGTTAGGATGAGATTCTCCTCCTGTTTCTAATGTGACCGTATTTGTCATGAAATTAGGTTTGGAGATAGTCTCTCTTTATCACCGATATATAACAAAGATTAGGGTATTGAGGTAAAGAGATTTTATTATAATCAAATCGTTGGTAATACATTCGTAGATTTTTCAAATTTCATGGTCGAGATAGGTCTGCCCCTTCGAGTTTCTTCAAGTAGTACATCCTGAGTCGGATGACTTTCATGACCTTGTAGGATCTTTCTCAATTTGGGGCAAGCTTTTTCTAGCTCTGAGGTTGAGAGATGGCAGCTCGTCGAAGCACTAAGTCCTCTACTCTGAATATTTTATCTCTGACTCTGGAGTTATAGTATCGGGCCACCCTTCGCCTGTAAGCTGCCATTCGAACTCAGACTTTCTCTATTTTTTCTTCTAATAGGTCGAGGTTGGCTCTGAGGTCCTGTAGGTTATGCTACTCATTAAAAGCCACTATCTGTACTGATAGAATCTTAAGTTCGATCGGGATGACTATCTCTATTCTAAAAGCTAAGACGAACGATATTTCTTAAGTCAGCAGCCTTTGGATAGTGTGGTATGCCCACAGAATATGATAGAGTTCATCCGCCCAGGTTTCTCTTACTCTTTTGAGTCTTGTCTTAATGCCTTGTAATAGAATCCGGTTGGTCACTTCAGCTTCTCCATTTGCTTATTGATGAGCTATGGACATGAAGTAATGAAAGATGTTTAGATCTTCACAGAACTCGGCGAACCTCGTCCTAGTGAACTGTCGTCCATTATCTGCTATGAGAGTTTAGGACAGACTAAATCGACAGACGATTGACTTTCAGAGGAAGTCCTTTATCTTGATCTCAGTAATTTTTGTTAGTGATTCAGCTTCGATCCATTTGGTGAAGTAGTCGATCACAACCAAGAGGAACTTTCATTATCCGAATGCCTTTGAAAAAGGGCCAAATATATCCATTCCCTACTGCGCAAATGGCCAGGATGTGCTTAGTGGAGTAAGCTCGAAGGTCGGCTATCTTTGCATATTGGTATTTCTCTGACAGCGGTCATATTTTTTGACATACTCCATAGAGTCGTGGTACAAGGTCTGGTAATAGTACCCTTACCAAAGTAGTCTTTATGACAGGGATCTAGCTCCTTTCATAAATTTTCTCATGTACTTCTCATAATATGAAGTCGGCCTCTGAAGGTCGGAGCATCTCAACAGCGGTAGCAAATATGATCTTTTATATAACTTATCCTCATACAAAATGTACCGAGAGGCTTGATTCTTGAGTTTTTGAGCTTCTTTCGGATCATGAGGAAGAACTTTCTTTTTGAGATAGGCACCTAACGAGTCAATCCAACTCGGCTCGAGCTCCATCTGCATATCAAGTTGTGATTCCTCTGAGCTTGGATATTTTAGAATTTCAAAAAATACTTCTTTGAATAGTTCAGCTGGGGCTAAAGTGGTCAATTTAGAGAGGAGGTTGGCTCTTGTATTTTCTGCCTTCGAAATCTATCGAATGCCAAAACTATCGAAGGCCAGAGTCAAATCCTTTACTTTCTCAAGATATTTCATCATACTTTCCTTCCGTGCTTCATAATTGCCACTAACTTGATCGACCACTAATTAGAAATTACTATAGACTTGAAGTCGATCTACTTTTAACTCTCTTACTATTTTTAATCCGATGATCAATGCTTCATATTCGGTCTTGTTGGTGTAAAATTTGGTTGACGCCAGATCGAGCTGGAGTTGAGAAAAAAAAGGTCACCATCGATGATCTGCAAAATAAAGTCTTATCTGGAGTCGGTGGTGGTGGCTCCAATAGGACCTTTCGATGATCAAATCAGCTCTTATGGCCAACAGAAGTTGAGTGCTTAGGAAAGAACTCAGTAGAATTTTAGGAAGAAGAAGAGAGCTTAGAGAAAACGTATCTAGAAGGTTCTTTTTTATAGACAGAGCCTGTAGCAGACTGATAGTGACAACCATAGCCGTCCAGTAGCAGACCATTCAGAATCATATAGAATTTATTATGGAAAGAGGCACCGTCTGTGGCAGACTGATAGTGATAGCTATAACCATTCGATAGTGAGCCTTTCGGAGCCGCATAAAGTTTGTTACAGAGAGAGGTATTCGTTGTCATGATGTGCCCATTTATTGAGATTTAATAGTCGAAGTTTGGAGAAAGCAGGCATTGGTTGATGAAGAATTTTGACATATATTAATTTTAGAGGATTTCGGACTCCTAAAGGGAATACGGCTAGAGGGCATCATCCGAAAGGAATGCTAGTTGAAATCTGAAAGTAATCCATTGGAGGAATTCGGATGGAGTTCGACTGATGGAGAAGTCTAGAAGGAGTTCGACTGATGGAGAAGTTTGGCTGAAGAAGGAGTCTGTAAGAAGTCTGGCTAAAGAAGAAGTTCGAAAGAAGTTTGGCTGCTGAAGGAGTTTGGTTGCTGAAGGAGTCCGGGAGGGGTTCGATCGCTGGAGAAGTTTAGCTGCTGAAGAAGTTCGGAAGGGGTTCGATCGTTGGAGAAAGAATTTTTGATCGAAGCTCTTACGTGATAATCAGTTACATTAGGCTAAGCATCAGACTAAACTTCGATGGGAGCAGGATTTATCCCCAACACTAGTTCCTCCACTTTCGAGTTTGAAATTCAAAGAAAGAGAGTACAAAAAAGATGACTATCGAAGTTCTTTTTCGGACTCTACACCCATTGAGATTGAAGCTCGGGGACTGTTGAAGTTGAAGCTCGAGGAAGATCTTATCTTTGATTGAGTTGAAGTTCGAAAGAGGTCTTATCTCCCATGGAGGTTGAGAGAGATCTTATCTTCTTTTGAAGTTGAAGCTCAGAAGAAATCTTATCTCCAGCCGAGGTTGAAGGAGATTCTATTTTTTGTTGAAGTTGAAGCTCGGGAGAGATTTTATCTTTGATTGAAGTTGAGAGAGATTTTGTCTTCTTTTGAAGTTGAAACTCGGGGGAGATCTTATCTCCAGCTGCGGTTGAAGGAGATCCTATCTTCTGTTGAAGTTAAAGCTTAGGAAAGATCTTATCTTTGGTTGAAGTTGCAAGAGATCTTATCTTCTTTTGAAGTTGAAGTTCGAAAAAGATCTTATCTCCGATCGAGGTTGAAGGAGATCTTATCTTCTATTGAGGTTGAGGCTCGGGAAAGATTTTATCTTCAGTTGAGGTTGAAGAAGATCCTATCTTCTATTGAAGTTGAAGTTTGAAGGAGATCTTATCTCCAATCGAGGTTGAAGGAGATCTTATCACTTGTTGATGTTGAAGCTCAGGAGAGATCTTATCTCCAGCTGAGGTTGAAGGAGATCTTATCTTCTATTGAGGTTGAGACTCGGAAAAGATCTTATCTCCAATCGAGGTTAAAGAAGATTTTATCTCCTATTGAGATTGAGGATCGGGGGAGATATTATCTTCGATTGAAGTTGAGAAAGATCTTATCTTTTTTTGAAGTTGAAGCTCGAAGAAGATTTTATCTCCGATCGAGGTTGAAGGAGATCTTATCTCCTATTAATGTTGAGGCTTGGGGGAGATCTTATCTCCGACCGAGGTTGAAGGAGGTCCTATTTTCTATTAAAGTTGAAGCTCGGAAGAGATCTTATCTTCAATCGAGATTGAAGGAGATCTTATCATCTGTTGAGGTTGAGGCTCGGGAGAGATCTTATCTCTAGCCGAGATTGAAGGGAGATCTTATCTCTTGTTGAGGTTAAGGCTCGGGGGAGATCTTTTCTCCAATCGAAGAAGATCTTATCTCCTATTGAGATTGGAGGAGATCTTACCTTTCTTTAAAGTTTAAGCTTAGGAGAGATCTTATATCCAGCCAAGATTGAAGGAGATCCTATCTTCTATTGAAGTTGAGGCTCGAAAGAGATCTTATCTCCGATCGAGGTTGAAGTAGATCCTATCTTCTATTGAAGTTGAAGCTCGGAGAAGATCTTATCTTCGATCGAGGTTGAAGGAGATCTTATCTTCTATTGAGGTTGAGGCTCGGAAAAGATCTTATCTCCAATCGAGATTGAAGGAGATTTTATCTGCTGTTGAGGTTGAGGCTCAGAAAAGATCTTATCTCCAGTCGATGTTGAAAAAGATCTATTTTCTATTGAGCTTGAGGCTCGGAGGAGATCTTATCTCCAGCCAAGATTGAAGGAGATCTTATCTCCTATTGAGGTTGAGGCTTGGAAAAGATCTTATCTCCAGCTGAGGTTGAAGAAGAAGATCTTATCTTCTTTTGAAGTTGAAGCTCGGAGGAGATCTTATCTCCAACCGAGGTTGAAGTAGATCCTATTTTTCTATTGAAGTTGAAGCTCGAAGGAGATCTTATCTTTGGTCGAGGTTGAAGGAGATCTTATCTTCTATTGAGGTTGAGACTTGGAGGAGATCTTATCTCCAGCCGAGGTTAAATGAGATTTTATCTCCTATTGAGGTTGAGGCTCGGGGGAGATCTTATCTCTAGTCGAGGTTAAAGAAGATCTTATCTCCTATTGAGTTTGAAGGAAATCTTACCTTCTTTTGAAGTTGAAGCTCGGAAGAGATCTTATCTTCAATCGAGGTTGAAGGAGATCCTATCTCCTATTGAAGTTGAGGCTCGAAAAAGATCTTATCTCCGGCCAAGTTTGAAGTAGATCCTATCTTCTGTTGAAGTTGAAGTTCGGAGGAGATCTTATCTCTGATTGAGGTTGAAGGAGATCTTATCTTTTGTTGAGGTTGAGGCTCGGGGGAGATCTTATCTCTAGCTGAGGTTAAAGGAGATCTTATCTCTTATTGAGGTTGAGGCTCGGAGGAGATCTTATCTCCAGTCGAGGTTGAAGAAGATCTTATCTTCTTTTGAAGTTGAAGCTCGGAGAAGATCTTATCTCCAGCTGAGATTGAAGGAGATCCTATCTCTTATTGAAGTTAAGGCTCGGAGAAGATCTTATCTCCGATCGAGATTGAAATAGATCATATCTTCTGTTGAAGTTAAAGCTTGAAGAAGATCTTATCTCCGATCGAGGTTGAAGGAGATCTTATCTTCTATTGAGGTTGAGGCTCGGGGGAGATCTTATCTCCAGTCAAGGTTGAAGAAGATCTTATCTCCTATTGAGGTTGAAGGAGATCTTACCTTCTTTTGAAGTTGAAGCTTGGGGGAGATCTTATCTCCGGCCGAGGTTGAAGAAGATCCTATCTCCTGTTGAAATTGAAGCTCGAGGGTAATCTTATCTCCAACCGAAGTTGAAGTAGATCCTATCTTCTGTTGATGTTGATACTCGGAGGAGATCTTATCTCCGACCGAGGTTGAAGCAGATCTTATCTCCTGTTGAGGTTGAGGCTCGGAAGAGATCTTATCTCCAGCTGAGGTTGAAGGAGATCTTATCTCTTATTAAGGTTGAGGCTCGGGGGAGATCTTATCTCCAACGAAGGTTGAAGGAGATCTTAACTCCTATCGAGTTTAGACAGGAAGCATGCGAAAGCAGGGTAGCCCGAAGGTTCTCTGAGGTTGATCTTAACTTTTAGGAGGAGGAGGAAGACAACATGGAGGTGGGACCGTCTAATACGGTAGTTGACCTTTTCTTTTTGCATTTGACGTAGTCAGGTTGTCGGAGGAAAGCACGTATAGAGAATCTCCACTGAGCTTCTTCCTTCTTCATGTCCTTGGTCTACAAGGTTCCGACTTTTGCTCATGTTAGGATGAGGTTTTTCTTCTATTCTTAACATGGCTTATAGGGGTGCGTTAGGATCGTCTGTAGAGCCTCTCCCTCCATCTTATCTTATATCGACGAGGTCTTTGACTTTGCTCATGTTAGGATGAGGTTCTTCTCCTATTCCTAACGGGCTGTAGGGGCACATTGGGATCGTTGTTAGGACCTCTCCCCTCACCTCGTCTAAAATGAATGAGGCTTTCGAGTTTGCTCACGTTAGGATGAGGTTCTCCTCCTATCTTAAATAACCAGAGGTTTTTGACTTGCTCATGTTAGGATGAGGTTCTTCTCCTATTTCTAATATGGCCACTTTTGACTGCTTCTTTTCTGTCATCATATAGTTTTTGCACCAAAAAATAATAATGTTGAAATGGAGGAGTTTTATTGAAGAAAAATTACTGGTAGTACATTCTCAGATTTTTTAAATTTCAAGGTTATGAGAGCGTTGTTCCTCCAAGCTCCTTCAGATGATAAGTTTTGAGCTAGATGACCTCCTCTATTTCATACGGGCCTTTCCAATTTAGGACAAGCTTTCTCTGACTTCGAGGCTGAGAGATGGCTGCTCGCCGAAGTACTAAGTCTCCTAGAGATAGTATTGATGATATCGAGAGGTGGCCGATCTCCTTGTTGTTCCTCCCTCATTGGTGGTTCTGACTGCGGCAGCATTCTTGGTTGATCTTCTCTTACTTCAGACTAGCGTCTGAGGAATCGATCCAATCGGTCTCTCCTGATGAGCCTCTCGACCTCATCTTGGAGCTGAATGCATTCTTCAGTATCGTAACCGTGATCATGATGATACAAATAGTACTTGCTTCGATTGTGCTTATTTGGGAGAGATCGTAATTCTTCTGATCTTGATAGCTGATTCTTAATTTTCATCAAAACTTGAGTTTTAGGAGCATTAAGGGAGGGCATAGTTGTGGAACTTTCTGAGGGGAGAACTTCTTCGCGCCCTTCTATCGGGGCTTCTTTGACAATGAGCTCGAGGAGGAGTTCGAGCTCACTTACACTCGAAAGGAGTCCCTGAGCGCGGTCGAACTTCATTCGGCCCTCCATCAGCAGCGGGTCTATTAGACTCGCCCGCCCACCACTCACCTATGGCTTAAGTGTCGAGTACCAGTTTCTGGCAGCTCCCTTGAGGGTGGATGAAAAAGTTCAGCACAAAATGACATTTAGCATGCCGTGGAGTAGCATCATTATTCGAAAGACCTCCAGATGATCGATCGGATTGATGGTCTCATTGTAACTCTCAAATTATGGGAGCTTGAAGTTCGACGGAATTGGTTCCTACATAATCTTCTGAGAAAAAGAAGGATCAGTGCAAATATCGTCACCGTGGAAGGAGGGAGCATAATGAAGTTCTTCGATTCATCGGCTCATTTTCTAGAGCCTTTGATCCAAGAGATCTTTACGATCGTTGATCTCTAAGATTTTCTAGTAGAATGGGGGCAAAGCTCCCCCCAGGGTTGAGTCATAGTCTGAGCAAGGGCTCTTCACCCTCTACTTTTCCTTTTCAGAAGTCATCGACTGGCTAGCCCAAGTCGACCGTCCCTAGATTGGATCATGGAACTTCGGAGAAGCCTGCGTCGATCGAATTGGCACTGGAGCCTATCGATGCATGGCCTGTACCACCTCCATGAGACCGCGAACCTGCTGGACCAGCAGGTTGAACTGCTCTGCATCCACCATGGCTACAGGTGG
Organism: Cocos nucifera; assembly: GCA_006176705.1. NCBI lineage: Eukaryota > Viridiplantae > Streptophyta > Magnoliopsida > Arecales > Arecaceae > Cocos > Cocos nucifera. The sequence continues at coordinate 1,699,625 of QRFJ01000294.1, forward strand.
AGCTTGAGTTGCTAGAGCTGAAGCAAAAATGGATAGATCTGGATGGGATCTGACAGCAGAGACCGTTGACCATCGGGTCGAAGCTTTTTTGAAAGCATTTTTTTCAAGAAGAACTCTAGAGTAGAAGAAGAGAGATCGCTGCTGAGCATTTCATTAAGAACAAGGGAACCTCAAGAACAGAGGTCCCTTCCTCTAGCGTCAATCCTATTGGTGCGAAATCTGATTATCATCAGAGAAAATGAGGTCACCGTCGATGACCTGCAAAATAAGTCTCATCCAGAGCCTAGGGTGGTGGCTTCGACAAGACCCTCCGATGGTCAAGTTAGCTTTTTCGATCAATAAAAATGAGGTGCTCGGTCAAGAAATTTACAGAATTTTGGGAGAAAGAAGAGAGCCTAGAGAAAATATATCTGGAGGATCTCTTTTATAGATGAAACTTATAATAAACTGATAGTGACAGCCATAACTATCGGATAGTGGGCCGCTCGGAGCCACATGAAATTTGTTATGGAGGATAGTGTTTGTTGTCGTGAGGTGCCAGTTCGTTTGAGATTTGATAGTAAAAGTTCGGAGGGATGGGCATCGATTTGTGATGACCTTTGAGCTATATCAATTCTAGAGGAGTTCGGACTCCTCTAAGGTAGTCTGGGTGTGGGTCGGTTCATGTCCTGTATGGGACCAGACTCATGTAAAGACCTTCCTGAATGACTGTGGAGAGTTCGAAAGGAGTTTGGCCGTTGGAGGAGTCCGAAAGAAGTTCGACTGCTGGAGGAGTTTGAAAGAAGTTCGACCGCTGGAGAAGTTCGGAAGGAGTTCGACTGCTGGAGGGGTTCGAAAGGAGTTCGGCTGCTGAAAGAGTCCGAAAGGGGTTTGACCGCTGAAAAAGTTTGAAAGAAGTTCAGCTACTAAAGGGATTCGAAAGAAGTTTGGCTGCTGGAGGAGTCTGAAAGAGGTTCGACTGCTGGAGAAGTTTGGAAGAAGTTCGGCTACTCGAGAAGTTCGAAAGGGGTTCGACCACTGGAGGAGTCCGAAAGGGGTTCGACCGTTGGAGAAATTTTAAGAGAAAGAATCTTCGATCGAAGTTCTTCTATGATTATCAGTTACATTAGGCTAAGCATCATACTAGACTTCGGCGGGAGCGGAGTTTATCTCCAATAGGAACATATCTCTTGCTCTCTCTCTTTCTCTCCATCAATCTCTAATGTTTCAGGATTTCTTTGACCATGTAGAAAGGTTATAAGCAAAATACTAGTCACTTTTCACTTAGAAAAATGAAAAAGGAAAGAACCAATTTTGATTAAATCTATTCAAAGTCTGATGGTATCAATTGAAGGAAGGTGCATTTTGAAATTAGTACTAATTCATTGTTGTTTGATATGATACGGACTTTAAATTGAACTCTTATGAAAGTTCGTTTGGAAACTTGAGCCATTTCAAAGAGTCAACTTGAGATTAAATTATTCTTTGGATTGTTTGTTACCATGGTCTTAAGTAACTCTAGTATCCAAATCTAAGATTCTAAGGGTGCATTTGATTAGCTATTAAAAAAATATTTTTTTTTATTTTTTAATTTTTAAAAAATAAAAATAAAAAAGCAATATTTGGTAATATTATGAAAAGCAAAAAGTAAAAATTAAAAAAATTAAAATAATTATTTTATATATAAAGTAAAAATTTTTTGCTTTTTATTTTTTGCTTTGTATATAATTGCTTTTTGCTTTAAAGCAATGTAGTTATTAAACATGCTTTTTACTTTTTTACTTTTACTCAATAGCAAAAATAAAAAAAAATAGAAAATATTTTTTAAAATTAAAAATTAAAAAGTATAATCAAACGCATCCTAAGTGTAATATCCCAATGAATCAAAGATCTGATTGTATGAATCTTAAAGCATCCATAACAAAAAAAAAAGAAAAAGACTTAGGAGTCTTCTCTCATTGGACTCCCAATGGGAGTCGAAGGACTCCAGAGAGGAGTCCAACTTTTTTCCTCTTCACCTTTATTTAAAGAAATGAAGTTCCTTTGTAAATCCACCTCCATCGGCCTCCAAATCATTACAGAGAAGAAAAGATTTTCCTTTTTCCAAGTTCACCTGAAATCACAGTCGAATGCCACCAAGAATCTTGCTATAATGCCAAGAATCGCTAGTAAATCTTTCCCCCATCTTTCTCAACCCTTGAAAGCCCTGATTCTGTTTTAGCAATCACTGGATTTCTCTTTGGATAAATCGATCCTATTTTCTTTGTTTTTCTACCAAGTTTTCTTTGAACTTCCGATGCCGTTCATTGCCACCGATCATCGAAAAGGGAAGTATCGGCTCTGCTGCCATTGCCTCAATTGGCTGCTCTCAATCCTAACGATGTCGGTCGTGGCCTTCATTTTAGGAAAACAAATAGGAAAGAAGGGCCACCCTAAGGTCCCTATTTTGCCAAAGAACCCACGGGAAGAAAGAAAGAGAAAGAAGAAAGAAAAAAAAGAATAAAAAGAGAGAAAAAAAAGAAATGAAGAGAGAGAGAGAGAGATTTTCTCTTTTCTCTCTCTCTCACTTCTCTCTCTATTTATTTCTATCTCTATAAGTTTTTAATTTCTCTTTCTAAAAAATATACTTTCTCTCTCTATAAGTTTCTCTCTTTATATTATGTCTTTCTTCTATAATTGATCTGATAAAGAACTTTCTTTTAATGATTTTAATCTGACCTTAGTAAGAAAGTCCTGATTTGCTATTTTCGAATAGCATATCAGCATCCATCTTGATTGGAACCGGATATCATCAAATTTGATATATTGGATCCCTATGAGCCAATTATATCTTAATCTGATCTCGATCAAATAATGTTATTTAATCAAATTGATCTTTGATTATCAAGCACCGTACTAGCTTTCACCGTGACTTTATCAAATACCACTGATTTGATCATCTTTGATCTCTGTTGATATAATTTTTATCAGATAAAGTTAAATAACCGATTGATCCAGACCATTAGATATAACTACTTATGAATCTTGTCTTCCTTAATTATCCATAATCCTTCTGATTAACGGACTCAATTCTGTATAGGAGTATAGTTGTCTCGACAAAAAAATATTTAATAGTGGAATATTACAATATGATCTATGAATCGAAGATTTTAAAAAAAAAATTATGAAATTATATGGATTTATTGAAGTACGTATGAGATAAATAATATTTTATTTTTTTTAGATTTATTGATAAATTATAAAATATTTTTTGTATTAAATTATTTAAGATTTATGAATATGAAGCATGGAAAATTGAATTGCCGAATATGCTCTTTTCTAAAATATTAAATAATTTATGAACAAACATAATAAACTTCTGTGTTGCATGGTTTATGAACTTTTCGAATTAGAATATAAAAAATTATTTTTATTTAAGATAGATTTTGACTTATATCTCGACTATGTATCGAATCTCGTTAGTAGAGGTTAAATGCTAGTACTTTGATACTCTACTGGTGGGGTAGTTAAATGCTAATATTTTGATGTCCTACTAGTGAGGTGGCTAAATACTAGTATTTTAATATATCCTATTAATGAGGGTTGTATGTCGGTATTTTGATACTTGGCCAGTGAAGATTATGTGCTAGTACTTTGATACCTTGCTAGTGGAACGATTAAACACTAATATTTGATACCTTGCCAGTGGGAGTTATACACTGATACTTTGATTTAGTTCGTAGTTATTGACATAAATCGGATGTTTTGAAGAAAATTGACTTATCAATGAAAATGAATTTTGAAAAATCTGAATTCGAATGGATCCTATTTTGATTAATTTTGTATATTTTGAAATGATATACCTTATATATATATTTTAGTATAATATAATTGCTTGATTTTTCTAGTCAAAGGGTAGATAGTTTATTGGGCTGTCTAGCTCATTATCCTATATTTTACTATTTTTATAGATTCAGAGTACAGGCTTGACTTGAAGATTTGATATGGGAGAGCAATGTAGAAGTAGAATTTTATATCTTTATTTAGTTTATGATTTATTAATATTAATGAAAAATCATGGTATATTATTTTGTAATATATTTGATTTAGTTATTTGAATATAAGTTAAATATTAATTATTTAAATTTTATGATATCATGATAAGATATCTTGCATGCTTATGGAGAAAGTTCTTCATAAGTATGTAGTGATTGTCATAACTTCTGACTCACAATCTCGGATCGGGAGCATGACACTAAGAATAACGAAATCTTCATCTTAGGTTAGGAGATTTCCATGGCTTAAACACTTGGCTGATGTTTTAATTGCTAATGAACCCTGGAGACTCGTTGATGAAAGGATGGTGCGGCGATATATACATAGAATATCGGGGAAATGTCCTTTAAACATGATAAGGAATCAAGTAGCCTGTTCTTGTTTTTTTCTCTTCTGTTCCTTTTTTTTTTTTTTTTTTCTTTTTAATGGCTACAAACTGAAGCAAATTTTTGTTCAATTTTTTTTTTTATTTTTTGCCTCTTAATTTATGCTGCTTTTGTATGGATTCATCTGCCATAAAAGTTTTTCCTCGAATGTATTTTCACCAAAATCAATTGAAAACTAATAGTAAAGTAATTTTTGTTTGGTAAAACATGCTCTAACTTCACGAACATTGGTACGAATGAACTGTGTTTTCAACTTGTTGATTTGTTTTTACTCTCTTTTGCTTATCTGCTTTAATTCACTTTCGGGCTGTTTAAACTCTGGAACAGAGTCGAATGTTTTCTCGAGATCCAAGAGATCTTCCATTGGAAGCTGACATGAATCGCAAGTTTCTTTTATACCAGGTCAGTGCAGTTTATTTGGCTGAAATTTTACTCATTCCTAGTAATTTTTCTCATCTTGCCATCATGCAAATAGGAGTTAGGAGGAGCTTAACTCATATTTAGCCTAGTTGACGAGGAGCTGACGTTGGAGCCCTAATCGAAAGGAGCAAAAGAAGAAGTTGGTGCGAAATGGTCCAACAATTACTTGCCTTTGTCGTATATATATATATATCTATTTTTGAGTGCAGCACGCATGCCTTGGGGCGAATGTGACAATTTGCAAGACTTTCAGTATGTAGTTAATACGAGGAACCGCATTTGCATCCTAGGTAAAGTAATTAGCTAGCTTTTCTCCATTTCAGTAGCTCATCTTGTGAAACTTTCTTTGGCCATTTGGTTAGTCATTAAAAAATATATATATATATATATATTTTATTTTAAAATTTATAAAAGTAAAAATCAAAAAGCAACGTCCAATAATATTATAAAAAATAAAAAATTAAAATTAAAATAATCAAAATAATTATTTTATATGCAAAATAAAAAATTTTTTGCTTTATATATAACTATTTTTTTACTCTGTTGCAACGTAGTTGCTAAACATGTTTTTTATTTTTTTTCTTTTGCTCAATAGTAAAAATCAAAAGAAAATATATTTTTTAAACATTAAAAATCAAAAAAGTTTTATTCAAGCACGCTCAAGTTTTTTCCGATTTTTTCTCATAACTTTCGGTTACTTTTTAAGGTCAACTTCTCTCTTTAGTTCTTGTGCTGTAGAATTGAATTGAATGAGTAATAGGACAATCGGGCAGGGGATTTACAAGAGGAGCTGGTCGTAAGTTGGGAGCAATTCATTCCATCTGCTGCAGCGTCGCGTATCCTCCTAATTTGTTAGATAAAACTGGTAACATCATGGAAGAAGAGAGTAAATCTGCTTCTAGGAATGTTTGTCTTTGTTAGGTTGATCTCTTTTTTTTTTCCAATGAAAATGCTATTCATTGCAAATGTTCGTAACATATGATTAATTTATCGATGAAATTCCTTTCATGATCTGGAAATTCTTTGGCTGAATTGAGCAATTTTTGTGAAATCTCATGGGAGGAAGCAATTTGAGATTGCTCCGCTCCTCGTTGATGGGCATGTTACAATAGGACTGGCTTCATGCAGACGGCGAATTAATTAATCTTATTTACTGTTCGAATTCAAGCAAGCCCATCCCAACGATTAAACGTAGACAGGTAATGAGGATAGGATCATAATTAATTTGATGGCGTGAGGTGTCAAGGAGTTTGAATTATTATTGTCCCAACAAAAGCCCTAAGATTTGATCTGCCTTGGTGACACGAATCATATGAAACGAAGTTAAAATTAATTGGACCCTTGAATTACTAAGATATGGTTCACAAAAGTGTCTCTAATTGTCGTGTAGATCCTTATAGAACTCCCATACCACCTAACAAGATTCTGCATGATAAACTGAAATCCCAATTACGACGACTTCATGCATTGATTACCCGATTCCTTCTCTTGTTAAATTCACATTGGCGGCTATGGAGTGTTCTTTGTGGCATACATGCTTGGTGAAGATGACGTGCTAAAAATTGTTGGCTTCGAGAGGAAAAGAACTTGAATGTGAGCATCCGGATCTCTACAAGTCCAAGCAGTCCAAAAAAAAAAAAAAAAGAAAAGAAAGAAAATGATGCCAACTTTAATTTCACGGTGCGGCTTTAAACTTCAAAGACCGACTAGTTTCGCTTGGCCCTGTGATTTTCTTATGGTGAAAACAATAGGTTTGGGCTTCCAGAGAAAATAAATCAATTAAGTCGAGCGAAATTCCAAAGAATGAAAGTATTTCACTCATTCGAGATTATCTTATATGCGATCTTTCAAATACTACGTGTCGTAATGAGATCCTTCAAAGTTTGTTTTCACAACCACAAGAAATCATGTATCATGTATGAAGCGACCCTGCCTTCAAACTTGGCAACAACTATGGTTCATACGCGGTGAGAAATTTCTACCATGGTGCCGTGTGCGCGGCTGCTTGCGAATCTTGAAACCACCTTCACAAGTACCTTGTATTTTACGTGCTTTTGAGAGATTTTGCTTTGCATGCATATGCTATCTTGTAGAAGTCATATGAAAAACATTTCGTGAGAAAAATAATTGTAGAGAAAGTAAAAGAACACACCATTAGAGATATTGGAGGTCAGGAGAAGAGCAAGGATTTAAAGGAGCTTATAGTTATCGGTGGTCTTTATCTATCAGCTTATTATACGGTCGTTTATGACTGTCGAATCAAATTTTATTGATCGACATAGCTAGGGCTATCGAATCGAGATAGTCATTTATGATGACACTCTAACGATAATTATTTAGATAATGAATGGTGGAGATGGAATTTAAATTTTAAAATTCTATCATATTCAGAATAAAATATAAAAAAATTATATTCTGCATCTATAGCAGCAGTTGATAATAACTATTACCATACATTCTGTTGCTGTGGTTGTTAACTATTGCCATAGACCAACGGTAGCAGTTATATATAACCGCTACCACAGATTTGAGATATCATAGTGGTTATGGTAACCGCTGCTATAGATCAAACATATACAGTGACTTTTGAAAACTACAACCATAGGTCAAATCTATAATAGCAGTTATGCATAACCATTTATACGGATCAAATATATGGCAACGGTTATAAGTAACCGCTGCTATATGTTTTCTGTGATAGTGGTTATATGTAACCATTGTCGTATCTCTAACCTGTGGTTGCGATTATGTATAACTGTTGCTGTAGATTTTATAGTAGCGATTTTTAAACCTAGTAAGCATTGCCATAAGCTTTTATTGTAATAGTGATAGTTAGAATTAAACTTAAGGATTATGATCACTAGGGACATGATAGAAGTAGCAAAAAAGATTCAAATTTGGATTTCAGATTAACATATATTGTAATGAAATTATGCACAAGTGGCATCCAATGTGTATAACAGAACTAGATTAGTTTTCTTGGATTTCAATAAGTAAGGCTTGACCTAAGTCAACCTTTGAATATAGGATGTTATACCGATAAGTTATGCTGTACTGGATGTACCTATTTAATTATTATTTAGATGATTTTGAAATTCTAAACTTAATATGGGTAAAGATCATGATGACTTTTTTAATTTTGATATTAAGTATTTAATCATTATAATTTTTTGGTTTATTATAAGAAAGTTTGTTTGGGATGTGACATAAGAATTGCATTGAGATAAATATTTTTTGAGTATTAAATCTATAAGAGGATCATGTATGAAACTTGCATGTAAATGAAAAATATATTAGACTCTATTGGTAGATTGGATTTTATTGTAAGAGAATGACATATACATCTTTGTGAAATTTTTAGTTATTTAAATTATCATATTTAGATTTGATTACTTAATTTTTTGGAGATTTTTGGAGAGTATTTTAAGTCATAGCTTAGGCTTTTGAGTTGATCTAAGGTATGTTGTAATTGTTAAATTTTTGGAAGACCTATATAAGTTTTATCAAATAAGGGACAAGATTTCATATCGGTTTATTTATTGATGCTAAGGGTCATGATGAAAGAAGCTTTATGAGAAATGATTGAGTTGATTCTACTTATTGGGATGTTGATGTGAGGTTTTCTAATTTGTTGGAGATTTTGAGTTAATTATTTTGCAAAGAAAGGTTAGTTTGTCGAGTAAATTTAGGGTTAACTCATTTCAAATTAATTCTAAATGTATTGCATTCTAGATGAGTGGTGGAGCTTATCGAATGGTTTCAAATATAGGAAGTGGATCAATGTTTAAATCTGTTATGATATGCTCGAGGCATTTTAAGAACAACGTGACTTAAAAGTTTTGCTTTGGTTCTATCTAAAAATTTGAATGGTTGGATTTTTTTTAGATTCTCATATAAAGTAGCATTTTTGTCAAAATTTGATAAACCTCAAAATATGATAAATAAAGATCAGAGTGCACAGCAAAAGCATGGTGGTTTGAACTGATTAGAAACATTAATTATTTGATTCAAAAAATATTTTAATGGAAGACATCAATTTCTAACTAAGGAAGGATTTTATTGATAATGAAAGGATCTAATGTTAAAAAGTCACATAAATTCTTTTTTTATGTTGAGATCTCGTGAAGCGAGCACTCTAAGAGGTAGACTATTTAGTAGCTTGAGGATGACATGATGGATGTATACTTTTGAAGTTATGACTCAAGAAAGCTAATTTCGAGGATGAAATTATTTTAAGGAAGAAGATTGTAATAACCCGACTCCTTAATCACCCCAAAATAAAATTAAGAAAAAAGTCTTCTATATGGATTCTAAAGCATGAAAAGAAAAAACAAAAAAAAAAAAACTCACATGTGCAGTGCGCATGAGGCGAGGGAACAAAAGACTCCGATGGGAGTCTTCCTCTTCTCTAACTCTGTTGGAGAAAGGGCTTGGGTTTTTACCTAAAATATATGGAGTTTTGGCCTATAAATTGAGATCCCTTCTTCCTCCTTGATTACCCATCCTAACTATTCAAAAATTATGGTCGATTTTAAGATTTTCCATCGAGCCCTCTTGAGATTTTACCAAAGAGGTCACTGGATCTCTCACCATTAGTGTTAGGGAACCAAGATAATGCCTTCTCCCTTCTTTTTAGAGCCTCTCTATTGCCAGAATAGGCTCGATAAGCAGTCAGATTTGTTGTGAACAGAGCCTCCCTTGTCCTTAGATTCTTTTTTTGTTTCACCAATTGTTGATGATTGTGACCACCATCGAGGTCATCTCCTAATTGGGGCTGAGTAGCTGTTGGTTGCCGGCCTAGTTTCACAACCATGGCTGGGTGAAGATGTGAAGGGAAAGTAGATATTTGGTTTGTTAAGAAAAATACCTCAAATTTGATCCATAGCAGTGACGGAAGAGCCCACAGCATAGCCCATGCGAAGAAGAAGCTCACAGGAGCATGCATGGCCCATAGGCACACATGGCCTAGGGATGCAGGTGCATGGCCTAGGCATGTAGGCACAGGCCCAGCACATGTAAGTGCACATGCAACCCATGCACTGGTGCACAGCTCAGCTTTCCACACGGTCCATGTATGTGTGTGGACCACTTAGAGGCTCACCGCAATTTCACATAGTCCAGTGGATTTTTGCATGGCTTTTTGCACGATTTTATGATCAGATGAATCCAAAGACTCGTAGCCATGATCAGATGGCCAAAAATAATCTTTTGCATGGCTTTTTGCATGATTTAATGATCAGATGAATCCAAAGACTTGTACGAATGATCAGATGGCCAAAAACAATCTTTAAGTCCTATTTAGGCTTTGTTACCGAGTAGGACTCGGTTCAAGTCTTTATAAGGGCCTAATCGCCTGTGGATTGCAATTGGTCGACCATGATTTGGTAGAAGACCTATGGGTAGTAACAGACCGTGGAGAGGTGCTAGCAGATAGTAGAAGCAGGGGTGCTTCGAGCAGATTATCAAGTAATTGTCAAAGCTATTGGGGATTTTCTAGAGATAGAGCTTTATAAGAAATTAGAATGCTTCTTATTGAGATAGAGGGATTGATGTATGAGAGTTGAGAGTGTGTAATTTTCTCTTGTAATTAAATTTTTTTTCTTTTCTCATAGTGAAGCTTGCATATCCCGTGGAAGCAAGCCTTGACTTGATCCACATATTTGATTATATTTTTTTTATTTATCTCTTCTTTTTTTTTTGTTGTGGTATTATATTATCACCGGTGTTCCAATCCTAAACCTTGGAAGATCCATATTCTACATGAAGGATCTTTCCAAGAGGTGGTGCCATAACAAGTGGTATCATGACACGGTTGTCCTATTCAAAGAAGAAGAAGAAGAAGAGAAAGAGCATCTCTTCTTTCTCTTTCTTTAATTTAATTTTTTTCTTTACTTAGATTGAGAAAAATAAAAAAAATAAAATTAAGGGCCCTTGGAGTGGGCCCTGGTGAGTCATAGGAGATTTAAATTTAAGAATTCATATTTTATTATTTTAATATTAAGATTGATCCTACAGGAGAACAATCTTCTAGACAAGAGATCTTTGAGTAGGTCACTTCGTAAATTAGGGTGTGGATTGAGAATAGGAGGTTAAATATTCATCACCGATAGAGGTATGGATTTTTATATACAAACACTTATATGCATGTTTGCTTTTGCATTGCATAGTCTTTATTTCTCATGACCAATTTTGAGGGATATGTGATTGTCGATATGACTAATTTTACTTTCTATATATTTGTTGATGGCTTTCCAGATGATTTGAATTATAGTACTGACTATTGAGATTTTTTTAAAAAATAAAATATGATATAATATTTTCTTGGCATAATTAAGATTAATAAATTTATGATTGAGAAAAGGATGTTTGGGCTGACCATATTAAACTAAAAAAAGCCTCATCATAGACAAAAATGTGATGCTGAGAATAGCCCACCATGGATATATACATGATACTGAGAATAGCCCACCATTGACAGATCTATGTGTAACACCTAGCCCATTTGGGCTTTAGATCGGCCTCAAAGAAATAGGACCCAAAAAAAAAAAAAAGGAATGAAACCTCACGTGCTGTGGGCATGAGGTAGGGATGGAAGACTCTTGATGGGAGTCTTCTTCCCTCTTCTCTGACTCCATTGGGGAAAAGGGTTTTGATTCTCCAGAAAAAGAGAGAGAGTGAAATTTTAGTCTATAAATAGAGATCCTCTATTTTACCTTATTTTCCATCAGAAATTGTTCAAAAAATTATCTTAAATTTGAGAGTTTTCCATCGAGTTTTCTTCTTGAGATTCCACCGAGGAGGTCGTCAGATCTCTCACCGTGGGTGTTGTTAGACCAAGGTGAGGCCTTTTTCCTTTTCCTTCTTTCTTCTAGTCTCGTTGTCATCGGATTTATTCTGGTGAAGCCATCGAATTCATGATGGATAGTCTTTCTTTGTTCTTTGATTTTCTTCTTATTTTTTTTACCACCGATGGCTATGGCCACTAAATTTGTTTCCTAATTAGTGAGGTGTGACATCGTTGGCCGCCGGCCTGGTGCTACGGCCATGATCGGATGATGAGAGGAAGGGAAAAATAGGGGTTGGGTTGCCTTGTTTAAAGAAGAAGGAGAGAGAGGGAGCCTCTCTTCTCTCTCTTTCTTTTATTTAATTTTTTTTCTTTAATTAGGTTAGAAAAATAATTAATTAATTAAAATTAGGGGTATTTGGAGTGGGTCTTAATGAGTCATAGGGGATTTAAATTAAATCATTTATATTTTATTTTAATATTAAGTTGGTTCTATGGGAGAATAAATTTTCAAATAAGAGAATTTTAAGCAAGCTTCTTAGCATTTGATTCATAAAATTATGGTGCAGATTGAGATTTGGAGATTAATTAGGCATCAATAAAGATAAGAATTCCTTTACATGATCATCTGTGTGTGTGTATATATATATATATATAAATGTTGCATGTTAATTTATGGTTTCACATCAAGGAGATTTAAATTAAATCATTTATATTTTATTTTAATATTAAGTTGGTTCTATGGGAGAATAAATTTTCAAATAAGAGAATTTTAAGCAAGCTTCTTAGCATTTGATTCATAAAATTAGGGTGCAGATTGAGATTTGGAGATTAATTAGGCATCAATAAAGGTAAGAATTCCTTTACATGATCATCTGTATATATGTGTGTGTGTGTGTGTATACAAATGATGCATGTTAATTTATGGTTTCACATCAAATATGTGATTCTTTATTATACTTGTATCATATGCTAGTTATATGATTATTGAGAATAAAATAGCACATATTTGAAATTAAATAAGACACATGATACAAAACAATTGAATGATCTGTAATTATGAAAGAGGATTTGGACTAGTCATGATGTGGATTGCCAGTAATAGACCAAATTATGATAACCTAGATTACTAGTCATGGGCTGAATCATGATATTCAGGTTTGCTACCGCAAGCCAAAGCACGACTAATCTAGTTTGCCACTACAGGCCGAAGTACGGTTAGTCTAGTTTGCCACTACGAGTCGAAGCATAGTTATTATGGATTGTCATTATAGGTCGAAGTATAGTTTATAGTTTGCTAGTCACGGATCGAATTGTGACCATGATTAGTCCAAACTAAAAGATAAGCTTGATTTGAAAAATATTGATAAAATATAAAAGATAAGTTATATGAATTTATATATGATACATATGATGAATTTGTGATAGTATATGATTCTTGATATTTTAATTTTATATAATTGATTATGTTATGTTGAATATGAGGTTTTATGATTTATGATCTTTTTTGATATAATTTAATCATTATTTTTAAAATTATATTATTATATTGGTGCAAATGTGATAGGATTCTTACTAGGATGTAAAGCTCACACCCCTCTCGATTTTCTTTTCTTTTAGAGTTTTAGGATGCGTAGCTGATCAGGTTGGGCATGAAGTTCGAGTGCTGAAATTGTAAGTTTATTAGTTAGTTAAATTTTTGATACCATGGAACCTTTGAAATAATTGTACTGAAATAATTTTGCTATTTACCTTGATGGAACAATTTAATTGAGATGTTTAGTTTTTATTTTAAAAATATTAGAATTTATTTAAGACCTTGCATGATCTTTAGGATAATATTCTAGAATTCATGTGGTCATGTTACGTGGCCAAACCTGATGCTGGGTTCGGGATGTGATAGAGTGGTATCAAAGTTTAAATTTAAGATCACTAGAGACTGTGGCATGAGTGATATCGAAGCTTAAAGTTATGATTACCTGAAATTATGATTTAAGTGATACTTAAACTTAAGGTAATGGTCTATAGGGATTGTGAGTTAAGAGCTATTTGAGTATAAGATTATGATCACTAAGGACGTGATAGAGGCAATTCATAGGGTTTGGATTTTAATATCTTAAGTTATAATTTGAGAGGTTGATAAATTAATATCTTATGGTTTTGGAAGTTATTTAGTAAACCCAAGATATTTAGTGGATGTAGATTAAAGTGTACAGTGAAAGCATGGTGATTTAAATCATTTAAAATTAATTAAAAACTTTAGTTTCAATAATAGAGGATTCAAATTTCTTTTCTCAATTAGAGGTAGGAAGTTAAAGATGGAATAATTATTTGGTTCACCTAAAGTTATTGACTTTATAGTATGCTAATTTTGAGGACAAAATTATTTTAAGGGGGGGAGAATGTAACACCCAGCCCATTTGGGCTTTAGACCTGCCTCAAAGAAATAGGGCTCCTAAAAAAGAAAGGAGTGAAACCTCACGCACTATGCACGTGAGGCAATGATGGAAGACTCCCGATAGGAGTCTTCTTCCCTCTTCTTTGACTTTGTTGGGGAAAAGGATTTTGATTCTCCAGAAAAAAAAAAAGAAAAAAAAGAGTGGGATTTTAGTCTATAAATAGAGATCCTCTGTTCTACCTTATTTTTCCTCAGAAATTGTTTAAAAAATTATCTTGAGTTTAAGAGTTTCCTGTTAAATTTTCTTCTTGAGATTTCATTGGAGAGGTCGTCGGATCTCTCACCATGGGTGTCGCTAGACCAGGGTGAGGCCTTCTCCATTTTCCTTCTTTTTTCTAGTCTTGTCATCATTGGATTTGTTCCGATAAAGCCACTGGATTCATGGTGGATAGTCTTCCTTTGTTCTATGATTTTTGCCTTATTATTTTTTTACCGTCGGCAACTATGACCACCAAATTTGTTTCCTAATCTAAGAGGTATGATGTCGTTGGCTGCCAGCCTGATGCTACAGCCATGATCGGGTGATGAGAGGAAGAGGAAAATAGGGGATGGGTTGCCTTGTTTAAAGAAGAAGGAGAAGAAGGAGAGAGAGGGAGCCTCTCTTCTCTCTCTTCCTTTTATTTATTTTTTCTTTAATTAGGTTAAAAAATAATTAATTAATTAAAATTAAGGGTACTTGGAGTCGATCTTGATGAGTTGTAGGGGATTTAAATTAAATAATTTATATTTTATTTTAATATTGAGTTAGTTCTATAGGAGAATAATTTTTCAGATAAGCGATTTTTAAGCATGCTTCTTAGCATTTGATTCGTAAAATTGGGATACAAATTAAGATTTGGAGATTAATTAGGCATCAATAAAGATAAGAATCCCTTTACATAATCACCTGTATATTATGATTTTGTCAAATTATGCATGTTGATTTATAGTTTCACATGGAATATGTGATTCTTTATTATACTTGTATCATGTGCTAGTTATATGATTGTTGAGAATAAAATAGCACATATTTGAAATTGAGCAAGACATATGATACGAAACAATTGAATGATCTGTAATTGTAAAAGAGGATTTAGACTAGCTATGATGTGAATTGTCAATCATGGGCCAAATCGTGATAACCTAGATTGTCGATCATGGGCCGAATCATGACATTCTGATTTGCCACCGTGGGTTGAAGCGAGGCTAATCTGATTTAATTACCACCGCAAACTAAAGTACAGCTAATCTGGTTTGCCACCACAGGCCGAAGTGCAGTTATTATGGATTGCCACTATGGATCGAAGCATAGTTTATGATTTGTCAGTCACGGAATGAATTATGATCATGATTAGTTCAAACTAAAAGATAAGCTTGATTTGGAAAACATTGATGAAATATAAAAGACAAGTTATATGAATTCATATATGATATTTATGATGAATTTATGATAGTACATGATTCTTGATATTTTAATTTTATATAATTGATTATGTTGTATTGAATATGAGATTTTATGATTTATGATCTCTTTTTATATAATTTAATCATTATTTTTAAAATAATATTATTATATTGGTGTAAATGTAATAGAATTCTTATTAGGCTATAAAGCTCACACCTCTCTTGATTTTCTTTTTTTCAGAGTTTCAGAATGCATAGCTGATCAGATTGAGCATGAAGTTTGAGTGCTGGAATTGCTAGTTTATTAGTTAGTTAAATTTTTGATACCATGGAATCTTTGAAATAATTGTTCTAGAATAATTTTGCTATTTACCTTGATGGAACATGTTGGAGGTAAAAATGCTCCCGCTGAAGTTCAGTGGGATGTCCAACGTTGATATAGTGTTGACTAGAGTTGTGACGATCGAACCCTGGCCTCAAATAAGTTGACCCTTTAGTCTTGGCGAATCCTTGAAGATTGGACTCCAAGGATTACTACGTTCAGAACTTCATTCAAGAATAACTCATGAGTGCCTAAACTTGTGTGCAGGCCGATCTCCTCAATAAGAGTCCTCCCAGCTCCTTTCTAATGGCGACCGACTTGAAGGCAGCCGAATTCTTCTATTCTCTCCTGATAGTCGTACATCTTGCCAAGCTATACTATGAACCTCGATCAGACGAACTTGAGTCAACTAGAGGACTTCACTATCAACACAAGTTCGATCTTTAACCTGAAATAAAAAATGGTCACTTGAGAAGCAACGAATCTTTGTGCTCATCCATCCTAGCTTTAAGTCTATCTCGAATCTCTATTATCTCGACCGAACTTTTTTAAGAAAGCCTGACTACAGTCCTCATTGAAAAGTCTACCATCTCCTCTTTGGCCTCCAGTTTGAATGTCCACACCCGCTCTCAACCAACCTTGAAGGCAACCAAGCTCCTGAAAGCTCTCAAAGGCAGCACCAGTAGGATCCAGGCTTAGAACCCAATTACAAGTCTGTCATCTGCTACTTAGAAGTCAATCTTCAAGTTTGGCTAATCTGACTTCGAGTTCTCCATCCCAACATGAACAACTGACTACCAAGCACAAAAGTCTCCGACTATCCATCTGAACTTTGATAAATAAAATCTAACCGCTAGTAAGTCATGATAAATGACAATCTACTCTCCATAATAAACTTCGAGTAGCCCAAATGATCTTTTGACATTCTGTTATGGCTATTACCATCATTCTGTTGTAGGATCCACCTATATAAAGGATCCTTCAAATATGTTTTTTCTCTCTTAAGCTCTTCTCTCTACTCTAATTCTTCTGTGTACTATATTTTTGTTGGTTAAAAAGCTAACTTGACTGTCGAAGGATCTTGTCAGAGCCAACTCCAACTAGGACTTCATCTTATAGGTCACGTCGGCAGTCTCATCTTTTTCAACTCCAGCAAACTCCAACATCCAACTATTTTCTGCACCAACAAGATTGGCACTAGAGAAAGAACCTCTAAGCCCTTGTTCTTAAAGAAGCACCCAATCGAGTTTATCTTCTTCCTCTCTTCTTCTGCCTTTTATCTTTGATCTATTTTTGTTCTAGTAATATGCCACCCAAGAAGGCTCCTTCCCAGCAATCCATCGCCTCTATCGCTAGATCCAACCCAAAGCTAGTGGATCAGTCTGCTCTAATCTCATCGCCACCACCTTAATCTCCTCCGCCAACAGTAACGATAGATCTGGAGCAGTTCAATCTACTGATGCAATAGATTAGGAGCCTCATAGAAGCAGTGCAGGCCATACAGTAAGCTCTGATACTAGCACCATCGGGGAGACCATCGTTGGAGCATCAAAATCTAGCATAAGAGAAACCCACTTAAGAGAGTCTACCTATGAATCCTAAAAGGAGAAAGTAGAGAGTAGAAAGCTCCTATTCTGAGCACAACTCCACCCTTGTAAGTTCTCTACCTCCATTCAGCTAGCCATAATTTGAGGTTCATGATTGAGATGATATTCTCAATTAGAAGCTTCAGGAGATGAATTGATGGATCGAAGAGCTCCACCACGCGATCCCAACCCGCAATGACGATATATGCACCGACCCTCCATTCTCCATCTAGATCATGTAGGAGCCCCTCCCGCCAAACTTCAAGCTCTTCTAGTTTGAGAGTTACGATGGGACCTTGAATCCCATTGATCACCTCAAAGTCTTTCGGACTATGATGCTACTCCATGGCACGTCGGATGCCATTCTGTTTTGAGCTTTTTCCTCTATCTTGAAAAGAGTAATAAGAAACTAGTACTCGAGTCTCAAACTGGGTACCATCTACTCTTTCGATCAGTCGAATCACTAGTTCGTAGCTCATTTTGTTAGCAGCCAGCATTAGAGATGAGGTTCGGACTCTCTTGTTAATATCAAGCAGAAAAAAGGATAATCTATCCGAGCTTATGTGAGCTGCTTCAATACTACTACTCTAGAGGTCTGCAACTTGGATCAATCTATCACTATGACCGTACTGAAGTGCAGCCTTCTGAAGAATGATCTCCTTTTTTTTGAAAAAGTATCTCCAGGATTTCATTGACATGCTAGCTCAAGCGGAGGGCTACGCCTGGACTGAGGAAGCTTTTAAGCTTCATGATGAAGAGGCTGCAGGAGAGCGGTAGGTGGGAGAATCTAGCAAGCTCGCATTTGAAGAAAAGCCAAGTGAAGCTCGACCACGCTGCAAAACTTCTTCAGAGTGTAGACGAGTTCGAGCTCCATCTCGAGCTCATCTACTAAGAAGTTCGAATTGGAGGATACGGTGAAACTCTCCTTCCAAAAGATTTCATAACTATTCTCTCCTAAATGCTCCAAAAATTTAAGTGCTGATAGAAATCAAGGAGCAACTACCGAGGCTAAAAAAGATATGGTCTCATCCAAGCAAGCACAATCCTAACAAGCAGTGCCTATACTATCATGACCATAGTCACAATATTGAAGAATGCATTTAACTCAAAGATAAGATCGAGGAGCTAATTAGAAAGGCCGACTGGACTGATTTCTCCGATATCAATCAAAAAAGAGGGAAGATCGATGAAGAGCCCTACGACAACCTAAACCATCTCGAAGAGATGAACCATAAGAAGATCAGCCCCCATTTAGAATCATCAACACAATCGCTGGGAGACACTAACATGGAGAGGCCAGTAGATCAGCGGGGATAGCGAAGAAGCAGAGGACTGAAGAATCCATCGCTTTCACTAAAGAAGATGCACAAGGGGTTCAATTTTTATATAATGATATAGTTGTAGTCACTTTGAATATTGTTGAATATGATGTATGCCATATTTTGATTGATAATGAAAGTTTTATTAATATTTTATTTTACGATGCTTTCTCCAGAATGTTTGTACCAGATAGTTGCTTGGGACCTACGAACTTTCTATTGGTAGGATTAATCGGTGATACTATACCAGTTGAAGAAATAATTACTTTACCAATTATGGTAGGTCAGTATGCAAAGCAATCTAAGGCTCAAGTTAATTTTTTGGTGGTTTTTAAGGCTCCCTCTACTTACAATGCGATTCTTGGCCAACATGGTTTGAATGCACTTCGGGCTATGGTTTCAACTTACTATTTGAAGATGAAGTTTTCGATAGGACATAAAGTCGGAGAGATTAGAGGAGATCAAGCTCTAGCATGATATTGTTACACAATTATCCTGTAAGAAGGAAAGCAACCAAAATTCTATCCTGTAGATGGACTTGACGGCAATGATGATTTGACTAAAGAATGAGGGGTACCAATCGACAATCTTGTTGTAATTTTTTTGAATGATGAAAATGACGACCACACAATTCAGATTGATTCCATCTTAGGGGAAGAAATCAGAAGGTAGTTCATCACTTTTTTTGAAGGAATGCTGACGTCTTTGCTTGGATCCCTGCAGATATGCTTGGGATTGATGTTGAAGTAATAAAACATTACCTAAGTGTAGATCTCAAATGCCGACTCGTAAAGCAGAAGAAGCGTAGCTTTGCACCTGAGTGGCAAAAGGCGATTATGGATGAGGTTGATAAGCTCCTCAAGACTAAATTTATCTAAGAAGTTTCTTACTCAGATTAGATTGCCAATGTGGTTCTGGTAAAGAAGGTGAATGGCAAATGGAGGATATGTATAGATTTTACTAACTTAAACTAGGCCTACCCAAAAGACAGCTATCCCCTATCCAGAATCAATTAACTGGTGGATACAACCTCGGGACATGAGCTCCTCACTTTTATGGATATATTTTTTGGGTACAACCAAATCTGAATGGCATCTGAAAATAAGAAGAAAACCGATTTTATTACTGACCATGGTCTTTATTGTTATAGGATTATATCCTTTGGACTCAAAAATGTAGGTACAACTTATCAGTGCCTAGCGAACAAGATTTTTAAGAAGTAGATAGATCGTAACATAGAGGTTTATGTGGATGACATGCTTGTCAAAAATCGATCTTTGAGAAATCACATCACCTATCTTAAGGAGACATTCAATACTCTCTATAAATACAAAATGAAGCTGAATCCAATCAAATGTACTTTCAGAATGACTTAGAAAAAGTTCTTGAGATTCATGGTATCAAGGCATAGCATCAAGATATATGTAGAAAGAATTCAAGCCATCTAGAAAATGACAGTCCCAAAGATAATAAAAGAAGTTCAGTACCTAACGGAAAAGATCATAGCTCTAAATCACTTCATTTTGAGGTTGGTGGAGCATTGCATGCCCTTCTTCCAAGTACTCAAGCAATCAAAAAACTTCTGCTGGACCCCTGAATATCAGCGGGCATTCATGAAATTAAAGAATTATCTCAGCTCACCTTCCCTTATTGCCAAGCTCGAACCTAGTGAAGAGCTATTCTTGTACTTGGCTGTATCTTCCACAGCCATTGGAGCTATCCTGATCAGAGAAGAGGTGAAAACTCAAAAATCAATCTACTATATAAGTCAAGTTTTGAGAGATACTTACAAGATATACTAAATTGGAAAAGCTAACCTATATTTTGTTGATTACAGCAAGAAAGTTCTGACCCTACTTCCAAGGGCATATAATGACACTCCTCATAGATCAACCAATAAAAGCTATTTTTCACTAACCAAATACTTTTGGAAGAATGGTAAAGTAGGCAATTGAACTCATGGAGTTTAACATCAAATTTCAACCTCGATCGTCTATTAAAGCTCAAATACTAGCTGACTTCATTGTGGAATACACTATTTTTGATCTAATCAAGCCTGAGCAAAATGAAGTCTATGCTCCTATTTTATAGCCAAACTTTTCTAAAAAAGAAGCAGACCTTCCTGAAGATTTTTGGACTTTGCATATTGATGGTTCGTCCAATGCATCTAGAGCAGGTATAGGTTTGATTCTTATCAATTCAAAAGGAGTTATTACTAAATATGCACTGTACTTTAAATTTTTTGCTACCAGTAATAGAGCAAAATATGAAACTCTGATTGCATGATTAAAAATAATCAAAAAATTAGGGATGGATCATGTGAAGGTCTATAGTAACTCACAACTGGTTGTAGGATAGGTAAATGGCGGCTATGAAGCCCGATAGGAAAGTATGAAGAAGTACTTGGACAAGGTAAAAAGTTTAACTTTGGTCTTCAGTAGTTTTAACATCTAGCAGATCCTAAGAGAAGAGAATTCTAGGACCGACCTTTTATCCAAGTTGGCTACTTTGGCCCAGAATGAATTGCCAAAGAAGATTTTCTTTGAAGTTTTTCAGCACCCGAGTTCGAAGGAATTCCGATAATATAGGTCAACCATAAACTTAATTGGATTAATCTCTTAATTCCGTATCTCAAAAATGACATTCTCCCCAGAGATCCCAAAGAAGCCTAAAAATTGAGAAATCAGGCATCTTGCTATATTTTATATGAGAATAAGTTGTATAAGAGATTTTACTTCTTGCCGCTTCTCAAGTGCTTTCAACCATTCGAAGCTGATTATGCCTTGAGGAAAGTTTATAAAGAAATATATGAAAACCATCTTAGAGCTAGATCATTATCTTATAAACTGCTTCGTCAAGGCTACTACTGGTCGACCATATAACAGGATGTAATTGACTATATCAAAAAATACGATCAGTATCAAAGGAATGCCAATATTGAAAGACAACCAGCTTTCCAGCTCACTTCCTTAAGTACTCCGTGGTCATTTGCATAATAGATAATGGATATACTTGGGCCATTTCTCATTGCATCTGGATAGCAAAATTTTTTTTGATGGTGGTAGACTACTTCATCAAGTAGATTGAGGCCAAACTCCTAGCAAAAATTATTGACGCCAAGGTGCAGGACTTCATCTAGAAGTCAATAGTATGTAGATTCAGTCTACCTCAGATTTTAATTACTGATAATGGATGCCAGTTTATATGGACAAAGTTTGTTGAGTTTTGCAAAAATTTGAATATTTTGCATCACTTCATATCTATAACCCATCCTCAAGCAAATGGTGAAGCCAAAGTTCCTAGCAGGACTCTACTGCAAGGGATAAAAGCAAAACTTGAGCGAGCAAAAAAAATATGGATAAATGAACTTTATCATGTGCTCTGAGTTTATAGAATCACTCAGAGATTGCTAACTAGAGAGACTTCATTTGCCCTAGCATTTGGAACTGAAGCAGTCATATCAGTTGAACTTGGATTTTCCTCAGTATGAGTTGAAGCCTTCAATGAATAGAATAATTCATAAGATCCTAGGGCAAATCTTGATCTTTTGAAGGAAAAGTAGGAAAAGGCCCAAATTCGGATGGTAGCATACAAATAAAAAGTGATTCGGTATTATAACTCCAAAGTCAAAAGTAAAATCTTTAAAATTGAAGATCTGATGCTACGATGAGCAGACATTTCATAGCTACAAAATTAAGACAAACTCACTCTGAACTATGAAGGCTCCTATGAGATCGTAGAAATCGTTTAACCGAGAACTTACTATCTGAAGAAGCTTAGAGGGGCAATACTTTCACAACCCTAGAACTCGAAGAATTTATGAATGTATTATCAATGACCTCACTTTAATAAAATTTTTTTATCTTAACATCCCTATTTTTTGTAGAAATTAAATGATGGCATGAAATATTTCAACTAGATTTCATTCTTAAATGAAGTAGAAGGCTTCTGATTCTTAAACAGGAGGTTAACCTCATCTTAACAAGGATGAAGACCTTCGATTCTTAAACTGAAGGTTAACCTCATCTTAATGAGGGTGAAGACCTTCGGTTCTTAAACATGAGGTTATGGAAAGAGGTCTTCTCAATGATCCTTTTGTACCTCGACAATCTTGTTAGGAACAGGAGGTGAACTTCATTCTAATAAAGATAAAAGCCAACCATGTTAGAAATAGAAGATGGACCTCGTCCTGACATAGATGAAGATCCTTATAAGGGATTGAAAGTCTTCAATTCTTAAATAGAAGATAATGGAGAGAGGTCCTTTCAACGGTCCTTTTATGTCCCAGCAGTCTTGTTAGGAATAGAAAGTAGACCTTATCCTAATAAGGGTAATAGCTAACCACGTCAAGAATAGGAGGTGAATTTCATTCTGACGTGGATGAAGATCCTTACGAAGGATGTGAAGGCTTCTAGTTCTTAAACAAGAGGTTAACCCCATCCTAAAGAGGGTAAAAGCCAACCTTATTAGGAACAGAAGGAGGTCCTCATCCTAACGTGGGTGAAGATCTTTACATAGGACACAAAAATCTCGGTTCCTAAACTAGAAGAAAGATTAATTCCTAAACAAGTTTGGAAGATCCTTATTCATAAATAAAGGGGGACACACTTCCAAGAGGTTGGATCGAGATCATCACTTTAAAATAACATCAGCATTAGACATAACACAAAAGCAAGGAGTTCCATGAATACTAGATCAAAACAAGACATAAAGATGGTCAAAAGAAGTATGATTTCATTAATATTAAAGTTCAGTACAAGAGGTCTCTAGGACCAATTAAAAAAAATAGAGAAGAATAAAAAGAGAGAAAGAAAGATAATAAGATAAAGTCCTATTCGGACTTCGGACTACCCACCCCAGTGATTATAAGAGAGTGCTTCAAATCATTAACCTTATCTTCAAGCTCTTTCCTCGCCACTAAATTTTTGCTG
Organism: Cocos nucifera; assembly: GCA_006176705.1. Lineage (NCBI taxonomy): Eukaryota > Viridiplantae > Streptophyta > Magnoliopsida > Arecales > Arecaceae > Cocos > Cocos nucifera. The sequence continues at coordinate 1,723,228 of QRFJ01000294.1, forward strand.
AGCAGCTTCCAAACTTCTCCTTAGCCTCGCTCAGTCTTTTTTATAGAACCTTCGATTTGGCTTCAGCGTCCTTCACTGCATTCTCTTAATAGGCTATTTGAATCTTGAGTTGGAGTAGCTCGACCTTATCCTTTTCATACATCTCAGAAAGATTTTTTAGGATGCCCTTTAGAGAAGCAATTTTCTTCGAATCTCTGCTCGAGCTGGCCTGAGCCTCGTCTGCTAGCCACTTTTGAAGTTGAGCTAGCTTCTCATCAGCCTTTCAAAGTTTTTATTGAAGTTCAGCAATTTGGCTGCTCTAGCCGAGCTTGTAACTATTGTATAAATCCTCGATCACGTGCAGTTGACTCTGAGGCTCAGAGAATCTTTTAGATCAGTTCCAACCATATTCTTCTCAGTTAGTGGACCATGTGGAGCTCGCTCCTAGTAGCAAAATTTTTTTCTTCACAGCTCTAAGCTTGACTTCGAGGGAACTGACCTTTATGGTTAAAGTTCAAGACTTTTCATTGGCATGTTTTTTGGATTCCTCAAGCTCTTCGCTCAAGTGATATTTTTTAGCAATATATTCTTTGAAAAATTGTTTGGATGACTAGCAAAAGTGGTTAATCTCGATTGCAGCTTTGGCATAATTTTTCTTGGATTTTTGAAATTTATCTTTAATGTTTTTTAACTTCTTAATGACTTGACAAACTTTCTCAAATTTTTGACATGGGACTTTAGAGGGATGCCCTAAGGTAGTGATTCCGCTTCGACTGGAGACTGTGCTTGATGTATAAACATATCATAATACAAAGGTATGGCAAAAAAAAATTCAATTTCATTAACTAAAATGTTTGAGTGCATAAAGGGTAGAAGAAAAAGAAAACAATATAGTTATAAAAAACCTTCGACCTCCGATGGTGGGACAGCAGATGAGTTTGGTGCATCCTTGATAGTCTCTGTTTCTTTGATAGGTTCAAAGGTTGCAGTAGCAAGCTCAACAGATGGAAGATCAACATCAGCAACTGCCTCCTCGTCAAAAGATTCTCCCATCAGAAAGCCAAGATCCAGCTCGAAAAATTTCTCGACAACTCTTTTCTAGCAAAGTTCAAACCTCTTGACAAAAGCTTCTTTTCTTTAGCAAACTCAATTTTTATATCTTCCAGTTCTTTTGAAGCCTTGAAATCCAAGATAGTTTGTTCTTTGGCTTCAGCAATCTGTCTTTTTCCCTTAGCAATTTCAGCTTCCACCTTCTTCCTCCTCTTTGCCTCTTAAGCCAACTTTTCTTTCATCTCCACCGAGGCTTGTTTGACACTTCTAAGTGCCCCTTGGAGATGCTCAACTTCTACAGAACTCTTCTTCAGCAAATGGTTGACCTCGGCCTTATACTCTTCATAAACCTTCACAGTCTTTGAGGTCTCGACCTTTTGAACATTGATCATTTTGATGTTGGCAATCAGTTGGTGACCCACATATAGATGACAAAGTCATTTGTGTTGCTAGAAGAACACATGAATAAGTTTAAAAAAGGGGGATAAGACAATTACCTTAAGAAAAGCCTCGAGAGAGTCTTTCATCTGCCGCTTGAGGTCGATGAGGATAATCTTGTTCATGATATTTGGTAGAATGCATCCATCAATCAGGAACTTGATGATTTTTCAATCATCAAAAGAAGTATTCTTCCAGTCGATGCTGTCGCCACTGGATTTCTAGAGTTGTGTTGAGGCTGAGCTTTCTTGGCAAGTGTCTTCTTCCTCTTCTTTTCCACCTTTTCCTTTTCGACGAGGGCGGTGCTGGGACTAGGACCTTGATAGGTGGACTCGAGATTGTTGGAGGCATTATAGCCTCAGAAGAAGAAGCAATTTAAGCTGGAGTGGCTGAGCTCAGATCATCAACCTTCACTCTTTTGGATGTTTCCTTCGAGCATATTGTCCTTCCTTTTGTGAGCCCAAAATTCTTTTGACAATCACTTCAATTCTTCCAGAGTCATCTTTGGAGTAGTAAGTAAGCCAAGGTTAGAAGCAGGATAAAAGGAATAGAAGAAGATATAAACATACACCTTTTGGGTTGAACGGGCTTAGGTCGAGGTTATATAAGGTTTGGCTATCAACTAATTTAGATAGGGAAGGAGCTTTATAGTTTCTCAATTTGGTGGCAAAATTGAGGTCCTTCTTTTCTAATCCAGGAGCTCTATGGATCAAGTCTCTCAACTGAACCCAGGAAGGGAGCCCTAATTCTAAAGGCAAATAAGAAACAAAGAAGAACTTTCTTTTCTAGTTGTGAATTAAGGAAGGAGCATCCTTAAGTAACCTTTTTTTGCCAAACTGGGAGGATAAGTACCACCAATCATTAGCAGAAGGATGACGCTTAAGAATAAAAAAAGTTCAAAATAAGAAAACTGTAGGATGAACCTTAGCTAAAATACAGAGTGCAAGAAATCGTATGATGAATTTAAAGAAGTTTGGAACAACTGATGCCAAAGATATATTTAAGAAGCAAAAAAGAGTTATGATGAAAGGAGGAAGGAGAAGTCTCAATCCAGTACGAAGAGCTTCAAAATATAAATAGAAGCAATCCAGGGGAGTGGCACAAGCTCAGTCGCTTGATTTAGAAAGCTCTAGTTCATATTCCAAAGGGCCCCCATACTGGATTCTAATAATGAAAAGATCTTTAGGGAAAAGGGGGCAAGGGATGGTTTCGGAGACAAAGGTTGGATGAGGTACTTCTATGAGCTTGGCTTCCTCCCTAGGACTTGGATTTGGAAAGTTTGGATTTGATGGGGTCCTACAACTGCTAGACCAAGGGACTTCAGAAGACATTTTGGATTAAACAAAATCTAGAAAAATCACTAAAAATTAGAGAAAATTGGCAGGCTAACTCGATGAACAGGAGAGAACAACAATCCCACCCCCAAGAAACTCCTATGTATTGAAGAACAAAAAAGTAGATAAGAAAATCTAAAGAAAGGGTTAGGACACTAACCTAAAACAACTGGAGGAGTCGAAGATGCAGTCGAAAAAATGAAAGATGAATGAAGGAAGATGCCATAGGAAGAATGAAGCAAAGCTCTTGGGCTAGAAGAAGATGAAAGGCGAAAAGAATGGATAGAGAAGAAGAGCCAGAATGGGGAAAGAAAGGGAAGAAGAAAAAGTTTAAATAGTTGAAAAAGATTAGAGATGGTTATGATTATAGATCGTCTCCATCCAAACCTCGTCTGCCATGTATCCCACTCATTATGGCTGCATTTGACATCTGACAGGGCTTTTATAGTACTGAACATTGAGCTCCACACTGGAAGAAAATTTCAAACACCGAGGTCATTTTGGGTCATTCAATATTAAAAGAAACTTCAGTGCCAGTTCGAAAATACCAAAATTTTCCACCTTCAGAAGGCGAAAAGTCAAAAAAGACTTCGATAGTCACAGATTTTTGGTACTTCCTTCATCCAAACTTCGAACTTGAGAGTAGGAGAACAAGTATTGAAGATAAAATAGCTTTCACCGAAGTTCAGCGAGATGTTCAATCTTGATAAAGTATTGATTGGAGTTGTGATAATCGAACCCAGGCCTCAACCAAGTCGACCCTCTAATCTTGGTGAATCCTTGAAGATCGGACTCCAAGGATCACTGGATTTAGAACTTCATTCAAGAATAACTCACAAGTGCTTGACCCTGTGTGCAGGCCGATCTCCTCAATGGGAGTCCAACCAGCTCCTTCCTGATGGTGGTCGACTTTGAGGATGGCCAAATTCCTCTATTCCCTCCTGATAGTCGTAGATCTTGCCAAGTTATACCATGGACCTCGGTCAGATGAACTTGAGTCAGCTAGAGGACTTCACCATCAATACAAGTCCAATCTTCAACCTGAAATAAGCAGTGGTCACTTGAGAAGTAATGAATCTTAGTACTCACCCATCCCAGCTTCAAGTCAATCTTAGATCTCTATTGCCCTAGTCTAATTTCTTTAAGAAAGCCTGACCATAGTCCTCATTAAAGAGCCTACCATCTTCTCTCCGACCTCCAGTTTGAATATCTACACCCACTCTCGATCAACCTTGAAGGTGGCCAAGCTTCTCAAAGCTATCAAAGGCAACACTAGTAGGATCTAGGCTTAGTACCCAATCTCAAGTCCACCATCTGCTACTTAGAAGTCGACCTCCAAGTTCGGCCAGTCCGACTTTAAGTTTTCCATCCCAATATGAACAACTAGCTACCAGGCACAGAATTCTTCGACTATCCATCCAAACTTAGGTAAATAAAATCTAACCACTAGCAAGTTATGATAAATGATAGCCCACTCTCTGTAACAAACTTCGAATGGCCCGAATGACCTTCTGATATTTTGTTATGGCTATCACCATCATTTTGTTATAGGCTCCACCTATATAAAAGATCCTCTAGATATGTTTTTTTTCTCTTAAGCTCTTATCTCTACTCTAATTCTTCTGTGTACTCCATTCTTGTTAGTCAGAAAACTAAATTAACTATCAGAGGGTCCTGCCAGAGCCAACTCCGACCAGGACTTCATCTTGCAGGTTATGTCGGCAACCTCGTCTTCTCCAACACCAGCAAACTCCGACATCCAACTATTTTTTGCATCAACATGAATAATTTAATTGAGGTGTTTAGTTTTTATTTTAAAAATATTAAAATTTATCAAAGGTCTTACATGATCTCTAAGATAATATTCTAGGGTTCATGTGGCCATGTTACATGGCCGAATTAGGTACTGCATTCGAAGCATGACAATATGGTACCTTGAATTGCTTACCATGGGCAAAAACATGGTACCATGAATAGCCTCACCACGGGCAAATATATGGTACTTGAGTTTGCTATCGTCGACTGAAGCCAGATATTCTTGGTTTGTCACCATATGCGGAAGTGTAGTTATTTTTGGTGTGCCATCATGGATAGAAGTTTGGTTATTCTGGTTTGCCAACATGGACTGAAGCACAGTTATCTTGGATTGCCACCACTAGCTAAAGCATGACTTATGATTTGCTAGTCATAGGTTGAAATATGACTATGATTAATTCGAAACCTGAAAGATAATTATTAATTTACTTGGATCATGTTAATGAGATATGAATGATGAAATATGAAATCACAATTAAGTAAAAAGAATTTTACTTAATAACATATATGTGGTATATCAATTTTAAAAAAGATAAATATTCGATGGTATATGATTCATATTTATTTATATATCGATATTGAATTATTCTAGATAGTTGACATGAAATTTCATAGTTTAAATTCTCTCTTTGATACTATTCATATCTTACTTTCAAATTATTATTATATTGATGTAAGTGTGTGGGGATTCTTACTGGGCTATAAAGCTCATCCCATCTATTTCTCTTCTCAGAGTTGTAGAATACTTATGATTAGCTATGATTTTGGTTCGTGGATGAATGGATGAATATATAGAGCATCATTGATACCTGACCTGATAATTGAAGGAATTGAATTTCTAATTATGCAAGTTTTATCAATTATTATGAAATTAAATCACTATTATTTATAGATGTTAGGGTTGTATTAGATTTTAAGGCCTTATATGATCTCTAGGATGTCGCTCTAGGGTTTATGTGACCATATCGCATGGCCGACTTGGATGCCAGGTTCGAGGCATGACACTTAGAGCTACATGATGAGTAGCAGTTGGAAAGATCTTTGTTTGGTGTTTTGTTGATGGCACGTGTCTTCAAGTAGGAGATGTGTTAGTTGATGAAGTCATATTCCACTAAAATATTAAGACAAATGGTGAAAATAAACTCAAACAAGTAGAAAGTGAAATAATAATAGGAACATAGATAGTTTAAACTAATAAGGATAATAATTCTTGTCCTTGTCAAACTCAACAAGAATTGCCTATATATATATGTCCATGGCCTTCTATTCTTATATGAAAAACATTGATGTGGAGGTTCTAACTCTTTGTGGGTTCTTTTTCTCTTATATTATTGGGGTTTGGATTCTATAACCTTATTCTCATTGTAGAAAGAGAGAACGGTAAAAGATTAGAGATTGTTTTCTTATTATAATGATTTCTTATCATGATCAATAAAATATATGCAAACAGAAATCTTACCTGAGGACATAGGAATAACACTCTACCGTTCGAACCTCATAAGCTCTTTTTTGTTCTTTCTATCCATTTTTTTTTTTGTTTTACTTTTCTTATGATTTATTTGTTATTTTAGTTTTCTACGCAACACCCTTTGTTTCTAACACTTCTTTTAGGGGCTTAGCACCTTTTAGATACAGATAGTTGGAAAACTTAATTCTACCCTCTTCTTAATTGCTTGCTCTCATGAAAGAGTAATGTTAAGGTCACATTATGTTAAAGCTCATGAGATGTCCGCCAAATCCCATGTGTCCATTCAACTAGAAAAAATAAAAATAAAACAACCTAGTAAATTTGAAATTTGTAGCTATTAATATTAATTGCATACTGGTTATACTTAAGGAGATAGACTTGAATGGCTATTGTTTCATCAAATTACAAAAATATCTAACATCTAATATTTTAGTATCAAATTATTTAATTTAATACTTTCCCCTCTATTAAGATGTAGATCGATTTTGTTGGTCGTTCGTAATAGAAAGCAATAGAAGCTTCATTATGGATCATTGTCTTCCTGTCTTTATTCTTGAAGGTATATTAGGACCTAACGTGGTGAACATTTGCTTGCTTGACCTCAGTGTAAACTGGAGCTCCTAGCTTTGGTATTGATTGAGGGACTTTACCTTGGTTCATGTTGAAGTGTTGGTTTGATCAAGCAATGGAGAAAAGCCACATATTTTAACGAAAATAAATTAAAGACAATTATTACTCATATATAGACTTACTTATCTAGTGGGGCAGGCCGGGCTCAACTCAAGAAAAGACAGTAATTTTATAGACTTGAGCCCGACCCAGCCCAACCTTTGGGCCACTTTTTCAGACCCGAGCCGCTATATACTAGGCATTGGGCTGTCGGGCAGGGCCTCAGCTTTTTTTTTTTTTTCATTTAGTTTGTTGAAAATTGGAATAGTAGCAAATTTGGGCCAATGGTTTATGTATTGGCCCAATATTTTTCTCCTTGTTTTATTGTTTGGTTCATCATGTCTTCTATATTTTTATTTTTAGGCTTTTATTTTCTATGTTGCCCACTGCTACCATTCTAATCATGATGCAACAGCTATCCACTATAATTTTTCATCCATCTCCACCTTGGTAAAAAGGAAATGAGAGTGGAGAATGGTGCTACAGATTCATTAGTCCTTAAACATTCACAAACTTCAAATTATGTAATTCTTTTGTGCACTATTTATATATGATGGATGGGAACTAGGGAATGATTACTCACTTCAACTGCATATTATTGTTGGGCCTTGGTAGCTTTTCAGCCTCACTATATTAGAATTAGAAGAAAACTTCTAAATAAAAAAAAATAATAATAATCAACTAAATAAGAGGAAATAATCAAACAAAGTACCAAATACAAAGATTAAAAGTAAAATTACAATCAAAGTACTAAGTGCTAAGTTGCACTAAGTTTCAACATTAAAATAATCAAGCTTATAGGACTAAATAAAAAGGAAATAAGAACCAGACAACATTCATATAAATACTTCATAATACATCATTAATATACTGTAGAGCATAGAACAATCATACTACCAAAATAAACTACATCTTCATCCTCATCTTTATCCCTTGCTATCCAAAATTTTGAGCCTATAGATCTCAAAAACAAAAAAAATTAGTTAAATTAAAATCAACTAAGAAAACATTAAAAGATTCAATACTTACAAAAAATAATTTTGATAGAAAGAAAATATGTTTGCTAAGAAAATAGAAAATAAAATCAACAAAATTATCTAAAAATGTCACCATCATCGTTTTCCTCCTCATCAACCTCATCATTAGTAGAGCTAGATAATCCATCATCCAATAAGCTTGGAGCTAAAGTTCCATCAGTACTTTCTAATATACCCAATCCCCATTCATGCATTTATACAATCAAAACAAAAAAAGGATAAATAAGTAGACCAAAATATAAGAGTACAAATAATAAAAAATTAAATAGTATATAAAAATAATTATCCAAGAAAAAATCTCTAGCACACGTTCAATCTTCAAGACAAATCAAAGCTTGAATCCTCTTTGATTTAAGTGAGCTTCTCCAAGGATTTATCACCTTTTTTTAATGCTAATGACTAATTCTGATGCAATTGTAGAGATTAAGATAGTTAAAAGATCATGGGCCATCAATGCAAGCTTTGGATATCTTAATGAATTCTTATACCAATAATTTAAAACATCAATTTTACTATATATATATATCATATTCGTCGTGTTCTTCTAAATACATATTTAATTAAGACTTTTCAAATTGAGGACTGGATAGTTGACTCATAAATTATTTGTAATCACTAAAGCTAGTATCATCATCATGAATCTCAATTGAAGAACTTGAAACTATTGAAGATCCAATGCTAGATAAAGTGGTGGGAGAATTTCTTCCATACTTATCAAACAAATCATAAAGGATTGCCACGATCTTTTTTATATACTTCAACACTCTAGCTATAAAGCTTGATGAAACAATAGCTTACAAAATATACCTTACAGCCGGGATTCAATATTGCTGCACAAGACCAAACCAAATTATATTCAGCCTAATATGTATCAAATTTTTGAAGCATATCATTCATCATGTTGGACATGAAATTGTATGGACCTCTTTTTGCTTCCAACAAAGGAGTATGAATCTTTCACACCCCTTTGAAGTAAATATTAAAAGTTGGGTATTTAGTACCAGAAAACATGCATGTTATGTCATAAAATATTTTTAAGAATCTATGAAGTATGCTTATTTTTTCCCATTCATCCTTAAAAAGTGCAAACTTAAAATTTTTATCTCTTTGTGCCTAATGTTGTAACACATTCTTAAAATATAGTGAATGATCAAGCATCAAATATATCAAATTCCATCTCACATAGATATCACAATGCAATTTCTTCTTCATATTCAATTGAAAACTCTTAATAGCAATTTCATAGAACTTTTTTCGAGGAATTGATTTTTTAATATAATTGATTCAATTGCAATTTTAGCAGTCACATCTTCAATATAATGTTTAAACCATACTACATAATGAGATTCAAATTATGGCTACAACAACGAATTTGGAAAAACTTACCATCACATAGTAGAGTATTTTTTGCAAGAAATCGATATTTAAGAAAGTTAGCCATAGGATCATTATAAAATGCATTGTCCAATATGATGCTAAAAATTTTATTGTCTATTTCCATCGAGCCAAGCACAACTCTACCTCATCTGCTATAGATAACCCATCAAAAGGAGTTAAGGCCCTAAAATAGATAATTCTCTTTTGCAACTTCCAATCACTATCAACCCAACGAATGGTGATACAAATATATTCATCAATTATGTGCTCAAATTTTTAATTATCAGAAGTCAAACAAATTCTACCAGGAGCTTTCATCAACTCTTCCTAGACAAGTTCTCTCTCTTTCACATAATATGAGAATAAATTTCTTCTTGCAGTATACTTACTCATATTCTTAAACTCCCAGTAGTTTATAGACATAAAGTACCTAAAGGCAGGCTCCTTTATAATGATAAAATGATTTTTTCTGGCCACCAAAAGAGTGATAAGTTATTTACAAGACTCTTCATGATTAAATTTATGAACTTTTACCAATGTACTTCCATCAGTGGAGGTATGAACTTTAAGCATATGTTGCCTAATATCTTCATTCCTCTTTTTAGAATATTTCTTTTATGTGATGCAACAAATTAGAAGTTTCTTTGCTAGAATTAGCTACAAATAACCTCTTACCATACTTGCATTTGGCCTTCACTTCATTATTTTCTATAATCCTCTCCATGTCATCCTACACTTTAGAATTTAACTTCCAACGCTTAGGACTATCATACTCATTATATCTATCTTGTACATCCATATTAATTGATGCACTAGCACTAGCCATTGATATTTAAAATTCTACTTTGCATAGTATTTATGAAAAAATTAATAAGAAATATAATAAACACTACTACAGAAAAGGATTATGGTAGTAGTTCGCAACCGCTACCGTAGATTAAAAAATCATTGCCATAGACTACCATAGTGGTTATCTAATTACTGCCACTGAAGCCGTTGCCATAGATTTCTAGCAGCGGTTGTTGCAGCGGTTATCGCAACTGCTGCAGTAGATCGATATAGTAGCGATTTACTAATCAGTGCTGTAGGTTGAACTATCACTGCTATATTTACTAATCAGTGCTGTAGGTTGAACTATTGTAGCTATATATAGCAGCGATTAATCAATCACTGCTATAGAGTCAATAGTAGTAGTTCTTCAACCACTACAATAGTCTTAATAGCAGTAGTTATATAACCGCTACTTTACATGTGATAGCAACGGTTGTTAAACCGCTGCTATAGGTACTATGGCAGTGGTTGTGTAATCGCTGTTGTATAACCGCTACTATAGATCTAATATAGCGATTTTATAATCACTATCATAGGTTATAATAGTGGTTGACATGTGATCTACAGCAGCGGTTGGCGCGCCTACGACAATAGTTGCTAATCACTGTTGTAGATTTTGAATAATAAAAAATATAGATTTCCTAATTTTTAATTTTTTTGATCTGATAAATATAGTTCAATATATAACTCAAGAATATATCTTAAATAATACAAGAATAATGTAAGAATATATCTAAAATACTCAAATATTATTACTGAATAAAATTTATTATAATATTTTTTAAAAAATATATATATCAAAAGTTTGCTAAATCTAAATCTAAGTCGTCATCATCGGAAGAAGATGGAGCACGAGCTGGAGGAGATGGAGCATGAGTTGGAGGAGCTGGAGCTGGAAGGACTAGAGCTGAAGTGCTGGCCAACATATCCTGAATGTTTGTTAAGTTAGCTCTAAAATGTGTGGAGAGTATCATCACTATAACGGTCACAATGCTATGTAGCTGAGATGTGTGCTCCTCAGCCTGAGTAGCCCACTCCTTATCCCGAGCAGTCCGCTCCATAGCCTAAGTTGTCTGTGCCAATGCCTCCTCAAGCTGCTCCCGACTGATGACCCTGGAAGCATGTGAGAGATGCTTGCCTCAGACCAGTAGCTCATCAATGTATGTTCAGACCTGCATCAGATCCTCTTAGAGTGCTCAGGCATCAAGACCTAAGACAAATAATCATGGAGACTAGAGGTATATGGTGAAAGAACTAGTCTAGGGTTTCAAGATTAGATTTTAAAACCTTTTTAAATCTATGCAACGAAAATATGAATTAATCATATTAATTCATAATTAAACATGAAAAATCCTAAATTTAGGATCCTATTACATGATTAAAGTATGATATTAAATCAAAAATTAGAATATGAGAATAAATCATGTTGATCATATCAACATAAAAATTATTCTATGTTAGATCAAATCTAGATAGGAGAAAGATGATCGTATCATCCATATCTTTGTAAATCGAGTTCTTTAACTTACTGATCAGAACTTGAGGTTGTCAGTTTGAGCCGCACATGTATTCATCCTCTACAAGTTGTCCACAAGAGCCCTTGATCGTTGATTAGAAGTTTGATACCTAAAAATCAGCATAGTTTGCTAGAACTGCGCTGATCCTTCTTCGATAGTTGATCTGGATCTTTCTTTCTTTGAAACTTGGATCCTTCAATTTTTAGAAGATGAGGAAGATGATTTTGGACCTAAGACATCTCTCAAAATCATAAAAAGAATGAAGGAATAGATGGAAAAAAATCTTAGAAGAAGATCCTCTTCTTCTTCTCTTTTTCTATCATCAAAGAACCTTGATTGGTGCCTTTACAATTTTCATGCCTAAACCTCTATGTGTTAGGAAATACTACCCTCTCTCAGACCGGCGTGGTCGTTGGTGATCAGCCAAGCAACAAAGAATAAACTCCTAGAATCAATGCAAAAGCAAAACCAATGGATTCAAGAGAAGAAAGTAAGAAAAAAAGGACAAAAGTTTTTCGGGAGAAAAGAGCTTTTATTTTCTTGTATTCAACATCTTACAACCCTTGACCTATTTTGAGTATAAATACTTTACAAAAGAGTCAATCCCCAAGCTCATAGAAAAACTCTTCCAAATCCAAACAACCTACGTATACAAAAGTAATCCTGCGACACTGAGCCAGTTTTATTTCAGACTGAGCCGGTTAACCTACAACTATGTCGGCTCAATTTGAGAATGAGCCAACCCAGTTATGTACCATGCCAGTAGTCCCAAAAATACTATTTTCTATCTAAAATTTTCTTTGAGATATAGCCAATCCAGTTCTGAACTGAGTTGACCCAGTTTCCAATTTAGCCGACCCAGTCTCAGGATGAGCCGGCTAAGTTTCTGCAGCTTACTTTTTAGGCTAATTTCTCTTCCTACTCGCTCTTATCTTTTCATGACCTATCTTCTTATATTTTCAAGACTTGGGAGTGCTACATCTGAGCTCACATTCTCTACCTTGGTGTTTTCAAGTTCTTGTGAACTCATCTTTTTCTTGCAAACCCATCCATGCCACATATATCTGAAAGCTATCTCTGAAAAATACCTTCGTGAATGCATCAGACCGATTCTCCTTTGTATGGACCTTCATCAGTTTAACTTTACCTTCCTCCACCAGCTCTCTAATTCTATAGTACCTCACATCTATATGCTTTATGCATTCATGATAGATTGGATTCTGTACAAGCAGTAGAGCACTCTGACTGTCACTATGTAGTATAACCTTGCCCTGCTTTATCCCCATCTCAATAATCAACCTTTTAAGCTAAAGAGCTTTCTTTGCAGCCTCTGTTATCCCAATATACTTGACCTCTATGGTAGACAAGGTCGTGGTTGGTTGAAGGATTGATCTCCAAGACACTGATCCACCCAACATGTAGAAGAGGTATCCATTAGCAGATCTTCTTATAACTAGATCACCTGCATAATTCACATCTACAAATCCTTTCAGAGGATCTGAACCTCTATTTTTAAATCCTTCAGGCTACCCACCAAACATCAAACCATAATCCCTTGTTCCATACATATATCTCAATATCCATTTCAATACTTTCCAGTATTCCTATCCAGGATTAGCCATGTATCTACTAACCGCGCTCACTGTATGTACTATATCTGATCTATAGTATATTATAGTGTACATCATACTGCCTACAGTATTCGCATGAGAAACTTTATCCATATACTCTCTCTCTCTTCTTCTGACTGGGGGCTTTGATATTTGGAGAGAAATATGTGGCTCGACAATAGTGTCTCTGTAGGTTTGGTCTTTTCCATCCCAAACTTATCCAAAACTTTCTGCACATAACCTCTTTGTGATAAATAGAACACTCCTTTATACCTATCTCTGCAAATTTCCATTCTAAGGATTTTCTTTGCTAGATCCATATCCTTCATCTCAAATTCAGCTGATAACTTTCTTTTCAGCCTTTTTACAGCCTTCATGCTTCTACTGGCTATGAGCATATCATCTATATAAAGTAGCAGGTATAGGACATCCTCCTCATCTACATCCTTGATGCAGACATAGCAGTCATGTTCACATCTGATAAATTTTAGACTCAAAACAAAAGCATCAAATCTATGATACCACTGATGAGAAGATTGTTTCAGGCCATAGAGTGATCTCCTGAGTAAACACACCTTCTCCTCCTATCCAATCTCCATGAAATCATTTGGCTGCTTCATATAGATTCTTTTCTTTAAAGTTCTATGAAGGAAGACTGTCTTCACGTCCATCTGTTCTAACTTCATGTTATGCTGTGCCACCAGAGACAGTAAAATTTAAATAAATGTATGACGCACCATAGGAGAGAAAACTTCTATGTAATCAATCCCTTTCTTTTATGAGTATCTCTTTACTACTAGCCTAACCTTAAATCTGACTCCACCTTATTCTGAAGGTGCCTTCTTTTTTATGAACACCCACTTTGAGCCAATAGGTCGAGCACCTTCTAGAAGATCCACTAGCTACCATGTTTGATTCCTTAAATCTAATTAAATAGCCTTCTTCAGTGATTCCATCTCTTCCATCATGGCCTGCATCCATGAATCATTATCCTCACTCTCCATGACCTCTGCATAATTTTCTGGATCTCCATTAGTAGTGATGAGTACATAGAAAATAACCTTAATGTCATATCTAATCGATCTTCTAACAATACGCTGGGACTTGAGCAGAGCTACTTCCATTGGCATATTGGTCCCGCCTGATATTTGTGGCTGCTCCTACACATCTAACTAAATGGCTGGCTCTCCATGCTGATTTTTTATCTGAGTCAATGCTCTCCTACCTAGCTCCACCTCAATAGGAACACTCATGTAAGTGATGTAACTTGCATGCCATCAATGCCTGATTGGCCACCATTGTTCATCTTCATTTTTTTAGTTCCTCCTATACTCTCAGACCTCTCCAAGATGCTCTTTTCATCAAAAATAGCATCCCTGCTAATTACTACCTTTTGTGCTTGAGAATCCCACAGTAGGTACCTTTTGACTTCTTATGGATACCCTATGAATGTCATCCTTTAAGATTTTGGACCCAACTTGCTCCTCTCGATTGCCTCCATATCTACATAGACCAGGCAACCAAAGATCTTCAGGTGTCCAAGCTCCACCTTTTTTCCACTCCAAACCTTATCTGAAATGCCTCCATTCAGCTTGTGGTGAGGAGACCAGTTGATAAGAAAATAAGAATAAATTAAAGCATCATCCAAAAAAGATTTTAGAAGTGATGTCTGCAGTCTCAAACTCCATGCCTTCTCGGTTAGTATCCAGTTCATCCTTTCTGTGATACCATTCTGCTAGAAAGTCATCTTCATCATGTAATAGCATTTAATGTTATTTTTCTCACAGTACCTTCTGAACTCTAAGCTAGTATACTTTCCTCCATTATCCGACCTCAGACATTTTACTTATCTTCTTGACTCTTTTATCTTAGCTCTCCAGGCTCTGAATCGGGCAAATACCTTTGAGTTTTCTCTAATCAGGTAAATCCATATCCTTCTTGAGAAATCATCAATGAAAGTGATAAAATATCTTACCCCACCTCTAGTTGATACAAGAGCCAGTTTCCATACATCCGAGTATACTAAATTCAACACTTCTTTGCTGCACTTGGTACTGCTGGCAAACTTTATCCTATGCTATTTGACAAAGATGCACAGCTCACATAAATCTATGTCTTTCTTTTTCAAGATTGGGATTATCCCTCTTTTGCTGAGTTCAGTGAGCCCTTGATCACTCATATGATCCATCCGATAGTATCACAATCGATATAGAAGCTGCTCCTCCTATGCCGCTGCTAGCACCTCTGCACTATCGTTTACCACTGAGTCTTCCATTCTATAAAGATTGTTGCTCAGTCTTCTACCTCTCATCATGACCAAAGCTCTCTTGGAAATCTTCAAGCAACCACTCCTTGCTTGGCTACTAAAAGCATAATCTTGCTCCTCTAAGTAGTCCAAAGATATCAGATTCTTTTTCAGATTCGGTATATGCCTGATATTTGATAATGTATGAATGATCCCATCGTACATCCTCATCCTGATTGAGCCAACTCTAGCTACTCTACATGGATGATCATCTCCAAGGCTAACACTTTCATCATCGATCTTCTAGTAGATAGCAAACCACTCTCGATGAGAAGTATAGTGGTGTGAGCATATTGAATCCAATATCCACGTAGTATCACACTCTGTGGATCCATCTGATACAACTAACAGATCTTCTTCACTACTCATCAAAGCTGTATCATCACTTTTACTGGCCATCCCTTTTTTTGATTTCAAAAGAGGACAATCTCTCCTCAGATGTCCAGACTGATGACATTTGTAGCATTCAATATCTTCTTTTGATCCCAAGATTTTGATCTATCCTTGGATTTTTTTTCTTGCCTTCTCCTTTGATCTTCTATATCTTTCATTCACAACCAAGATCTTAGACTTAAGATCTTTCTTGTAGATCTTTTCTCTCTGCTCATTTGATTTGAGCACACCAATAATTTCTTCATAATTTAGGATCTTCTTTCCATAAATTAAAATTATTATGAGACCATCATAAGAACCCAGGAGAGAATAAAGTAGCAGCAATGCTCGATCTTCCTCATCGATCTTCACATCCAAATTCATCACCTCAGAACATATCTAATTGAATCCTTGGATATGTGCAACAAGATCTTCACCTTCAGGCATCCTCAGACTGTACAACTATTTCTTCAACCATAGCTTATTGGTCATGTTCTTCCTCATATATATGTTCTCCAATCTCATCCAAAGGCATTTAGCCTTGGTCTTTGTGCAAACCTCAGGCAACACCTGATAGATCAAGCATATTTTGATTGTGCTAAAAGCAATTTTCTCCAACTCTTTTCAGTCCTCAGTACTAATCTTTTCTGGTCTTTCTTTTACCAAGATCTTGTAGATCCTCTACTGAACCAATAATTCTTTTATCCTTTACTGCCATAAGATAAAGCTTTTTTTACCATCGAACTTCTTGAAATCCATCTTGAATTCATTTGATCCCATGACTACAATCAAGTCAAGTGCAAAGCCCTATCATCCTTCTCGATCACATACCAGCAAAACTATCCTTTTTTGAAGATCTATGGATCCTAGATCCTCGTTCCAACCTTCTATATCGTCTTTCCTTCATGCAACAACTCTCCACCTCAATCTAGAGATAACCATGAAGAAAACTAGAAGATTATAGGATAAAACCTGGTGTAGCAGATCCTAGATGTAGAAATCCTAGGTGTCTTCCTTTCTTCCATGCAACACCACTCTGATACCAGATGTTAGAAAATACTATCCTCTCTTAGACCGGCATGGCCACTGGTGATTAGCCAAGCAATAAGGAACAAACTCCTAGAATCAATGCGAAAGCAAAACCAATAGATTCAAGAGAAGAAAGTGAGAAAAAAGACACAAGAGTTTTTCAAGAGAAAAGAGCTTTTATTTTTTTGTATTCAGCATCTTATAATCCTTGACCTTTTTTCAGTATAAATACTTTACAAAAGAATCAAGTTTCAAGCTTATAGAAAAACTCTTCCAAACTCAAACAATTCATGTACATAAAAGTAATCCCACGACACTGAGCCAGCTCAGTCTGAAACTGAGCTGGCTAATTTGCGATTGGGTTGGCTCAATTTGAGACTGAGACAAATTAGTTATGTACTATGCCAGCAGTCCCAAAAATACTATTTTTTATCTAGATTTTTTTCTGAGACATGGCCAACCTAGTTTTCAACTTAGCCGACCTAGTCTCAGGGTGAGCCAGTTAAGTTTATGTAGCTTATTTTTTAGGCTAATTTCTTTTTCTACTCGCTCCCATCTTTTCATAATCTATCTTCTCATATTTTTAAGACTTGGGAGTGCCATATCTAAGTTCACACTCTGCGCCTAGCCTCTCCATGCCCAAAGACCTCTCTCTTTGATCTATAATCTCTAAAAAAATTAGGTTAATTTTTTTTTTATATTGAGAGATATAGAAGAGTCCTTGTCTACATCAAATACCTAGTCAAAAGACCTCCAAATTGAGTTAGACTTGGAGCACCCAACTCTTGGGTGTCCCCTCCTTTTTGGGCATGGACCACCTAGTGTTTGGCGCATTAAAATTTTTTATTTTTCATAAAAATTTTAGAGAAAAATCAGGAGTTTAGGCGATAAGAATTTTGGTTGTAACAAACTCTATCACATAGAGTTTGAAATCAAAACAACTAATTTATTTTGATTTGGTCTTGAACCAAATACTATGTAAGAAGTATATGAAACATGGGGATGCATGTCCTCTCTAAAAAGGAGAGATTTCATGAAAATATTAAATAAAATTTCATGGAGAGTGCATGGAGGTTAAATGGTGCAAAGATTTGGGAGTCTTAGTAAGACTAGGACTCCTAATTTGACTTGATCCACATTGATCCTTGGATCAAATTAAATTAGGATTTATTTAACCCAATTAAATTAGATCTTAGTACAACTAATAATCTTATTAAATTATATTAAATCAAATTTAATTCTAATTTAATTTTTAATCAATTAAGAGATTAGGTTTAGTCAAGTCCTAATTGAACTAGGACTAGTTCTTCCTTGCAATTGGCTCATCCAATAAACTAATTGAACTTGATCCAATCAAGCCCAAACTAAATCTAATTAAATCATATTTAATTAGACTTAATCTTAGTCCTTTGGCTTAATCAAATCAAGCTAATTAGTAATCGAATTGCTAATCGATCCTCCTGTAACACTTGCACTAGGTTAAACATCAATCGTATTGATTATTTAATCCAAGAATGATTCTTAATCATTGATCAACCATCAGATCAGATCGACACCTATTATGTATGTGACCCCATAGGTCCGAACCTAAGTTGGTAGCATAGGAATCAATTTCTATACTAATCGAAGTGATCATCTAGCAATGATATTCGATGGTCAAATGGGTCGAATGTGTAGAACAATATCCTTAGAACCCATGTGGATATAATTTCTGTATAATTCATCTTCTTGATCAAAATGCTCGTAAGACACCTTAGAGTTTAACTATTAATCTCAATTAGATCATCAACATTATATTTTAAAATATCAAATCCATCTTATGGATTATTCTGACCAAGATTTTTGCTATATTGAAATACAGTGATGCATTCTTCTCCAGCTCTTAGAGTGGTCAATCCAATCTTGATCATTTACCAACTTTGTAAGTACTTGACAGTGTCTAAAAATCTTTCATTACTGAATTAGAAATTTAGTTAGTTTGGTACCAAAGCATAATGAGTTACTTGCAAGCCACTATAGTGATCTCAGGTCTAAGGAACATTTATACCTATATCCCATCAGAGCAATTTTCGACAGCAAAATGCTCTATAATTGGTCACATCTAGTGACGATATATCCATATATTTTACTTGTATGCCACACCAGTATCTTCACACTTCTTGGTTAAGAAGATAACGAATCCATATGGCACACAATGACCTATGCTTGATAAATGCTATCATCTTTATTAATAGCGTATCATTTGATCATGAACAGTTTAAGAACTAATCAATAAATCCTTTCTTCATTGAAGCTAAATAGTCCTAAGAACTTCATCACAATAATAGAGTTCATTAGAAGATGTAAACTTTATGATGAAAATGCCAAAATATATTTTATTTAATAATGAATCAATTACAATTATAAGATAGCACAACCGTCAATAGACTGATGATTGACTTTAGAATATATTTTTTAAAAACTTTCACTTATCCTAAAGCCACTTGGCATAATATCTAATACCCATCTTCGACTTGAGATCGTCAAACTCCTTTATTGTTAGGGCTTTAGTGAAGGGGTCGATCAGGTTCTTCTTTCTATCAATCTTCTGAAGGTCGATGTCATTTCAATCCATGATCTCCCGGACTAGATGGTAGCGGTGCAGTATGTGCTTCATTCATTGGTGTGCTTTTAGTTCTTTCATCTAAGCAATGGCACTAGTGCTATCACAGTAGAGCAGGACCTGTCCATTAAGAGAGGGTGCTACTCCGAGCTCGAAGATGAACTTTCTCATCCACACAGCTTCTTTGTAGCATCTGATGCTGCAATGTACTATGCTTTATAAATAGAGCCTGCCACCATATACTGCTTGAAACTTTTTTAGCAGATGGCTCCACCATTTAGGATAAAGACATAACCCGATACTTTTTTACTGTCATCATGATCAGATTGAAGCTTGAGTCAATAAATCCCATAAGTTTCAAATCTAACTCACCATAAACCAATCATTGATCCTTAGTATTTCTCAAATACTTTAGGATGGTTTTCACCACTGTTCAGTTGTTTTCTTCTGGATTAGATTGGTATCTACTCACTACTCCTAATGAGTATACCACATCTGATTTCGTACATGTCATGGCGTACATGATAGATCCTACTGTCGAAGCATATGGGACTCTACTAGTACACTCTTTCTCTTCAGGAGTTGTTGGACAATCCTTCTTAAAGGAAGAAATTTCATGGCCTATTGGAAGATAGCTCTTTTTAGAATTCTCCATGCTAAACTTTTTTAGTGTAATTTTTATATACATGGACTGGGATAACCTAAGCATCCTCTTAGATCTATCCCTATAGATCTTCATCCCTAGGATGTAGGATGCTTCGCCCAAGTCCTTCATGGAGAACTAAGATGATAATCAAACTTTTATTTCTTTCAGTGCAGGGATGACATTCGCGATTAAGAGAATGTCATCAACATACAAAATAAGAAATACCATAGCTGGACTATTTGCCCATTTATAAATATAAGGCTCTTCTCCATTCTTAATGAGGTCATATGTTTTGATCACCTTATCAAAATGTATGTTCCAACTCTGAGATGCTTGCTTCAATCCATAAATGGATCTTTGAAGCTTGCAAACCTTGGACTCATCTATGGATGTGAACCCCTCAAGTTGTATCATATCCATCTCTTCAATTAGCTCTCCATTAAGGAAAGTTATCTTCACATTCATCTGCTAAATCTTATAGTCAAGATGGGCAACTGTAGCAAACATTATCCAAATGGATTTGAGCATTGCCACAGAAAAGAATGTCTTGTCATAGTCAATACCATAACATTGATGATACCCATTGACAATCAGATGGACTTTATAGGTCTCTATCTTTCCATGTACGCTCCTCTTCCTTTTGAAGACCCACTTACATCTGATGGATTTAACCCCTTCGGGTGGGTCAACCAATGTCCATACATCGTTGATCTTTATGGACTTTATTTCAAATTTCATGGCCTCAAGCTATTTTTTAGAATCAGATCATTGCATTGCATCCATATAAGTAATCAGATCCTCATCATTTCCATCGAGTTTAATGGGATCACCATCTCAGACCAAGAAATCATAGTATCTGTTCGGCTGATACGGTACTCTACCAAATCATCTTAATAGTGTAGATGCACTAGGCTCTAAATTTGATCTAATCAAATTCGATTCAGATTCAGCTATAGGTGTCGGTCTTTCTACCTATTGAACTTCATCAAGTTTAACCTTAGAGGCAATAATTCCTTCACCAAAAAACTCCTTTTTAAAAAGGATTGTTTAAAGACTGATGAACACTTTTTGTTCATCAGTATGGTAGAAAATATACCCTTTTAATTCTTTGGGGTACCCTATGAATATGCACTTGTCAGACCTAAATCCAAGTTTATCTATGATTAATCATTTCACATAAGTCGGGCACCCCCAAATCTTGAGGTATGAAAGTGCTGGCTTACGTCCTGTCTATATCTCGTATGGAGTTTTAATCGCATACTTACTTGGAACCCTATTTAAAAGATAGCAAGCTAATTTTAGTGCATATCCCTAGAAGGATATCAACAAGCTAGCAAAATTTATCATAGATCGGATCATATCTAATAGAGTTTAATTTTTTCTTTCTGACACACCATTATGCTATGGTATTCTAAGAAAAATCTATTGGAAGAGAATCCCATTTTCTCCTAGATATGTGAGAAACTCACTAAAAATGTATTCTCCTTTTCGATCAGATCGAAGAGTTTTAATACCTTTTTTAGTTTATTTTTTTACTTCACTTTAGAATTATTTGAACATTTCAAATGAATCCGACTTTTATTCTATTAGATAAACATATCCATACCTGGATAGATTATCTATGAAAGTAATGAAGTAGAGATATCCACCACTGGCACTAGTACTCATAGATTCACATACATCAGTATGTACTAAACCTAAGAGCTTAATGGCTCTTTCATCTTTTTCAGTAAAAGATGACTTGATCATTTTTTTCAAGAAGATAAGACTCACAAATTGAAAATGATTCACAATCACTGACTTCGAGGATTCTCTCTTGAGTTAACTTGTTTATCATGTTCTTGTTTATGTGACCTAGCCTATAGTACCATAAGTACATATCAGACATACTATCTAATCTAGGGTGCTTGCCAATGGAATAGACTATATTAACAGATTGTGATAACATATATACACCATTATTCAAATGTCTAGAGAGTATAGTAACATCATTCATAATGATATTACAAAATTCTTTCTTTATTAAAAATTCATAATTGTCTTTGACTATAAGACCTACAGAAATGACATTCAAGAAGGAACTAGGACAAAAATGATAATCACTAAAAATAATGATATGAGATCCAACTACAAGTTTCAAGATTTCTAATGCTAGAACTCGAACTGGTCTTCCATCTCCAATATTTAGGAACCTCTCGTCTTGCTCGAATCTTCTACTGACCTACAATCCTACAATGAACTGCAAACATGGTAAGAGCTATTGGTATCCAATATCTAATCAGTAATATCATAAATAGAGAAATTGCAAGAAGTTATCATATAAATATTTTGTCTAGCAATAACTTGCTTCTTTTTCGGTCTGTTTGGATCCAAGAAGATAATGTATTGAGGATAGTTCCTCTTCCAGTGCCCTTACTTCTTATAGAAGAAGCACTTAGCTTGACTCTTATCGGGCTTTACATTCTTGGTCTGGCCCTGCACAAATATCCTAGCCTGAACATGCACCTTCTTACTCTTCTTCTTCTTCTTTCACTATCACAGAATCAGGCTATGCCAGCAGTTCGTAACCATTACCGTAGTCTAAAAAATCATTGCTATAGGCTATGGCAGTGGTTAGCTAACCACTGCCACTACAGCCATCGCCATAGGTCTATGGTAGCGGTTGTTGCAGCGGTTATTGAAATCGCTGCTA
The DNA here is from genome assembly GCA_006176705.1 of Cocos nucifera. Taxonomy (NCBI): domain Eukaryota; kingdom Viridiplantae; phylum Streptophyta; class Magnoliopsida; order Arecales; family Arecaceae; genus Cocos; species Cocos nucifera. The sequence goes on from QRFJ01000294.1 coordinate 1,745,999, forward strand.
TATAGATCCTATTGCAGTGATTTTTAAATTGCTGCCATATGCTTGTCTATGGTAGGGATTATAAAACCACTGTTATAGACAGTCTATGACAGTGGTTATGGAATCACTGCCAAAGTCTTGTCTATGAAAGCAGTTACGTAACCACTACCATAGGTCTAATACAATGATTGACACATTGCCTACGGTAATGGTTGGCACGTTTACGGCAATGATTGTAAAACTACTACCATAGCTTCTGAATAATTAGAAAAATATAAAATTTTTAATTTTTTATATATTTTATCTAACAAATGCAGAGATATATAACACAAAAAATTATTATAAATATAAAAATATTTTTAAAATGCTAAAATTTTATTATCGAATAAAATTTCTTATAATATTTTTTTAAAAAATACATCAAAAGTCTCCTAAATCTACATCATCGTCATCCTTGAAAGATGGAGCACGAGCTGGAGGTAGAGCTGGAGCTGGAGTCAAAGTCGAAGCTGGAATGCGCGCCAACATATCCTCAAAGCACATGAAGACACCTCCAAAACATGCGCTGAGCGTCAACACCATGTGTCTCATGATGCCCTCCAGATGAGATGCACGCTCCTCAGCCCGATCTGCCCACGTCGCAGCATGATCTGCCCATGCCAACACTACCTCAAGCTCCTCCCGACTGATGACATCGAAAGTCTGTGAAGAGACGCTCGCCTCAGACCAATAGCTGGTTGGCGTATGTCTGGGCCTATATCGGATCCTTCTGGAGTGCTTAGGCCCTAAGACCTGAGACAGATGGTCATGGGGGCCAGAGATATTTGGACCCTCGCTTGTGAGTGCATCTAACCATTCCTATAATTATAAGTGCAAATAAAATTTTATAACAAATGCTATAATACTAATCATATATACTAATATATTTAATACTTACAAAAATTCTTTCGATCATGACGTTCATCGACCTACCCTTCTTTTTTATACGACTAGATCGAAAGATCTCGCTACGACTGGGCATCACTCCATCTCTTATCAGCTATAACAATGGATCAATTTATCAAAAATATAAAAAAAAATATTACTTTAATTTATCTACTAAGATTTATAATTCATTACCTCTCTCTGCACACGACTAGCCATAGACTCATGGTCGAGAGTGTGCATATACTCCTGAGCTGCTCAATTCTCCTGATTCTGATGAAAGGTAGCCTAACAAGTATTTAAATAAATAATAAATATTTAAAAAATATTTAAATATAACTTTAAGCGTATTAAAAAATTTAAAAGTTAGTAATTTTACCTCAAACTTCTAGCTCCTCCAATGTGTAACCATCCTCTCCCACTAACTCAGAGGATAGTCCTGTATCCATGGAATAAGCTCATTTAGAGTGTCTCGTCGGTGCTCGAGCCATCTTCTATGGAGCTTGATCTTATAATCTCGATACAACTTCTCAATCTTTTTTAGTCGGGCATCTGAAGCCCTCTCATGATCAGAAAAGTTGTACCTCCTCTACATAAAGTTATCAAAAGTCAGTTATAAAATTATTCTAATCAAATATAGTGTAAACATGTAAAATACATAAATATAATTAAGATGCACTTACCCATATCTTCTTCCACATTCGGTTTCTGACAGTATCATCCATCAATCGTCAGTCTCTAGGCTCTATAGGAATAATGTCTGACCACCTCACAAGCACTCCAAAAAATGAATGCATCTCCCATGTGGTCTTCCCTACTGGCCTTTTCTCTGCATTATACTATACCATCACCTGATGCTGGCGGTGTCATACATGCGCCATATGTGTGGGATCATAAAATATCCTACTGGATGATGCACCTATAATGAAAATACGTTATGCAAATATAAAAGTATACAAATATTATATAAAAAATAAATAAATAATATAATAAAAATGTACACTCAAATATTGGTGGAGTAGCATGTATCGGAGATGTGGATGATGGTGGAGGCTTAGATGCTGGTGGAGTAGATACCGTCGGTAGAGTAGATGTCGACGGTAGAGGTCCCTGAGCAGCCAATACGGAGGTGGATGGAGTATGCTTTGACTGCTTCTCAGATGCTGAACTCCGCGTAACCCATCGAGAGGTAGGAGTGAAAGCTAGATGATATTTTGATGCCATCATGACCTGCAACGTTAATGAACATTAACAATATAACATGTTGAACAATAATCAAAGATATTACCTAGGTACCATCCGTACAATTATATATAAATATACGGATGCCAAAGATTATGTACACTAATCAATTGACGGATCTATCACTATGCAATCCAATAAATAAAAACAACAAGATAGGAATTCTCTTAGCGGCCGGCATGGCCCATCGGCACGACATGGCCCTCCCACTCTCTCTCTCGGTCTCCCTTGCTGACGATAGTGGTGAGGTCGGACCCCCTCCCTTCCTCTCTCCCTCTTCCTTTCTTAGTTTTGGATTCCAAAATCAGGTCCGAATACCCAGGATCCATTAGGATCTGGGTCTGGTACTTTAAGTACGAACTCATCAGATATTTAGGTTCGAGTTTGGTATCAGTAATTAAAATTGAATCTAGATCTAAATATCCAAGTTTCGATCCAAACCTGACCCATTGATAGGTCTAGTCTAGTGATTAATAAATAATACTATAAAATTAAAATAAAAAATATACCTATGACTATAAAAAGAAGATCGTACCGAAAGCTTCGAGGGTCACCGATGATGGTACTAGAGGAAGATAATGGCGCTAGAGGTAACCTACGAAATAAGAGCAAGATAGTGAGATAGAAAGGAAAGAGAGAGAAAGAGAAAAAGGAAAGAGAGAGGGAGAGGAGGCCCGGAGGGGCGCCATGACGAGAAGGCCAAGGGATGGGAGGGTAGGGGGTGGGCGGTCGGGATGGGAAGGGCAAGGACAATGGCGGTCGGAGATGGGGAGGGGATGGGCGACCGGGGATCGGGAGGTGGGGGCGGGCAGCGATGGCCAGGGACGGGGAGGGAGGGGGCGGTAGTCAGGGAGGGCAAGGTGGGCGGCGGCCGGCGTGGCAGGGATTGGGAGGCAGGGGGCGGGCGGTCGGGATGGGAGGGTGGTGGCCACGATCGGGATGGAGAGGGGGGGGTGGTGGTGCGCTGGGGATGGCGAGGTGGGGGCAGCAGCCGACGAGGGCAAGGGTAGGCAATCGGGGATGGGGAGGCGGGGGGGGCAGTCGAGGAGGGCAAGAGGTGGACGGTCGGGCGACGATCAGGGATGGGAGGGTGGGCGATAGGTGTCGGGATGGGGAAGGCGGGGATGGGTAGCTGGGGATGGGAGGGCGAGGGGCTGGCAGCCGCGACCTAGGATGGGGAGGTGGGGGATGACGACGTGATCGGGATGGGAGGGTGAGGGGCTGGCAGCCGCGACCTAGGATGGGTGGCCGGGCGGCGGCAGGGGATAGGGAGGGTGGGGCGGCAATCGGGAGGACAATGGGTGGGCAATCGGGCGACAGTTGGGGATGCAGGGGGTGGGCAGCGGCAAGATGCATGGAGTCTCATTGACGAAAGAGAGGAAGGGGGAAAGAGAGAGAGAGCGCACGCATGGGAGGAAAGAAAAATTGAAAATTTTTAATCTAACCTACGATAGCAGTTTTTGACCTGCTACCATAGATCTATGACAGCGGTTACTAAAAATCACTATAACAGATCTACGGTAGCAATTTCATAACCGCTGCCCTAGATTTATAGCAGTGGTTTCCAATAACCGTTATCATAAGTTGAAAATATATATTTTTTAAATATTATATAATTTTAAAATTTAATATCCATCTTCATCATTCATTATCTAAATAATTATCATTAGAGTATTATCACAAAAAATCACCTTAATTCGATGGCCCTAGCTTCATCGATCAAAAAAATTTAATTTTGATGATCATGACTGACGATGCAATGACTGATAGATGGAGACCTTCGATCGATCTAAAAATCTGCAATAATGATCTCGATGATATTTGTAGCATACTATCAAAATTTTATTTCAATCAGATATCATTATCATATCAATTTAGTATGAAATGATTTTGACTATTAAATTAGAAATAAACGGTCAAAGGACTAAACGACATTCGATTATGAGATAATTTTATAGTTAAATAATCTTTATTATAATTTTAATTATTTTATATGATGATGATAGTAAAATTCAGATCAATTTCATATGAATCATTCACGTTAAGTAGATATTGCCAAAGCACGAGCACATGCATATAACAACCAATGGAGTTCAAGAATGGTTTCAGACGACGTATAGTTTTAGATCATTTTTAATTTTATGAATTGAATTTTATAATCACCATCATAAAAAATTATTAAAGTAGTAGCCAAGATCATTTATAAAAAAATTTATCTCATAATCAGACACCGTCTGATCCTTTGATCACTCATTTATCATTTAACGGTCCAAATTAATCTATACTAAATTAATCAAGATAACGATATCCAATTAAAGTAAAATTTTGATAGTATGCTATAAATATAACTGAGATCATCATTGTAGATTTTCAGACCTATCGAAGGTCTTCATCTATTAGATCATCGTATTGTCATTCATGGTGATCTTTAGCAACGATAATTATTTAGATAATGAATGGTGAAGATGAGTATTAAATTTTAAAATTATATAATATTTAAAAAAAATAAAAAAAATATATTACAGTAGTTACAAATAATTATTGCCATAGATCAACGTATAGCAGCAGTTATAAGAAATCACTGCTATAGATCCGACCTATGACAGCGGTTGTCCTAACCGCTGCTATAGATCGAACTTATGGTAGCGGTTACAAAGAACCACTATAATAGATCGAACCTATGGTAGTGGTTAAAAAGAATCGATGCCATAGGTCAGACTATGGCATCGATTTCTTGTAACCACTGCTATAGATTGGTCCTATAGCAGCGGTTCTTTGTAATCGCTATCGTAGTCTCTATTGCAGTGGTTTCAAAAATTGCTACAATAGTATGCACTGTCATAGACTCTTTTTTTAGTAGTATTTTTTTTCTTAAAGGATCGAGAACTAGAAGAAGACCCTCCCACTAAGTTCACCGACTCCTTGTAGAGCTGGTGATCCTTCTTAAAATTCTGAAGTAACCCCAGTAACTCATGGTAGTTTACTATAGGCTTTGTCATTCTGTAATGAGTAAGAAATAGGAGATAAGATTTGGCCAACGAGTTTAAAATCGCATCCTTTCCTAGTTGCTCGTGCAAGAAAAATTCGAGCTTGCTCAATCATTTCATCAGCTCAATTATGTAGAGTACATGATCAGTGACCGATGCTTCATCCCTCATCCTGGCATTGAAGATGGCACAACTAGTCTTGTACCTTTCAACATCATCGAGTGTGCCAAAAGACTCATTCAACACTTGAATCATGTCTTCTGGCTGAGCAAACTCGAATCTACGACTAAACTCATTGCTCATGGCTGCTAGCATGATACAATGCACCGTGGTTCGGTCATTAAGCCACTTTTGCTAAATATCTCTAACTATTTTATGTGCATTGGATGCTGGCTCCTCAGGTGCCAGATCTATCAGCACGTACAAAATTCGTTCATATTCTAGGATAATCTTTAACTTATAGTACCAGTTATCGAAGTTGGATCCTACTAGCTTATCATTGTCTAATAATGATCAGAGCGAAAAGGAAAGTAGCATGTCTATACAAAGAAAAATCAAAATCTAATTAGTAATTAATTTAGTAAATCTACAGATTTGAATTTTAATCAAAAGATTCTTTCACTATTTTATCTGAATTGATAGCCTCTACCTCCAATTCGAAGAATTATTCTAATTCCTTAGTGGATACTAGAATCCACATAGGCTGAACATAAGTTCAACTTTAGTTGGTCAATCCATGTACATCTAAGGATAGGTTCATAATCAACTATTTCTCTAAATAATTTTTAGTAATTTAATTTTTTGCTCTAGTTTCTAATCAGTAGGCTTTGGTCTCCACTGAAAAGGTTTGGTTAGGTCTAACCATTAATACGACCATACTTGGTCCACCTAACCAATGAATAATTAAGCCCAACTAATTTGGTTGGTCAACCTAACCATCATTTAGATAGATGCGATCAAGAAATCATATTATGAATGATAATTTCATTAGCCGATAAGCACCGGGCCTTTAGGCCTCCAATGATTATCTAGCTAATGAATCCATTATCCCTCACTTAATGGGAGGCTATGATCTAGTTATCATAATAACTATTTTATTTTTAAAGATCTAATAATTTTAAAAGATTTAATTAATTAATTTTAAATAAGAGAGAAGAGAATCAGTCAATTTTGATCCTCCCATTGACTTCACCAAGTCAGATCATAAAGGACCTAATTAAAGATGGCATTAGGAGCACCTAAATCATCACACTGATTTACCTAATTGATATGGGTGAGCCCAAATCATCAAGTGATCTAATTAAAATCTAATTCACTAGAATAGCTAGGTAAGTAAGATTAGTGGAAGAAATATGCCATTAACTCATCAAAGATCAAAATCAATGCGAGTAGCTCTCAATTAATAACCGCTGATCTAGACTGCAAAACTTACCTTAGACACCATTTAGTTCATTAGTTTTAATTGGATCAACCTAGCAATTTTGGATTCGACCGTATAGCCATGAATCAAGTCCATTTGGTCCTCATTAAAGGTATGAACTTGACCAACTACAACTATTATAATAGAGTCTAAAGAGTCATTGACCTAATCTAATTCAACATTTGATTAGATTTGACTAATTACTCTAATTTAGTCCATTCTTCAACTAACCTTAGTTCTAACCTAATTAATGGACCTAATTCATCTAACCCAATATTCCAATATTATGATCAATGACTTAGGATTTTTAATTCATAATTCTAAAGCCTAATTCATCATACTTAATTCTTAATTAAGTTTTTGGATTGAGGGTTGGGATTCGGCATTTTCAAAATAATTTTCATATTTGTGAAACATTTTTACAACATGGTTCTACCAATTAGTTGCATGTTTGATTTATAATCAATATGCAATTAAATAAATCATGAGACTACTTTTAGATCTAATCTAAAAATGCTCCTGCAATTGAAACAGTTTCAATTCAATCAATCATAAATCAATTTAGATTAAATCTAACACATTTAAGCTAATAAAAAATTAGATTAAAATACTTTTAATTAGATTAAAATATTTTTAATCAAATTATAAAATTTTTTAGATCTAATATAAAATTTATAATCATGATTTTAGATTTACACATACTAGGACAATCTCTCCACTGTAGAGGATAAACCCTATAGCATGACAACCTTATAGCAGTCCATGCAATCTAAAATAATTTTAAATTTTAGATTTAAACATCAAATTATAATTTAGATTAAATCTAAATTATCAATCTAAATATGCATAAAATCATATAAAAATAACCTGACTTTGATACCAATTAAAGAAACTAGTCTAGGATTTTAGGGTTAGATTTAAAAACCTTTTTAAACCTATGCAATGGAAACATGAATTAATCATATTAATTCATAATTAAACATGAAAAACCCTAATGATTATTTTTTAGTTAAACATGAAAATTCTAAATCTAGGATCCTATTACATGATTAAAGCATGATATTAAATCAAAAATTAAAATATGAGATTAAATTATGTTGATCATATCAACATAAAAACTGTTCTATGCTAAATCAAATCTAGATAGGAGAAAGATGATCGTATCATCCATATCTTTGCAAATTGAGTTCTCTAACTCATTGATCAGGACTTGAGGTTGTCGTTTTGAGCCGCACATGCATCCGACCTCCATAAGTTATCCACACGAGTCCTTAATTGTTGATCAGAAGTTCGATGTCCGAAAATCAACACAATTTGCAAGAATTGTGCTGATCCTTTTTCGACGGTTGATCTGGATCTTTCTTTCTTTGAAACTTAGATCCTCCAATTTTTAAAAGATGAGGAAGATGATTTTGGATCTGAGATATCTCTCAAAATCACAAAAGAAATGGAGGAATATATGGAAGAAAATCCTAGAAAAAGATCCTTTCCTTCTTCTCTTTTTCTCTTACCAAAGCACCTTGATTGGTGCCTTTATAATTCCCATGCCTAAACCTCTCTATGTTGAGAAATAATATCCTCTCTCAGACCAGTGTGGCCACTGGTGATTAGCCAAGCAATAAAAAACAAACTCCTTGAATCAATGTGGAAGCAAAACCAATGGATTCAAGTTAATCTCAGCCTTCTAGCTTAATCAAATTAAGTCAATTAGCAATCAAATTGCTAATCAATCCTCCTGCAACACTTGCACTAGGTTAAATATCAATCATATTGATTGTTTAATCCTAGAATAATTTTTAATCATTGATCAACCATCCAATCAAATCGAGATCTCTTATGTGTGTGATCCCATAGGTCCGAACCTAAGTCAGTAGCATAAAAACTAAATTCTGTATCAATCGAAGTGACTATCTAGCAATGCTACCCAATGATCAGATAGGTCGAATATGTAGAACAACATCCTTAGAACTCATATGGATATAGTTTTTGTGTAATTCATCTTCTTGACCAAAATGCTCATAGAATACCTCAGAGTTTAACTATCAACCCCGATTAGGTTATCCATACTGTATTTTAAAATACCAAATCCATCTTATGGATTATTCTGATAAGAATTTTTGCTATATTGAAATATAATGATGCATGCTTCTCCAACTCTTGGAGTAGTCAATCACATCTTGATCACTCATCGACTTCGTAAGTACTTGACTGTGCTAAAAAATCTTTCATTACTGAATTAGAAATTGAGTTAGTCCGGTACCAAAGTACAGTGAGTTGCTTGCAAGCTATTGTGGTGATCTCAGGTCTAAGAGATATTTATATCTATATCCCATCAGAGTAATTCTCGATAGTAGAATGCTTTGAAGTTGGTCATGTCCAGTGATAATATATCCATATATCTTACTTATATGTCATACCAGTATCTTCACACTCCTTAGTTAAGAGGATAATCAATCTATGTGGCATACAATAACCTATGCTCAATAAACGCTGTCATCCTTATTAACAACGTATCATTTGATCGTGAATAGTTTAAGAACTAATCGATAAATCCTCTTTTTATCGAAGCTAAAAAGTTCTAAGGACTTCATTACAAAAATAAAGTACAATAGAAGATGTAGACTTTATGATGAAAATACTAAAATATATTTTATTTAATAATTAATTAATTATAATTATAAAATAGCATAACCGTCAACAGACTGACGATTAGCTTTAGGATACATTTTCCAACATCTGGACCCTTACTCACAAGCATGTCTAATTGCTTCTGTAATTGCAAATTCAAATAAAATATCATAAGAAATGCTATAATACTAATCATACTAATCTATTTATTGCTTACAAAAATTTTTCCAATCATGGCATTTATCAGCCTGCCCTTCTTGTATGTATGGCTCGATCGAAAGATGGTATTATGGATGGACATCACCCCCTCTCTTGTCAACTATAACAATGAATTAGCTTATTAGAAACATGCAAAAAAAATATCAATTTAATTTATAAACTAAAATTTAGAATTTGTTACCTCTCGATGCATACGACTGGCTAAAGACTCATGGTCGAGAGTGGTGTGTACTCTTGAGTCGCTCGATTCTCTCAATTCTAATAGGAAGTAGCCTAAAAAGTATTTAAATCATAAGTATTTAAATTATAAGTATTTAAAAAATATTTAAATATAATTATTAATATATTAAAAATTTAAAAATTAAAAATTAAACACAGAACTCCTAGCTCCTTTAATGCCTAACTATCCCCTCCCACTGACTTAGGAGATAGTCCTGAATCCAAGGAACAAGCTCCTCTGGAGTATCCCATCGGTGCTCGAGCCATTCTCTATGAAGTTTGAACTTGTAGGTTCAATACAACTTTCTAATCTTCTGTAGTTGGGCATCTCGAGTCCTCTCGTGATCTAGAAAGTCATACCTCCTCTGCACAAAGTTATCAGAAGTCAGTTACGAAATTATTCTAATCAAACATGGTATAAACAAATCAAATATATAAATATAATTAAGATATACTTATCTAAATCTTCTCCCACACTCAGTTTCTGACACTAGTATCCATCAATTGCCAGTCTACAAGCATAATAGGAATAATGTCAGAGTGCCTCATAAGCACTTCGAAAATAGAATGCATCTTCCATGCGATCGCCCCAACTGGCCTCCCTTCCTGATCATACTCCACCATGATCTAATACTGACAGTTCCACATATGCGGCATGCATGTAAAACTATAAAATATCCTACTAGATAATGCACCTATAATGAAAATATATTATACAAATATATAAGAGTATACAATAACCATGCAAATAAATAAATAATATAATAAAAACTTGTTCTCACTAGCCATGGGATCGTGCGACGTGGTGCGACGTGGATGCCAGTGGAGACTTATCGATGGATAGAGCATGTGCCGAAGATGTGGCTGATGGTGAAGGTTCAAATGTTGGTGGAGAAATAGATGCCAGTGGTGCCTAGGCAGTCGATGCGGAGATGGATGGAGTATGCTCCAGCTACGACTCAAATGCGGAGCTTGGCAAAGTCCGTCGAGGAGCAAGGGTGAAAGCTAGATGTCATTTCAGTACCATCATGACCTGCAATATTAGTAAATATTAACCAAATTAATTGATGGATCTATCATGATGTAATGTAATAAACAAAAGTAACAAGGTATAAATAGTAACCCAAAAAATTTTATGCAATAAATTTTGTAATATAAATTACATCCACAAATAAACTATAACATTTATACTAGAACATTACTAGAGTTAGAGGTGTCTGGATAAGAACATTAATAAAGCTCAAACTCTACTTCTGTAGCCCATGAACCATCACTCAAATGTATCTACATGGGAGTTCTACTCAAAGCTGAAGGACGGAGGATGGAGCTTTGAGCTATGGATCCTGGTAGTAATCGCCACCTCTCCGGTGGCTGCCACCATCTTGATATCCAACTATCAAGCTATAGCTTAAAACCCGACGGTCAAGAATCCATTGGCATGGCCCAGAACTCATCGATAAGGGTTCTTTTACCGATCAGCACAGTACGATCTAAGATTGCCGACATGGTCCAAAACCTATCGGCATGGCCCAGAATCCATCGGCATAGTTTAGAACCCATCGATGGATGTTTTCAACTACTAGCTGGCATAGTCCACAGCATGGCTCAAAATCTACCAGCACAGTCTAGAACCCATCGATAGAAGTTTTCTTACCCGCCAACATGGCACGACCTAAGGCCACCGGTACGACATGGCACGGCATGATCCAACGCTACTAACATGGTCTAAAATCCACTGACACAGTACAGAACCCACTAGTAGATGTTTTTAGCTTACTAGCCAGCATAGTCCATAGCACGATCTAGAATCCACCGATAGAAGTTCTCTTACTATAAAAAAAATTAGATATTAGTGAAGGTATTAGCGACAACAAACATCTCCATCACTAATAAAATTTTTTGCCACCATAATACCGACCAAAAAAAGCCATCGCTAATAATATTAGCAACGACAAATAAATTATTAGTGATGGCAATGGGTATCTCTAAGAGTATAAAAATTAATTTAAAATATTTAAATAAAAAATATTAGTGATGGCAAATTTAGATTATTAGCAATAAAAATAGTGCCATCGCTAATAATAAACTATTAGTGACGGCTTTATTATTATTAGCAATGGCATAAGCCACCACTAAAATTATTTAAATTTTTTTAATTTTTTATAATATTTAAATATAAAATAAAAATTAGCAATGATATTTTTGGATATTAGCGATGAAAATCTATCATCGCTAATATTTTTTTAAAAAAATTATTTAAAATATTATTAGTGATAGAATTAGCGATGGCATATTTGCCATCGCTAATAATTCACAGCTAGTTTAACTCTAATTCAAATCCAATTTAAAATTCTACCAAATCTAACTTAATTAAGCTTTGAATCCAAGTCCTAATTTAATTATAAAATCTAATTAATTCTAAATTAAATCAAGATTAATTAAATTAAATTAAATTTAAATTAATTAGAAGAAATTAATTTTTAATTTAGATTCAATTTAAATTCAATTCGAAATCCTATCAATCCTAATTCAATTAGACTTTTAATTTAAATCCTACTTCGATAGTAAAATTTAATTACTTTTAAATTAAGTTAAACCTAATTAAATTTAAGTTAATTTAAATAATTAAAAAAAATAGTTTTTAATTTATATTTAATTTGAATTCAATTTAAACTTGATTCGAATCAAATTTAAAATCCTATCAAACTTAATTCAATTAGGCTTCGAATCCAAATTCTACATGAATTATAAAATCAAATTGATCTCAAATTAAGTCAAAATTAATCAAATTAAAGTTAGTTTAAATTAATTTAAAAAAATAATTTTTAATTTAAATTTATTTCAAATCCATTCGAGTTTGATTCGAATCCAATTAGAAAACCTAGAAATCCTAATTTAATTAGACTTTAAAATCCAAGTCCTACATGGATAATAAAATTTAATTATTTTAATATTAATTCAAATATAATTAAATTTAATTTGATTATAATTAATTAGAAAAAAAATAGTTTTTAATTTAGGTTCAATCCAAATGTAATTGGAACTCGATTCGAATTCAATTCAAAATCCTATCTAACCTAACTCAATTAGACTTTGAATCCAAATCCTAATTAGATTGTAAAATCTAATTATATTTAAATTAAGTCAAGACTAATTAAATTTAATATAATTTAAATTAATTATAAAAAAATAATTTTTAATTTAGATTTGATTGAATTAAATTTAATTCAAATTCAATTCGAATCCAATTCAAAATCATATCAAACCTAATTCAATTAGACTTTGAATCCAAGTTTTACTTGAAATATTAAAATCTAATTAGCCTCAAATTAAATCAAGCCTAATTAAATTAAATCTAATTTAAATCAATTAGGACTTGATCCATAAATTAATTACATTAAAAAATTTAATAAAATCAAATATTGATTTTTAACCATCCAAAAAATGACTTAAGAGGAAAAAAATTAATATTAAAAAATTTATATTACTGATGCTTTAGCGACAGTAAGAATATCATCACTAATAATTAAAAAAATATTATTTTAAAAATATAATTATTAGCGATGAAAATACTATTACCAACAATATATGTCATCACTAATAATATTTTCAATATTAGTGATGAAAAATGATTATTAGCGACAAAAATTATCTTATCTTTCCGCCCTTATTTTCTCCCACCTCACTACATGCCCTCATTTTTCTCCCACCATCCCCTCATTTTTTCCCATCTCATCATCCACTGTGTCCTTATTTTTCCAACATCCCCCTACCCTTTAGCATTTTTATCCCCCACTGCCACTGTCCTCTCCCCCATCCTTTGATCCCCCTACCGCCCCCTTCTTTCACTGGCTAGCGCCTCCCTTCGGCTGCACCAGGCCCACCTTCTTGAGCCCCCGACCACCTCCCGTCTCCCCATTGCCACCGGTTGTCTTCCCCAGGTTGCATTCAGCCCACCTCCCCGAGACTCTGAGCACAAGCTTCCATCCTCCTGCCTCCCCAAAACTTCAACCTGCTACCCACCTCTCCCTCGCCATTCAATTCCCCCGCCACCTCCTCTCTCCTCGGTCGTCTCCCTTCGGGTCGCCTCCTACCTCCTCGAACCCTCGGTCCTTTGATTTTCCCACCACCCCCTCTCTCCCTTGGCCAATGGCTCCCCCCAGCCATCTCCCCCCAGCTTCACTTGAACCGCCCTCCCTGAACCTTCGATCGCCTCCCACCTTTTTGAGCCTTCGGGTGCAAGCTTCCGACCTCTTATCCTCTCAAAAACTCCGACCTGCAACCTCCTCTCTCCTGTTGTTCGATTCCCCCCCCTCTCTTTTTGCCAGCCATCTCCTCCCGACCGCCTCCTGCCTCCTTTCCCTGAACCCTCGACCACCTCCTACATTCCTGAATGCCCAGCCTTTTAGTTCACTCGCCACCCCCTCTCTACCTTGGCTAGCGGCTTCCCCCTGGTCGTTCTCCCCCTGGCTGCACCTGGCCTGCCTCCTACCTCCCTAATTCTCTGGGTGCAAGCTCCTAACCTCCTACCTTTCCGAAACCCCGGCCCGCCACCCTCCTCTCTCCCATCATTTGGTTCCCACACCACCCCGTCTCTCCCTCTGACTGCCTCCCCCCCAAGGCTCCTACCTCCCTCTCCGAACCTCTGGTTACCTCCTATCTTTTTGAACCCTAAGCCCTTCAGTTCACCCGCCACCCCCTATCTCTTTCAGCCAGCAGCTTGCCCCCAGCCATCTCCCCCTGGCTGCACCCGGCTTGCCACCTCGAGCCCCCGGCCTCTTCCTGCCTCCTCAAAATCTTGGCCCACCACCATCCTCTTCCCTGGCCGTTGGCTTCCTCCTGTTGCACCTATCCCACCTCCTAAAGCCCCCGGCCACCTCCCACCTCCACAAGCTTTCATTCATGGCCGCATCCTCGAGCCTCAATCCCAACTCACTTGTGCCTCTTTATGTCTCAATTTCTGCATACCACCCCATACCTCAGTCCTGTATGGTAGCCTTCTTCTATTATGATTATTAGCGATGGTATTAGCAACAACTAATACCATCACTAAAAATTATTTTTTTATTTAAATTATATTAATTAAGTATAATTAGATATTAAAAATTATTTAATTATATATTATTTTATATGGAATTTAGATTCTGACATGTAGAGCGCTCGAACCAAGGAAAGATTTGGGCTGCAAACACCAGGCCGAAACATGTCCTACGTGCTTCGATCTCAACATATAGAGCACTCAAACTGAGGAAAGGTTCGGACAGCATTACAAACATGAGGCTAAAACATGCCTTGCATGTTTCGATCTCAGCATGCAGAGTGCTCGAATCGAGAAAAAATTTGCGCTACAAACACTAGGCCGAGATGTGCCTTACGTGCTTGATCTCAGCATGTAGAGTGCTTGAATCAAGGAAAGATATGGGCAGCATTGCAAACATCGACCCAAGATATGTCCTGTGTGCTCCGATCTCAGCATATAGAGTGCTCGAACTGAGAAAAGATTCGGACTGCAAACATGAGGCCAAGACACGCCTTGCATGCTTTAGTCTCAATATGCAGAGCACTCAAACCAATAAAAGGTTCGGGCTGTATTGCAAACACGGGCCTAAGACATGCCCTACACACTCCAATCTCGGTATGCAGAGCACTCAAACTGAGAAAAGGTTCAAACTGCAAACATGAGATCGAGACATGCTCTGCGTGCTTTAGTTTTGGCATGCAGAGTGCTTAAACTAAGGGAAGGTTCGGACAATATTGCAAATATGGGCCCGAGACATGCCCAATGCACTTCAGTCTCGACATGCAAAGTGCTCGAACCAAGAAAATATTTAGGTTGCATTACAAACAGAGCCCGAGATGTGCCCTATGCACTCTAGTCTTAGCATATAGAGCGCTCGAATCGAGAGAAGATTTGGACAGCATTGTAAACCATCTCCATTCACAATGATGTCCTTTACTTTATGATTATGCTTTTAGGAATACTGCACTCTTAGGGCAAGGATGGGCTCATTATTTTTATAAGAGATGTGTTAATAGAGAAATGCTTAATAGTGATACAATAGTTTCTCATTCATATAAGAGTGGATTTATGCCAAACTACAAGCATTGATACTTATATGGAGATCGAGATGTGGGAGACAATTGTAAGAGCTTCGGAGGCTCTACTTATCCAAGACCTTATTGATGTACAAGAGCTTAATAGTGATGGCTTGAGCAGATGATTAACACATATGGTATTTGATCTGATTATTGGTAGATGTCCATGTAATAATCTTTTAGATTGTAACCATTATAGTCATGATGGATAGGGTTGCTATGGTTATAGTCATGCTTATCCTCTATAAGGTTGCTGTCCCCTAGAGGCTAAGCAAGACTATAACTATAGCAACCTCTATAGTCCATCACGACTATGATGGTTGCTATTTGAAAGATTATTATATAGACTTTCACCAATAACCAAATTAAATCCATCAAATATGCTAATCATATGCTCGAGCCTATCACTATTAAGCTCTTGCACATCAGTAAATATATTGGATAAGTAAAGCTTTCCATTCATGCATATTGTCTCCCACATCTTTCTATGCAGGTACTAATGCTTGTAGTTTGGCAAAAAATCATTTCTATATAAATGGATAACTATTGTATCACTATCAAAAATTTTTCTATTGACACATCTCTTATAAAGACAATGAGCCCATCCTTACCCTAAGAGTACAGCATTCTCAAAAGCATAATCATAGAAGTAAAGGACATCATTGCAAATGGGGATGGTCATGACGCACATTCATGCATGTAGACTTGAAGCTTGCTAGATGACTAAACTGCATGAGCATATAAATTTTATTTTTAAATTATTATTTTATTTTTTAATAAAATTTATATTTCTGATTTGCAGCTCAAAGAGGCAGTCGAGGGCTTAGAGATAGATGCTATGATGACTGCCTGTGCGAGATGCGCCTAAATGGAGGTGATACATTCTATTCTTATTGTTGTATGGTCAAGCTTGGATAATCTGTTATATCGTAGACAACTACTTGCGGCCATCTCACTATACTTTAGTGTAGAAGAACTTGCAATACAGGATAAGCTTGGATGGTCTGTTATATCGTAGACAACCGCTTACAGCCACCTCATAATTTAAAGGTGCAGAGGAACGTGCAATGTCTTATTTTTCAATGGCAGATCTGAGCCTTCTTCACATTTTCATGTACTAAAATTATCATGTACTACTAGATGAGAATTAGACAATACTTAAATCAGGAGATTAGTAGAACAATATATTATCATGTATTGTTGGACGAGAATTATTTTTCTGTCGATACATTACATATGATAACTAACAATCTTTGTTACACGTGAGTTAAATTTTGATCGTCTTATTATATTTTGATAGATATTTTATTTAAACCAATTTTTAGGTCATCTACTTAGATTTTTATTTTTATTTTTAGATATTATACATCATGTCTTCTAGAGGTCGGAGTCATTTCAGCCAAGGATAGAGCTCTCAAAAAAAGAGCGATCATGCGGCCAGCTCACATGATTCTGCACATCTCATATCGGATGATAGGAGATTACCAGTGACCCCACAATCACATGCAATAGTGATCGACTCACAGACACAGAGTCATGGTCGAGAACCTGCCCGACTCATCGCACGTCCGACTCGATCGAAGGATAGATAGCTCATCCATGTTCAAAGCCGCTCGTACATACTATAACTTCAATTAATATGTTTCTAATTTAGCAATTCTAGAGTTAATATTTATTATTCAAAATCAATTTTACAGTACATTTATAGAGTTTGGAGTATCTCGTGTGGTTACCAGCATCATCTAATGCTTGATGTTGGGGCCAGTGAATGAGTTTTCCAATTGACCATCTAGAGCACGTGATGCAGCCTGGAAAATATTTTTGGTAAGTCAAAAGTAGTTTAATTTTAAATTCTCGATATATTGATATTTTAATTACATATAAATATACGCTTACTTCTATCTTGTAGGAGTATTATCGATTCAAGACTCCCCAGGATGAGGAGGCTAGCCATCACATCTTCGAAGAGGTGGCCATACGGAGACTTCGAGATAGCCTCTATAGCCTTAGGCAGTCCGCCATCCAGCATTCTAGTTCCTAGTCATCATTAGACTGGATATCCTTCATGGATCACTGGATGCAGATGAATATATGGCAGATCCTCTATGACCAGTGGAGCAGTGAGGAGTACTCCAGTAGGTGCTAGAGGGCTTGGTAAAATTGGGCCATCTAGTAGAATCCGATCAAACATACGAATGATTCGATCGACACACATATTGTGATCGATAGACTGGTAAAAAATCAATATCAAAGCTCTTTATTAGAATTATAAAAACTCTTACATGCATGTTTTAATTAATTTAATTTTATTATTTACTTATTATAGGCACAGCAGCTGGATCATCCATCAAATCAGCTATAGTTGTGGTGGGCCACACACCAGTGTAGGAGGACTGGTGACTATTTAGATTTTACATTATAATAATTTATGATAAGAACTTCAAACTTTATTTACTAATTAAGTTATTATAGAATCTAATTTTTATATTATAATTAATATATTTTTGAACTGTGCAGACGCATTATGCGACGTACATTACTGAGAGGTACGGCAATGATCCATCTTCTCAGCCCTCCTTGATCTTGAGGGTTGGCTCTGCACCATTAGAGGGGTCAGTAGGAGTTAAGTCATAGGATTTGGCCACAACTTCGATCTTCTATCACCTTGATATCCTTCAGCATCCTCACAAGCCTCGACGTCCCAGACCTGGAGTGATGCGCGCGTGGAGAAGGTCGTGTAAAGGCTTCTAAGCCAGCAATCTCAAAACCTCCTGGATGCCATCCATGACACGATTGTAGAGCTTCTCCAGGACCCACAGCTACGCAATCAACTAGGCTCATTATTCCAACCATCACATCAGGCAATTATATTATTAAATTATTTTAATTATTTTAAATTTTTATTTTTAGAAGCTTTATATATTTAGGTTTGTATAAAAAAAAGTTTTAGGGATTAAAAATTCAATCTAACTATTTAATTAATGGATTGGAGGTGTCTATAGCTCCGTATCATCGAATGAAATGTGTAGAAATAATCTGTTCAAGAATTAAAAAAGTATATCAAAAGATATGCCTCTATATTAAAACTTACTAATTAGAAATGGATTTATTCTATCTTTAAAGCCATCGTTAATTTTTGTCATCGCTAATGGACTCAATTAGAGATAAGAATTTTTCAAATTGATTTTTACGATGGTATTAGCGACGATAGATGAACTATTAGTGATGGTATTAGCAAAGATAGATGGACTATTAATGATGATATTTTATCATTGCTAATAGTCTAGTTTCTTGTAGTGTCTTACTGACGGCATGGCATGGCCTAAGACCGCCAACATGGCATAGCATGGTCCAAGACCGTCAATAATCCCAAAATCCATCGGCATGGTCCAGAACAAACCAATGAGGGTTCTCTTATCGACCAACATGGCCCATGGCCCCGGTATGGCCCAGAACCCATCGAAGGAGGGTTCTCTTATCGATCGATATGGCCTACGGCCACCCATGGCCACCGACATGCCATGACACGGCCTAAAACCCATCAATACAGCTCGAAACTAACCAGCTTACCCACTGGCACAACCCACAACTGTCGATATGCCCCAAAATCCATCGATGGAGATTCTCTTTAAATATTATTATAAAATTATTATAAATATTATAAATAATAATTAATAAATATTACTATAAAATAAAATAATAAAAAATTATATCTATGGCTTTGGGGAGGAGGGTCACACAGAGCTCCAAGGGTCGTCGGCGGTGGCAGTGCTAGAGAGAGGGAGCGGCGCTAGAGGTAGCCTGGGAGAGAGACAAACAGAGATAATGAGATACAAAGAGAGATAAGAGAGAAGAGAGATAGAGGGAAAGAGAAAAGAGAGAGAGAAAGAGGGAAGAGAGAGTGATAGATAGAGAGAAAGAGGGAAGAGAGAGATAGAGAGACAGAAAGAGAGAGAAAGTAGGGAGGTCGAGGGGTTGGTGGTGGTGCAAGAGGGAGGGGGTGATGGCGGTGGGTCGGGTCAAGGGAAGAGAGGAGAGAAAGAGATAGAGAGAGGAGGGGGGCCAACCAGAGAAGAGGGAGACAGGGCCAGCCAGGAAAGAAGGAGGAGGTGAGGGAGGAGGCAGGGCCGGTCGGAGAAGAAGGAGAAGGTGGGGCCGATTGGGGAAGAGGGAGGCGAGGCCGCTCGAGGAAGAAGGAGGAGGCAAGGGAGGTGGTAGGGCCAACCAGGGAAGAAGAAGGTGGCGCCAATTGAGGAAGAAAGAGGAGGTAGGGCTAGCTGAGGGATGCCAGGGAGAAGCACACTAGCGACTACTGGCTGGCAATGGAGAGGAGGGATAGAGAGAGGAAGAGAGGGCGGAAAAGCTCACTAGCGGTGGAGAGGAAGGGGAGAGAGAGAGAGAGAGAGCTCGGGAGAGGAAAATCAAAATATGATAGGCCAAAAAAAATGATCTAATCCATGACAGCAATTTTTGAACTGTTCCTATAAACTTATAGCAACGATTACAGGCATATTACAATGATTTCAAAATAGCTGTAGGCCTATTGCAGCGATTCCAAAATCACTACCATAGTTTAATATAATTTTTTTTTAATATTATATAATTTTAAAATTTAAATTTTATCTTCATCATTCATTATCAAAATAATTATCACTAGAATGTCTTCACAAAGGACCATCTTAATTCGATAGCCCTAGCTTCATCGATCAATCAAATTTGATTTCGATGATCATGAATGATGGTACAATTATCTGATAAATGAAGATCATCGATGGATCCAAAAATCTACAATGATAATTTTGATAATATTTATAATATACTATCAAAGTTTTACTTCAATTGGATATCATTATCATGATTAATTTAGTATGGAATCATTTTATCCATTAAATAAAAAATGAGTGATCAAAAGATCAAATGACGTTCGATTATGAGATAATTTTTTAAATAAATGATCTTGACTACTACTTTAATCATTTTTATAATGGTTATCATAAAATTCAAACTACGCATCTAAGAATGATCTAAAACTATACGTCGCTTGATACTTATTCTTAAACTTCTTAAGTAATTATACTTGTGCTTTTGTAAGATCTGCTTAATGTGAACGATTCATATAGAAATGGTTTGAATTTTATGATCATCACTATACAAAATAATTAAAGTTATAAAAAAGATCATCTATCTAAAAAATTATCTTATAATTAGACATTATTTAGCCTTTTGATCACTTATTTCTCATTTAAAAACTAAAATTATTTCATACTAAATTGACAATGATAATAATATTCGATTGAAGTTAAACTTTGATAGTATGCTGTTAGGATTTGACGCCTCAAATTTGATTCATAGTAAAAAAAGAATCAATTTTCAGCATAATAGCCGGGTCGACTCTGATACGCGGTTGAGCCAGCTTAGATTGAGATCGAGTCAGCTCGAACCACAGCCAAGCTGGCTCTCTCAAGCAGACAGATAGTAGGAGTCCAGATGAGATGTAGTTGAGCCAGCTTGATTTCTGACCGAGCCAGCTTGACGGAGACAAACAGAATATGATGGGATTTTTTTTGTTTGAATTTGAATTATGATTAATCCAAGAGATCTATGGGAGTTGCACATGGATCACAGAATTTAGCGGCCATAGAGGGTTGCGGTCATGATCTGAAGATCAAAAAATATTTCAAGACTCTATCAAGAATATGTTCGACTCATATTAGGAGAATGAGCCCTGTTAGGACTCTTGTGAACTACTGAGAAGAGAATTCTCATTCTATTTAAAGGGCTGAGATGCTGTGGAGCAGAAAAGATGGCACGTGTGGCATGAGAGGCACGTAGAGAGGCTTAGACCACCGTCGGAAGGAGTTTGGCAAAGCATCGAGTACATGCAACCTACAAGAGAGAGAAGCAATAGGTGCATCGCATCCAATAATGAGACTGTGAGGGCAAAGCATCTTGTAGCCTGTGGATCTTCTTAGAATTCTGAAAGAGTTTTTATGAGAATAGCTTCTAGTTAAGAGAGATTTATGTATGATGAGTTGAGAGTGGGTGTTCTCCTCTTGTACCTATTTTTTTCTTTTATAGTGAAGCTTTGCATATCCTATGGAGATGAGCCTTTATGCTGATCCACGTACTTAATTATTTTTTTATTTTATTTTTTTCTTCTTTCTACCATAATAATTTGGTACTAGATCCTTAACAAGTGGTATTAGAGTAGCTGATATCCTAATAGTTTGGTATTAGAGTGAGTTGATACCATAACAATTGGTATCAGAGTCAGATAGTACCAGAGTATAGATTGTAGTAGTGGATAGAGATTGAAGAATATGGAGAAGACAAGCACAATCAAGATAGAGATCAATAGGTTCGATGGGAAGGATAATTTTTTTTTATGGCAAGTAAGGATAAAGGATGTCCTCATCCAACATGGATTGATCGATGCTCTCTTGTATGATGAGATGCCAGCCACCATAGAGGTGAAAGATTGAAAGCAGATCTAAATGCAGATGGTGAGCACGATCCGCTTGTACCTAACGAATGATGTGGTGATCTATGTACTTGACAAGACTTTTTCAATGGTGCTATGATTGAAGTTCAAGGAGTTGTATATGGTGAAGTCGCTTACCAACATGCTATTTTTTTGGAGGCAATTCTACCAGCTGTAGATAGACGAAGGTCAGAGCGTGTGGGAGCATCTATCCAACTTTTAGAAGATTCTCACTGACCTCCTCAGCATTGATGAAAAAGTTGAGAAAAAGATTAAGACGTTGGTCTTGCTAGCATTGCTCCCCCTTCATATGAGTCCTTGGTGATTGCTCTTCTAGTAAAAAAGAGTACCATCAAGATGGATATGGTCACTATAGCGATACTCTAGAATGAGATTCTCAGGAGGAAGAATCCAGCTTCGAGCTCAGATGGCGGTAGCTCAACTTTGATAATTTTTGGAGGAGCAAGAGACAGTAGACAGAGCAATAGAGGATCACAAGAAAGACGATTCAGATCCAAGACGAGGGATCCTAGCAAGATCAGATGCTACAGGTGCGACAAGTTAGGGCATCGAGTCAAGGATTGCCAACAACTCAAAAATTGAACGAGGGCTACTGCAGTGACAGCCAGTAGCGAGTCAAAGGATGATGTCCTAAAGATATCTAATAAGATATCTAGTTCTTCCCAATAGTAAATTTTAGATTCTGTATGCACATATCATATTTATTGCAGAAAGAAGCAGTTTGACTTTCTAGAAAATAGTGATGGCATTATTTATCTATCGGATGAATCGAGCTATATGATTAGAGGCATCGAAATGGTCAGCTGGAAGATACATGATGGTATAATGAGAAGATTAGAAAAGATCCGATACATATCCGATTTTAAATAGAATCTTATCTTACTGAGCAGATTAGATTTAAATGGCTACAAGTGAATAGCTGGTGATGGAATCCTGAAGATCATGCATGGCAATAGAATGATATTAAAAAAAAAAAAGAAGACAAGAGAATATTACTATTTTGACAGGAAGTCCAGTGTGAGATGAAGCTTCAGGAGCCAAAGGGAGTTCAGTGCAAGATGGAGCTCCAGGTGGAGATGGATTGGACATGAGATGGAAGACTCGGAAGGATGAGAGGCAACATTGCAGAGTAAAGTTTCTATTATTGTAGGAGAATTTTTTGAGTAGGTCTTTGATCAAAGTGGACATAGTGCATGACAGAGGTAGAATCAAGCGGTCTGGCTCGACTCCCATGTTTGTCCATCCATGATCAGCAAGCGTGCCTCATGACATGGGGACGAGATGGATCACAAGCTTTCAAAATTAGGTGGAGGCCGAATGTCAAGTCAAGGTAGAGATTATTAGGATTTGACGCCTCAAATTTAATCCATAGCAAGAAGAGAATTAATTTTCAGCATAGTAATTGGGCCAACTCTGATACGCAGTCAAACCAGCTTGAATTGAGATCGAGTTGACTCGAACCACAGTCGAGCGACTCTCTCAGGCAAACAGACAGTAGAAGTTCGGATGAGATGCAGTCGAGCCAGCTCGACCCCTGATCGAGCCAGCTCGATAGAGGCAAATAAAACATGATGAAATTTTTTCTATTTGGACTTGGATTATAATTAATCCAAGGGGTCTATGGGAGTTACATGTGGACCACAGGATCCAACAGTTATGGAGGATTGCGATCATGATCTGAAGTTCAAAAAATATTTCAAGACTCCATGAAGGACATGTTCGACTCATATTAGGAGAATGAGCCCTGTTAAAACTTCTGTGAACTGCTAAGAAGATGATTCTCATCCTATTTAAAAGGCTAAGGTGCTGTGAAGCAAAAAAGATGGTACGTGTGGCGTGAGAGGCACGTAGAGAGATTCAGACAGCCACCGAGAGGAGCTTGGTAGAGCGTCGAGTATGTGCAGTCCATGAGAGAGAGAAGCAATAGGTGCATAGCATACAGCGAGGAGGCTATGAGGATAGACCATCTTGTAGCTTCTATGGATCTTCTTAAAATTTTGAGAGAGCTTTTATAAGGATAGCTTCTAGTTGCGAGAGATTTGTATACGATGAGTTGAGAGTCGGTGTTTTTCTCTCGTACCTATTTTTTTCTTTCATAGTGAAGCTTTGCATGCCCCATGGAGGTGAGTCTTTAGGCTGATCCATATACTTGATTATTTTTTTATTTTATTTTTTTTATTCCTACCGTAATAATTTGGTACTAGATTCTTAATAAATAATTTTAGAATAGCTGATATCCCAATAGTTTGATATAAGAGCGAGTTGATACCACAACATATGCTACGAACATCACTAAGATCATCATTGTAAATTTTTGGATCCATCGATAGTTTTTATCTATCAGATCAGCATGCGATCATTCATAGGTATTAAAATCAAATTTTATTGATTGACATAGCTAGGACGATTGGATCGATAAGGTCTTTCATGAAGAAACTCTAATAATAATTATTTAGATAATGAATAGTGAAGATTGACATTAAATTTTATAATTATATTATATTTAAAAAAAATATAAAAATATATATATAGCAGCAATTACGAATGATCATTGCCATAGGTATGACCTATGGCAGTGTTTACTAATAATCATCATAATAGTCGAAATCTATGACAGCGATTATAATTAACCACTGCTATAGGTTTGATATATAGCAACGATTAAGTAAACCGCTGCCATAGATTTTACCTAGAGCAGCAGTTATATATAATCACTGCCGTAGATTAGACTAATGGCAATGGTCATTCATAACCACTGTGATAGATCGAGACTATAGAAATTGTTAAGCAACCGCTACAATATGTCCATCCTATTATAGTGGTTATCAATAACCACTGCCATAGGTATGATCTATAGGAGCGGTTATTCATAACCGCTACTATACATAACCTATGATAGTGGTTATATACAATCACTACTATATATTAGACCAAAAGTAGTAGACTCTATGGCAGCGAAAAACCATTGCCATAGTAAATGCCGTTGTAGCCTCTTATTGTAGTAGTGAAAGTAGAAGAAGGGTTGAAAAGCAAGAGAGCAAAAATGAGACTTGGAAGATACAATATCTATTCTAATAAGGATCATTGAAATCATCCAATCCCAAATCTTCTTCATAGTCTCAAAAGATTTTATAATAGTTGAAGTGACTTACATAATTTAGTTCAAAGCGATGGTTCAATAAAATAATTTAATATTTAAATCTTAAAATCAAAATCCATTAGAGCAATGTTAATTGGCACATGATATCCCAAGCAGATTCTTAAAAAAAAGATCCTAGACTCATCCATTACCTATTCAACTGGTTAATTTGCACATAATTAAGATTTTGGATCAAAAATTTAATCATACTTACCTGTCAAAGCTAACATCACTGGACGAAAGAAAGTGGGGAGGACATCGGGGCCCAAAAGATGGAAAGGAGGTGGAAAGAGGAGGAGGTGGGGAGGCACAGCGGTCAGAAGGAAAAGCCCTAACCTGATCGGAAAGATCTGAGCATGCTGAGAAAGAGGGGAGGCAGCACTTGGGCATGAGGTAGTAGTTAGGGACGACGATGACAATGCAGAGCTCAATGGCAAGATAGAGGCAGAGGCAGTAGTTAGACTAGGTGTAAGAGCCGGTCTTCATGAAAGTAGTAGAAGATTGGAGCTTGGAGTCGTCAATGGGGACGTGTAGGTCATGGCCTCATGGGTGGTGCGTTGGTGTCGAAGAGTCAGGAATCGGAGATGGAAATGGGGTGGTTGAAGCTAGGAATTGAAGATTAGGGTTGGGACTTGGGAGAGTCGAGAAGAAGAGGAATAAAGATTGGGTTATGGTCCTTAGTCCTTATGGTTACGGACTTACGAGCAGTATGGATATTTGGAATTGAATGGGCTGGGTCAACATAGATCCAAGCTTGTCCCGTTTGAAAATCCGGGCTTAATTTTTAAGTCAGACCAACCCATCGGGCTGATAATCATAGTCCCAGCATGTTTTAAGAGGGGCAGATGGGTGGCCTGAGTTTTGAGCAAGTCTACTCATACGGATGATGATGGTTATGCCAGCTCAACCATCACTGCACAATTAAAATGGTTATTGTTACAAGTAAGATGCAGGAGTTTGTTACGATAGTTATTACGAGCTGTTGCTATATGGTTAATGCATACTCCATCTATTTTTGTAATGGATATGAATCCTCTCTTTTAAATACAAAAAAGAGAGGATGCTAAGATAAGTCATTGTTTGAAATCATTTATCCCTTTATAAATTCTTTCTCTTACAGCTTATCATTCCATCTTAGGTTGTGATGGACCTCATCTTCATTTGATTTTCCTACAAACCTTAACCAGCCTTAAAATTCGAACAGAGGATCGTATAGAAGAAAAAAAAGAATGAAGTCCCAATGTTCAATTAGGAAGACACCACCTTCAATTTCATAGTTGCTCCGAAAATCCAGAAATTGTTTGCCTATTTCAATCAAATGGGATCTGCACAAGCACGGGGCCAACAATTATGTAGTTATAATACATTTGAAGAGAAATATTTTGCTCACCGTCCATGGTAATTAGTTTATGTACGGGCCAAGCAAAAAAAAATACAGCATCCTATAAAAATATTTTTTTTCACTAGGGGTTATGCATGAGTCAATCAACACAGGCGATGAGCAAAAAATTTTGCGTATTTGAATGTGCAATCTATTTGAATTAAAAGAATTAATTATATTCTTTTTTTTGTCCTTTATAAATGGCATACTAATTGGCATCAATAGCCAATAGGTTAGTGATATTGAATAAAAGGAAATGACTTCCTTTATAAATGGCAGCTCAGTAGAAGGCAGATCAAATCTTGAGAGCATCGCATACTCTAAAGATAAGTTAATGCTTGGTTAACATCACCTTGGATCTTTATCCTTGATGTTAGAAAGAAACCTGTTCTATTTCTCACCTGTATAAAATGTTTTGGCTAATGACTGTTGGCATCCTAATTTTTTCATCCTTTGCTGGGGGAGAGTTCCTTTGGTCAAAATCCTTCCTGTTGCGGAGTTTTTGATCTGCGCCCCTATGTAAAAATCATGTAAATGCTATTTTATATATATCATCTTTAACAAGTGGCGGTCCCTGCCTCCTTATCCATCAAAAAATAAAAGGAAATGACTGATCCACTAGAAGATCCAAATTAAGTGCAGCGCACAAAAGAAAGATCCCGCAATTATCTCCATAATAATTCTAATTGGAGGTGCCAGATGTAAATCTTGAATGGTAAATTCTCAAGAACTGGGCCCAAGTAAGGAGGGTTAGTGTAAAGGCATCAGGGCCGGAATCCTACGGATATCAGTAGAAATCAAACCGTTGGCCTTAAAAAATAGTTTTAAATAATATCCAGACCTACATTGAATTATTTATTTTAAATTAATTTTTTATATTATATATAGTTGGTCACATCACTATGGTATTAAAGCAGCCCATAAAATTAGAGTACAAAAAATCTATATCTTGCTTTGTCTCCGGACTCAAATTCTGAAGTACTCTACCATATTAAATGCAATTCAATCTATCATACTATTCATCTCTTGGTAAATATATTGGGCTAACGCCAAAGCTGAAAGACAAAAAATAATCCAGATGTCGCGGAAGAACAAATGGACCTCTAGTTGCTTTATGTTATCCTCGATCCATTTAATAGTGGTGGTAGAATCTTTCTCAATAAAATTCTCTCCACATACATACAGCTCCTGCCTAGCATAAATAATATCCGCCCATGCAGAATATTCTAAGTTATTTCACGAAGGCAGCCCAAGAGAAAAGTATATCTTTGATATGGATAAAAATCAGATAATTTATTTTAAAAAGATTTTGATCTCATACCATCCTACCTTAAATGAGGCACTGAGTTGAAGCCCACGTCGTTGGATGGACCAAATGGAAGGCATATTTGGCTCGAAAGAGTTGCGCTTTGAAATGAAAATAAAATAAGTGGCTACTATTTCAGCTGTATGTTTAGTAAAATCTCATTCCTAATCATGAACCAAATGCAACTCTTAGAATTAAAGCTCAAGGTTAAAGTAAGAGCCCACATCTTGGGGTTAAAACGAAAACCATTCCTCGTCTAAAATGGCAATAGGTGGTGGTGTATTTGGTAGTTATGGACAGATTCTTTTGTTGGATGGTGATTGCACTGCTTTCGCTCTGCTCTTCCCTTTTTAAGATAAAAATCAATGCATGCAAGTGAAGCATGGTGCTGCCACTGCTTGTATTCCTAAAAAAGGGAGTTGCAACAGACGAGCCTGCCTATTCATGGGAGTTGGAGAGAGGAGCAGGCCACGTAATTTGGATAAAAACTCGGTTAAGGAATCTACCATAGGATTGTTCAAATATTCTAAACTGATTATTTAGTCACATCTGAATATTATACTAATTTATAATATATAAAATAAATATATTTTAACATGTAAAAGATTAATTAAAATAATATATATATTTATATATCGAGTTTAACTAGGCTGAATTCAAATGAGCTAATCTTAGCTTTAGCTCGACTATTCCACTATACGTTCAACTTTGTTATGTGACTCTGGATATCAAAGGTTTCCAAAATAAATAGATATAAATGAAAACAAAAGCAAAGTCTATTTATTCACCTCATTTGAAAAAAAAAAAAAAGATAAATAAATAGATTAAGGCACTTATTTACTTTGACATTATCTTTCAATTAAAATGCACAATTTTGATTAACGCTGAAAACCTGTTGGTTAAAAATATCCTTATTTGCTTTGATGTTTGTTATGATATGTTATATGTTTATAATTAATTCTTTTTATAACATCAATCCCTATTCTCTTTGATAAAAAAGTAAATAAACATATTTCATTTTATGCTTTACGATATTTCCAAAGGTTGCCATTTGAATATTCAAAAAATATCAAAGGACTTATGTATATTCCAAAATTTATACCAAGTTTTCATACAAGCTTTCTAAAAATAGATAACAATCAAAAGTGTTAGTTTTAATTATCAAATTCTCCTCAAAATATAATTTATATCCAAGTAATATTTGACTTAAATCCATATTTTAATAGAAAAATATAATATAATTAACATCCGAGTTTTATTCGTACTGTCTCAGACAAATATATATACATATATATCTATATTTCATATCGGATTCTTGTCCTTACATTGGTTGTAATTTTGGTATTTGTTTAATATCCATATCAGGATTAGTATCTCTATTAGCATACATTTAATATGGACACATATATGAAAATTCTCGATATAGTATTTTTGCTTTCCATCTTTATTAGTATTCATTTAAAATGGACGCATACCCGATTTAGTATTTTTGCTTCCTAGTAAAGAAAACATTTCCATTTCTTGCATCCTCCCTCTTCATATATGGAGGAGATGATGAGAAAGAAATGCTTCAAATAAAAAACTACGTAGCTCCAAGCCTCTTCCTACAATTCATCGGATGGGTGTCTTCTCCTCTTCTCTCTTCCTTCCCCTCCTACTCTTCTTCTGCTACTACTCGTCTATCATAGAATCGAGTGAAACAGACAATGATTTCGTAAAGCAGCAAGAGGCCGACCGCGTGTTCAGTCTTCCCGGTCAGCCGCCGGTCAAATTTAAGCAGTATGCCGGCTATGTTACGGTCAACGACACCCATGGGAGGGCGCTCTTCTATTGGTTCTTCGAGGCCACTCATGACGTCGCGACGAAGCCTCTTGTCCTATGGCTTAATGGAGGTGAATGCCTTACGTATGACCATGGAATGAATTATCGTACTTTATCGACGTCCGATTCATCATACCTTCTCTCTCTCTCTCTCTCTCTCTCTCTCTATATATATATATATATATATATATATATATATATATATATATATATATATATATGGTTTTTTTGATTTTTTTGATGAGTAAAGTTCAATATTTCTCTATATACATACAGATGACATCTTAATTATATGGCCTTTTCCAATGATTTGGTTGATCGCCCTGACATACTGATCGATGATGAAATATACCTTGAAAAGATAATCATGCCAGCTCTGGAGAAGTATCTTAATTTAAATGGGGGACCATGGTTCGAAGAAGCACGATGTAAGTGAGAGAAATGGTGCCTAAAGCATGGTGCCTTTGCCCATGAGCGCATGAATACCATCTTTTTGTAGTTTCCCCTCTACTTCTCTTTCCATCCTCTTGCTTTATTCCGCTAGCTGTCTCAAATTTCACAAACTGTATCTTTGATTTCCATTCTAATAAGGTGGGGGAAGTGCCTCAGTGCCTCCATTTATGCTTCCACTTATAGTCACCACTCATCTGCCCTTGTGTTGACATTGTGTTTTGGCAGTTGATCAGTCAATAAGACATGGGTGCAATTTTCTCATTAACTTTGGCTAGATCCTGATAGAAGGCTCTTATTTACTGCAAAATTGTTTTTTTTTTTTTTTTTTAAGCCTAATATGATTTTTTTTCCCTCTCAATGAAGAACATCAAAAAAAAAAACTTTTCTGATGCCATTCAGGTCCTGGTTGTTCGTCCATTGGGTTTGGAGAGGCAGAGGAGCTTGGGCCATTCTTAACGCAAAAAGGTTGGCCGGAGCTAAAACTCAACAAGTATTCTTGGAATAAAGGCAAGGCCGCTCATCACTCACCTACAGCTGCATTAATTCCAATGTATTATAAATTAGAACTTGAAACGTTTAAGTTGGGTATTTCAACCAAAACTATTCCAGAAAATGATTTAGTCTATTTCTTTATGCTGTCCATCCAAAAGGGCAACTTTCTCCGAGGTTGACCATTATTTGTCATGAAGCAAATTAAGTTTGGGAAGCTATGAACCATTAAGTCTACATCAGGTGAACGCTGCAAAGGGGTTGGACCTAATTTCCTCGTCTACAATTTGGTTGTCAAAATTTGCTTAAAGCTTAAGTTTATGTCCCAGGAATTAAATGGGTTGGTATTGGGTCGTGGTCCTTTTCTAGTCCAGGTTGCACAGGTTCAGTATAGACAAGCCCAGCCATACCCGAAATGTTGAATTTGAGTCTGAAATGTGGACCTGGTTCAGAACTGCATTAGATCATTTTGCCTGAGCCCAGATTAGGAGAAACGGTACCACCAAATGACCAATTTGTGTCTGTATTCTCGAAATTAAGTTTAATTTGTCCAAGACAGAATGAGAGAATTTATAGAATTGCAGCAATAGATTTTTTTTTTTTTTTTTAAAAATAATGAAACCAGCAATAGATAATAATACTCTGATTCTTCTCATTTATTATTCAGAGGCCAATTTGCTATTTCTGGAGGCCCCAGTTGGTGTGGGGTTCTCTTATACAAATACGAGCTCTGATTTGCAGAACCTTGGAGATAAGATCACTGGTAAGCTTAGGAAAGTACATGATCATTGATTCAGTAATGGCCAATCTTAGTTGGTAGAGTTTGTATACATTTTATGAATAATACTGACGTGTTTCATATAATTATTATCAAAATAAGCTATCGACTCGTACAACTTCCTTGTGAATTGGTTTAAGAGATTCCCACAGTTCAAGTCTCATGACTTCTACATTTCTGGAGAGAGTTATGCAGGTAAAGATTTGCTCCTTCTAATGATCATCACACTCGTACTTTTGACAGCGAATTGATTTGTAATTCCTACAGTTGGAACATGGTTACTCCGTTATGACATTGTCTGCAGGGCATTATGTTCCGCAACTTGCCGAGAAAATTATAGATGAAAACAAAAAAGCCTCAGAGGATGATTATATAAATCTCAAAGGATTCATGGTAAACTTCCTCTACTAAGCTCTTGGAAGTGGTTAATTATTTCTTGCGTCTTTTCTTTTGTCATCAATGTTAAGAATCTATGTTCTTAGTCATGCACCATCTCCAATGATTCAGATAGGAAATGCCGCATTAGACGAGGACACCGATCAGCGGGGGATGATCGACTATGCCTGGGACCATGCAGTCATTTCTGATCAACTGTACAACAAAGTGAAGAAGAGCTGTAATTTCAGCGACCAGAATGTTAGCCAGGCTTGCAACGATGCATTGGACGAATACTTTGCTGTTTACGATATCATCGACATGTATAGCTTGTATGTTCCAGTTTGCGTCGAGCAGAACACCTATGCCACCTCTAAAAAACACTTCAACGCCGTAGGCGCTGCTTCCAAGCACTTCTCCAAATATGTAAGCTATCCCTTGGCATTCCTCCTGCTCGAGCCACGAGACTCGCCTTGTCTTTGAGGAGTTGCATTTTAGACAACTCCATGAGGACATGGGTTGCTTGCAAAATTTTTCCAGCTAGCCTTTTCAAGTACAAATTTTGACTTTGTTGTAGAGAGCGTGGCACCGGAAGCCGTCCGGCTATGATCCCTGCCAGTCAGACTATACTGAGGTATACCTTAATCGTCCAGAGGTCCAAAAAGCCTTGCATGCCAACGTTACAGGTATTGCGTACCCCTGGACTCATTGCAGGTACCGTTCTGACTCCCTCCCTTTGGAGATGCTCTGGATTAACTCTTGATGTGTCCTCTTCGGAACTGTTTAAATTGAAGGAGTCCTCTCTCTTTTCACGGAGTCTTAAGTCTAATGATTCTTACCTATGTTTTCTTAATTGTTTTCCATTGAAAAGAGAAGACATTCAATTACGACGCATGCTAACTATTTGCTGCTTGTTATGAAAGTGATGCGATCAACCAATGGAATGATGCTCCAGCATCTGTGCTCCCCGTCCTGCGTAAACTCATTAATGCTGGCCTCAGAGTGTGGATTTACAGGTGAATTTCTTTACAAGTTCGACAAGATTTTTTTTTTTTTTTTTTAAATAGTGGATCCATATTTAGCCATGCATAATACCAACTTACGTAGGATGTAGCATATATCGATCTTAGAGTTCAAGTAGGTCGGATTGGAATAAGCGATGTCAAATGTGTATATAATTATAATGCAGTACAGACGTCGTAGCAGCACTCCAATCCAATGACGCTCCTAAAAATCATAAACATGCGTATAATTATAGTACGGTAAAAAGAATCTTATTAACTGTATTCTGACCTTTTTCTAACCTTAACAACAGATATAAAATAATCATGAATTTAACAAGTAATATAGATTAATATGCTCCTTACCTTTGACATAGCGTACACATATACTTCACTATTTTATGTCAAATAGCTGCTGGTGCAACACAGCCTCACGCAGGTCCTGCAATTAAGTAGAAGGATTTCATGATATCATCATATTGGTTGATTTGAGACGGTGGTTGCTAAATGTTTCTCTTTTCTACTGAAGTACTCGTTCTATATGTCTATTTGGCTATACAGTGGTGATACTGATGGAAGAGTTCCAGTCACGTCAACGAGGTACACACTGAACAAGCTTGGCCTTAAAACTGTTCATGAATGGTCACCATGGTACCATCATAAACAGGTAATGATTATTTTCTACAACCCCATATCTATCACTGTCTTCATCCTCACCTTAGAATAACTAGATGGGATAATATATTCCACGCGATTGTTTAGGTTGGTGGGTGGACAATTATCTACGAGGGACTTACGTTTGTTACCATCCGTGGCGCTGGACACGAAGTTCCAACATTTGCTCCTGGCCAAGCTCTACAGCTTCTCGCACAGTTCTTGGCTGACCAGGATTTGCCCTCTGCAGCCTTCTAGCAAGTGTGTCTTGCCCATCCCGACAACATTCCACCAATTCAGTCCATCAATCCTATGTTTTAATTAAGAATTTGAGCAAAGTCATGAGAAAAAGGAAAACAAGAAATAACTGTGGGAAATTATTGTAAGCCAAGTATCCAATCAGACTGCTTCACAGCTAGTGTTGATACAGGCATTGTTATTTTTCATTTATGCAACCAATTTGGTTATGATTTCTGCCGCTCGTCTTCAAAGTAGTATAACAATCAAGGATTATATCTTTAATCAAAACACATCTATATCTCAAGGATGGTAATTCATATCATGAACATTTAGAATACTGTAGAAACGAATTTTGTCGAGTGCTGGTTGGTTTCTTGCATGAAGATCCCCGTTTTAGGCTTTGCGAAATGCCTCGTCTAAAGATATCACTTGGTAGATCCACTTACCTGGATAACGAGAACATATATACGGAGCAAATTTGCTCTAACCAAATGGAACCAGACCCTCATAACCAAACAATTGTGATGATTTCATCCGTCGTTCCCTCTATTTTGTGCCACTGCAGGAGTACGGAAGTCTGAAAAATTAATCATTGCAGGAGCTTGCATGGACTTTGACATGCAAACTTTTGAATAAGCTGAAGCTGATGTCCTCTGAAACCTTTCCTGGATGAAGGACGCACGGATATCCTCAAACTCATTCTGTAATTTTGTCCCACCGTTATTGTTCTGGTACATATATACATGGGAAGCAGAAAAAAGAATGGGTACAATCTGTTAGAGGTTTATGTGTTGATTATGTTATAGTAGAGTAAAAATTTAGTTATATTATGTTAACTCTGAGTTTATATATGGTTTTGCTAATATGATTTGAGTTAATTAGTGCTATCCAACCGTACTTTATTAGTCAAGTTTTCTGGAGCAAGTTGTATTTGAATTATTATCAGATGTAATTGCTGCTGGATGAGAGATTATTGAATGAAAAAAGAGTTTTTTCTTCTCTCATTCTCCCTTGGTTTTACAGAGAAATTCGCAGGCCTGATCCTGCTACAAAAAACCACCATTTTGTGAATGAAAACAAGCCTTCCTTCACCTACTGATTTTTTGAGCCACCAATAAGTGGTATTAGAGCAATCTTGTTTTGACTTGTGGGTGTGAGGAAAATCCTCTAAAAAAGCAAGTTTTTAGAGGTGTCTCAATAGAAAAATCATGACTAGCATCAATAATTCGGGTCAACCATCTTTTGTTCCAGAATTTAATGGAGAAAACTATGAGTTTTGGTGTGTGATGATGAAGACCACCTTTAGATCTCTTGGTTTTTAGGAGATTGCTGAGAAGGGATATTAAGAGCTCTGATGCAACTTTGACAGAGATGAAAAGAAGAAGCTTAAAGAAAAGAGGCATAAGGATGTAGGTGCTCTTGCCATTTTGCGGAAAGCAATCAGTGACCCATTTTTTCCAAGAATTATGAATGTGAATGGAGCTAAAGAAGCATGGGAGACATTGAAAAATGAATGTCAAGAACATGACAAGGTAAGAGCCACAAAACTTCAATCTCTTAGAAAAGAGTTTGAGAATATGAGGATGAAAGATGGTGAGAGTATGGCTGAGTATTCAACCAGATTTTTAAAGTTGGTTAACCAAATGAAAACCCATGGAGAAGACATGAGTGACCAGAACATAGTAGATAAAGTTCTGATAAGTGTAGCAGAGAAGTTTAATCCTTTAGTTGCTGTTATTGACCATACACAAGGCTCATCTTCAATGCCACCTCTTAAGTTGTTTGCTTCACTAAAATCCTATGAGCAATGGCTATCTCAATGCTGAGAAAAAAGCATTGAGAGTGCTTTCCAATCAAAACTTATCATCTTAGAAGTAAGAATCATGAGAAGAACCCTTCACAAGTTGAGCAATTTTGGGGAGAATCAAGTAGAGGAGAAAGATTTGGAAGAGGAAGAGGCAGAAATAGAAGAGGAAGAGAAAGAAGCAATTTTGTCAACAATCAATCTGCTCTAACTTTAACTCAACAATGCAGAATTTACAAGAGGGCCAGTCTTGAAGAAAAAGATTGTTGGTTCAAAAGAAATTTACAATGTTACGATTGTAAGAAGTTTGGTCACATAGCCAAAGATTGTCGAGTGAAGGAAGAACAAAAGGCAACTTATATGGAGAAAAAAGGACAAGGCAGCACATTTTATGCATATCATAATGCTGTAGAATAGAAAAATGTTGATGGTTTCTTGATAGTAGGTGTAGCAACCATATGGCAAAAGAAAAGAGCATTTTTCTTGATATGGGTACAACAGCATGAATATAAAGGTGAAGATGGAAAATGGAGATGTAGTAGAAGCTCAAGAAAAGGGGACCATTACTGTTCAAACAAAGCATGAGACCGGATTTATTCGTGATGTGTTGTTGGTATCAGATTTGGAGCAAAATCTTCTAAGTCTAGGGTAACTTTTAGAGAATGGCCATTCACTCAATTTTCAAGACAAGTGCTACATAATTTATGACAAAGGAGACTGAAAGCAAGTTGTGACAAAGATAAAAATAGAGAAGAATAGAAGTTTTTCATTTAGCATGAACTATGCTAGAGGAGTTTTTTTGAAAGCTTCAATTGTAGATGATTCATGGCTGTGGCATCGGAGATATGGGCATATAAATTTTCAAAGTCTCAAACTGCTGTAAAAAGAAGATATAGTGCAAGAACTTTCTTTCATTGAAGAGAAGCATGCTGTTTGTGAAGGATGTGTGCTAGAAAAACATCATAGACTACTTTTTCTAAAAGTAGCAGCTTGGAGAGCCAAAGAAAAACTTAAATTGGTGCATATAGATGTGTGTGGCCCTATAAATACTCTTTCTCCTAGATAAAATAGGTATTTCATCTTGTTCATTAATGATTATACTCGTATGACTTAGATGTATTTCATGAGACAAAAATCTAAGGTGTTTATTATTTTTAAGAAGTTTAAATATCTTATTGAAAAATAAAGTGGTTGTTCTATAAAAGTGTTAAGAAGTGATAGGGGAAAGGAGTATAATTCATGAAGATAATTTAAGAAGTTTAGTGAAGAAAAAGATGTAGAGAGACAACTTACAATAGGATGCACACCATAGTAGAATGGTGTATCGAAGAGAAAGAATCAAACTATTATGGAGATGGCAAAATTCATGATATATAAGAAAAGATTATCCAAAACTTTTTAGGCTAAAGCGGTTCATATTGCTGTTTATTTGATAAATCATTCTCCAATGAAAATAATATAGGAAAAAACTTCTTTTGAAGCTTGGAGTGGTAGAAAACCTTCAATGAGATATCTCAAAGTATTTGGAAGTGTGTGTGCTCAAGTGCTAAAGAAGATGAGAAGCAAGCTTAATGAAACGAGTGAGAGATATATCTTTGTTGGCTATAGTCAAATGTCTAAAAGCTATAGGTTATATAGCTTGAAGAAGAAAAGCATTTTGATAAGTCGTAATGTAGTGTTTGATGAAGATGCAAAATGAGATTGGAAAGAAAATAAAATACAGAATTAAGGCATTTCAATTGATGACATTTAGCTGAAGCAAGCGAGAAATGAAGCTGCCGATGTTGAAGACTCTACAAAAAGTGAACAAAAAGTATAATCATCTAATTCATCTTCTCCTAGCTTAACTCCAATAAAACTAAAGAGATTAAGTGATGTCTATACAAGATGTAATTATTGTTCAATTGAACCAGAGAGCTTTGAAGAAGTAATTGAGAAAGAAGCTTGGAGCAAAGTAATGGATAAAGAAATTGCTATGATTGAGAAGAACAAACTGGGGAGCTAGTGGAAAGACCAAAAGAGAAAGAAGTTGTTGGTGTGAAGTAGATTTTCAAGGTGAAGTATAATCCAAATGGTTCAGTCCAAAGAAACAAAGCAAGATTGATTGCCACAGGATATTTACAATAGCCTAACATTGATTACAATAAAACCTTTGCTCCCATATCAAGGTTGGATACAAATAAAGCTTTGATAGCACTTGCAGCAAGCAAAGATTGGTTTTTGTTCTAGCTACATGTCAAATCAACATTTCATAATGGAGAGCTTGAGGATGAAGTATACGTTGATCACACAAGGCTTTGTGATTGAGAGAGAAAAAGAGAAGATGTACAAGTTATAGAAGGTATTCTATGGGCTAAAACAAGCACCTGGAGCATGGTATAGTCAAATTGAAAGCTACTTCAATGAAAAGGCTTTGAGAAAAGTAATAGGGAACCTACTTTGTATATCAAGCATGAAGGTGAAAATGACATCCTCATCGTTGCACTTTATGTAGATGATTTGGTATTTACAAGAAATAACAGAAAAATAATTGAGAAGTTCAAGAAAGAGATGATGGAGAGATATGAAATGAGTGACATGAGCTTACTAAGATACTTTTTTGGCATGGACGTGCATCAAGATGATGATGATGTGTTCATTTATCAAAGGGACTACGTAGAGAAGGTGCTGAAAATATTCAAAATATATGGATGCAATCCAACAGCAACGCCACTCATAGTGGAAAATTTGAAGAAGGAAGATAGTGGAAAAAAAGTGGATAGAAAAATTTATTGAAGCTTAGTTGGTAATCTTCTTTATCTTATAGCTGCAAGTCCAAAGAGAGTGCTAAGGTACATCCAAGGCACAATTGATTATGCACCAATTTAAATACTTTATATTCCCAGCCACTTTCATTTTAGGGCAGCAAAGAGAGTGCTAAGGTACATCTAAGGCACAATCGATTATGGCATAAAGTATGAAAAAAATTCAAAGGCAAAGCTAGTTGGATTTTGTGACAGTGACTTTGGAGGATGCGAAGATGATATGAAGAGTACTTTGGGCCATTGTTTCTCTCTTGGTTAAGGTGTGTTTTCATGGTTGTCTAAGAAGCAGCAAAGTATAGCTCAAGCTTCTATAAAAATTGAACATGTTTTAGCAGTAATAGCTACTTCTCAAGCAATTTGGCTTAGGAGGATTTTTAAAGATATTAGTGAGAAATAAGAATAAAGTACTTTGATTATGTGTGACAACAAATCAGCCATTGTTATAGTAAAAAATTTAATTTATCATAGTCAGACAAGACACATTGGACTCATGTATCACTTCATACATACGTGAAGCAATTAAAGAAGGAGAGATTGAACTTAAGTTTTACAAGTTAGAATATCAAGTTACTGTCATATTCACCAAAGCACTTTCAAAAGATAGGTTTGAGCAATTAAGAGAAGTACTTGGAGTTCAACCACTTTTGCCCTCAGGAATGATTTTGATGATTACAAAATATTAGAGCATAACCTTAATACTAATACTTTTCAAAAATATCAAAGTCTATTTTTTGTAGAAAGAAAAAGGCCGTTGAAAGATTTCATAATCAAATGAAATTCCTTTAAGTTATTTGAAGCAGTCCTTGAAATGTTTTTGAAGTAAGAAGAAGAATTCCTTCTCAAAATCCGAGTTGATCCGATTTTGATTTGAGCCAACTTTGACACAGTACGCAATTAACTCTTTGGCTTGTGACACAGCCGAGCCGATCCGATTTGGAGCCGAGCCAGCTGTCTCAAAAAGATAGAAGATTAGTTTTGGAAATCTACTGATTGAGCCGGTCCGATGCCCAATCGAGCCGACTATCTCAGGATGATAGAAATTTGATTTTTATGAACTGCTGATTAAGCCAACCCGACACAGAATCGAGTCGACTGTCTCAGTATGATAGAATATTATCTTACAAAGAATCTCTACTCGAGCTAGTCCGAAGCCAGATTCGAGCCAGCTCGATGTCATTTGACGGACACAACGGCTAGTTCTACATCAATCTATCTTTGCCTAGAACCATTTTTCAATAGATATTTTCATCCTCTAATGGTACTATTTGGTCAGAATTCACGTCATATCAACTGGAACTCCTTGAAAATGATTAAGAAAAAGGGAAATATGAAAGGAAAACACTATTCAAGCCCAAAATATAGAGAACAGAAAATAAATAGTGAGCTTACAGTTTTTCCTATCTACAAGAAGGCTTACCTACTTCCAACCAATTTTTTCTTGAGATCATTAAAGCTCATTCAAAGAAGAAAGAGAAGAATTCATTGCCAGCATTCAAAGCTTCCTAAACTAAAGCTCCAATGATAACAATCCGACCAGAAAATAGGGTCGATCTTAGTTGTATTTGCTTTTCTTTCAATTTGTTTGTAACTGTATTAGCTAAGGCTAATACTAAAAGGGGATTCTCTTATACCAAACTTAGTTTAGTTTGAAGAAGTCTTAGGTTAAAGGCTTGTGAAGGTTTTGATTGATTGACCTATGTTAAAATCAATTAGATTTGTTTGTGAGCTTAGTGAAAACAAACACGCTGTAATCAGATGATTATAGTGAAAATTCTTAAGAAATTGCTTAAGGAGTGGACGTAGGTGCTAGAGGTGCACCGAACCACTATAAATTCACTACATTTATGTGTGTGTGTTTCTGCTTGTGTGTGTCAGTCCTTCTTTCTATTATTTTATCTTGCATAGTTTTTTGCTTTAGCTGTACATCTCTCACTAAGTTCATTAAAATTTTTAATAATCCAATTCACCCCCCCTTGGGTTGTCTAGCTGGACAACAACCACAGCACATTACGAGGGAGAATATTAGAGGTTAATGTGCTGATTATGTTACAATAAAGTAAAAGTTTAGTTATTGTTGATGCAAAAATTCATCTTAAGATTGGGTTGCTAGAGTTGTGCGATGGCGACGAGTCGATAATGATAGGATAGAGGTGGCCATATCTGCAAGAGAAGTTCTCGATTGAAATTGGCTCTAGTGGGGACCTTCCGATGCTTAAGTCAATTTTTCATTCAATAGAAGGAAGAAGATGAGTATTTTTTTTTGAGAGAAGAGTTTGCGTACCTTAGGATCCCTCTTTTATCCTCTTTTATAGAAGAGTCCGAAGTTTGTTAGGATGGATTGTGGGTTGTTAGTCATGGGAGAGCAGTGAGTTATCAAAGATATTTTGCTTGTCCACTAGAATATCCTCAGAATCATGTCAGGTATTGTCGCCTCATAGCATATTGGGCTGTCCATCTCTTAATTATATGAGTTGACAATCTAAAGTCGAGAGTAGGGACTTCAGCCTTTTGATGACCTTAAGCTCAGTCCAAATTAGGATCTCAACCTCAGTCTTCTGATGACTTTCAATCAACCTAAATTCTGATCTTGGCTTTCATCTTTTGATGATCTTAAGCTCGGCCCAAATTAGGACCTCAGCCTCAGCCTTCTGATGACCTTTAATCAACCTAAATTCTGATCCTGACTTCTATCTTTTGATGATCTTAAGTTTGGTCTGAATTAGGATGTCGGCCTCAGCCTTCTCATAGCCTTCAATCAACCTTAATTCTGACCCTAGCTTCCATCTTTTGATGACCACCTAAATTAGGACCTTGGCCTCAACCTTCTCATAGCCTTCAATCAACCTAAATTTTGATCATGGCTTCCATCTTTTGATGACCTCAAGTTCAGTATGAATTAGAACCTCGATCTCAACCTTCTGATGATCTTTAACCAGCCTAAATTTTCATGTCTTTGGTTAGTATAAGAATCCTCCAATAATAGCCCCCTACTTTCGAGTCCGAGCCTTGGTTCAGACGAAAGAAGTATACCAGATCGGACTTGCTGAAGATATGCTCTTCTTCATCATTTAGACTCAAAATCTTTAATTTTTTTATTAAATTATTCAAAGTTCTTTATTCTTTAGCTTGGATTTAATTTTGTCCTCAGCTTTTTGAGCTTAGATTTCTACAAACCTTGATATTTCGAGTTTGGATTTCTACCAACCTCGACCTTCTAAGATCGAATTTCTGCAGATCTAGATTTTCTGAGCTCGAATTTCTATAAATCTGGATATTTAATCTCATGTTTAAAAATTGGAGGCCTTCACCCTTGTTAAGATGTTAACCTCATGTTTAAGAATCGAAGGCCTTCATATCCCTCGTAAGGATTTTTATCCACATCAAGAAGAGGTCATTTTTTTGTTCCTGATGTGGTTGATTTTTATCCTTATTAAGATGAGATCCTTCTTCTATTTCTAATAAGATTATCGAGGTACAAAAGGACCGTTGAGAGGATCTCTTCTCGTTACCTTCTGTTTAAGAATCGGTGGCCTTCATTGCTCTCATAAAGATCTTTATCCATATTAGGAAGAGGTCCTCCTATTCTTGACATGGTTGACTTTTATCCTTACTAGAATGAGATCCTCCTCCTATTTCTAATAAAATTGCTGAGGTGCAAAAGAGTCGTTGAGAGGGTCTCTCCTCGTTACCTCCTGTTTAAGAATCGGAGGCCTTCATTTTTTTCATAAAAATCTTTATCCACATCAGGACAAGGTTCTCTTCCTATTCTTGATGTAGTTGGCTTTTTATCCTTATTAGGATGAGATCCTTCTTCTATTCTTAACAAGATTATTGGAAGATAAAAAGGTCGTTGAAAGGATCTCTCTCCATTACCTCCTATTTAAGAATCGAAGGTATTTATTTCTCTTATAAGGATCTTTATCCACATTAGGATAAGGCTCCTCTTATTCTTGATGTGGTTAGCATTTTATCCTTATTAGAATGAGGTCCTCCTCCTGTTCTTAATAAGATTGCTGGGTATAAAAGGGCCGTAGAGAGATTCTCTCCCCGTTACCTCCTATTTAAGAACTGGAGGCCTTCATTTCTCTCATTAGGATCTTTATCCATGTCAGTAAGAGGTCCTTCTATTCCTGACATGGTTGACTTTTATTCTTGTTTGGACAAAGTCCTCCTCCTACTCCTAACAAGATTGCTAGATGCAAAAGAATTGTTGAGAGGGCCTCTCTCCATTACCTCCTATTTAAGAAATGGAGGCCTTCATTTTTCTCATAAAAATATTTATCCATGTCAGGATGAGGTTCTCCTCCTATTCTTGACATAGTTGGCTGTTTATCCTTGTTAGGATGAGGTCCTCTTTCTGCTCCTAATAAGATTGCTGGGGCATAAAAAAGCCATTAAGAGGGTCTCTCCCCATTACCTTCTGTTTAAAAATCAAATGCCTTCATTTTTCTTATAAGGATCTTTATCCACATTAGGATGAGGTTTTTCTTCTATTCTTAACGTGGTTGGCTTTTTATTCTTATTAGGATGAGGTCCTCCTCTTATTCCTAATAAGATTATCGGGACACAAAAAGGCCGTTGAGAGGGCCTATTCCTATTAGCTCTTATTTAAGAACCGAAGGCTTTCGTTCAACTTGCCCATGAGCAATGACATCTTTTGTTGATGTCATAATAAATTTGCATAAGGAGTAAGATTTCTTGTCATGTTGGCTCCGTTTTGTTAGTCTACCTCTAGTCGACCTTCGTTGGTTGATGTTCTTGTTAGGTTGGTTTCCTTAGCCTCCTTTTTGAGGTTAGACTTCCTCTAGTTGGGTCAGCTTCTTCGACATTGATTTTCTTTTTCTTTTTTTTATGGCTTGGATTTGGGCTTGATAACTCAGCCTTGGTCATGATTTTAACTTCAGCTCAATTGTGATTTAAACTTCAGCTTATCCTTGATTTTGACCTTAGCTTGGTCTTGAATTTGACCTCAGCCTTGCTTGGGTTTTGACCTCAGACTGATTTGGGATCTGACTTCAACTTGACTTACTGAGGTTGGATTTCTGTTGGCCTCAGTCTTTTGAGCTTGAACTTCTATATGCATTAGATTTGTATGATCTTTACCTCATATTTGTTTTGCTTTCACCTCGAATGGATCTTGAACTTGACCTTGGATTGGTCTTGAGCTTGACTTTGGATTGGTATGGATTCTAACTTTAGCTTCAGCATTTATTTTCACTTCAGCTTCAACCTTAGTTTTTTTAACTTAATCTTAATTAATTTTGGGTTTGGCCTTGGTTTTGGTGTCCTATAGCCTTGCAAGAAAGAAAAAAGGAAAGAAAAATAACAATGATCAGAAGTTTAAAAGTCTCTTACCATAAGTTCTTTGTTTGGGAGATCTTGGGTTCTATTTGACCCCTTCTGCTATATAATTTGAGCTTTTGCCTTGGATTACTTCAATTTAGATCAGACTTTATCTTCTTCTTCTTCTTCTCTCTCTCTTTTTTGTGTATATTAATTTGGCTTCAGTGAGTCAAATTCACAAAGTCACATGAGAAGGTTATGGTTTTTATGGGTGGCTTTGGAGTTGCTCCCAGTCAGCTTTAGCTGTTCGATATGAGATGTGCATGGAAGGACTTCAGAAAAAGTAAACATATGCATAGAACTTCTATCACATTGGAAGTGCACAGACCTCGATGCTACCGCGGCAGATTTCACTACTACAAAAAGAGCCTACAATAGTGCATATTATAGCAACAATTTTCAAAATCACTGCAATAGAGTCTACGACAGCGGTTAAAAAGAACCGCTGCTATAGATCGACCTATAGTAGCAGTTATAAGAAACCGCTGCCATAGGCCGATCAATGGCAGCGGTTCTTTGTAACCGCTACAATAGGTTCGATTTATAGTAGTGGTTAACGATAACTGCTGTCATAGATCGGACCTATAGTAGCGGTTTCTTATAATCATTGCTATAAGTCGACCTATAGCAGCGATTATTTGTAACCGCTGCCATATTTTTTTTTATTTTTTTAAAATATTATATAATTTTAAAATTTAATATTCATCTTTATCATTCATTATCTAAATAATTATCATTAGAGTATCTCATAAAAGATCGCCTCGATCTGATGGCCCTAGCTTCATCAATCAAAAAAATTTGATTTTGATGATCATGAATGACAATACGATGATCTGATAGATTGAGACCTCCGATGGATCCAAAAACCTACAACGATGATCTCTGTTATATTTGTAGCATACTATCAAAGTTTTACTTCAATCGAATATCGTTATCTTAGTCAATTTAGTAT
This sequence comes from Cocos nucifera, assembly GCA_006176705.1. Taxonomy (NCBI): domain Eukaryota; kingdom Viridiplantae; phylum Streptophyta; class Magnoliopsida; order Arecales; family Arecaceae; genus Cocos; species Cocos nucifera. The sequence goes on from QRFJ01000294.1 coordinate 1,790,755, forward strand.
TAATTTTGATTGTTAAATGATAAACGAGTGATCAAAGAACCAGATGGTGTTCGATTATGAGATAATTTTTTTATTAATGATCTTGGCTATTATTTTAATTTTTTTTTATGATGATGATTATAAAATTTAACTCATGAAACTAAGAATGATCTAAAATTATACGTCGCCTGATAATCATTCTTAAACTCCATAGGTTGTTATGCTCGTGCTTTTGTAATATCTGCTTAACGTGAATAGTTTATATGAAAATAATTTAAATTTTACTATTATCATCATATAAAATGATTAAAATTATAGCAAAGATCATTTAACTAAAAAATTATCTCATAATCGAATATCATTTAGTCTTTTGATTGCTTGTTTTTAATTTAACGATCGAAATCATTTCATACTAAATTGACCATGATAACGATATTCGATTGAAGTAAAATTTTGATCGTATACTACAAATATCATCAAGATCACTATTATAAATTTTTAGATCGATTAGAGGTCTTCAACTATCATATCATCGCATTGTCTTTCATGATCATTGAAATCAAATTTTTCTGATCGATGAAGCTAGGGCCATCAGATCGAGGCGATCTTTTGTAACGATACTCTAATGATAATTATTTAGATAATGAACGGTGAAGATGAGCATTAAATTTTAAAATTATATAATCAAAAAAATTATTTTCAACCTACGGTGGTGGTTACTGAAAATCATTTCTATAAATCTATAGCAGTGATTAAAAAATCGCTATCGTAGATCTATTACAGCAGTTTTCAGTAACCACTGCCATAGATCTATGGCAGCAGTTCAAAAATTGCTGCTGTAGTTTAGATTAAAAATTTTTAAATTTTTCTTTCCTCCCATGCGCTCTCGCTCTCTCTCTCTTCCTCTCCATCGCTAGTGAGACTCCACCCAAGTCCTTTCCTCCGACCAACGCTGCCCCTCCTTCCCCCCTAGCTGGCCTCGCCTCTCGGTGCCCCCTCCTCCCCTTTCGCCTCTCCATCCCCGACAGCCACCACCCCCTGCCTGTGCCACGCCAACCCCCCTCCCACTCGTCCCCCCCACGCTGGCCCCTCTCCAACGGTCTTCACCCACCCTTCGCCCGTCCAACCCCCACCCATCCCAACCCCCATGCTGCCCTTCCCATCCCTAGCCGTCACCGCCCCCTGCCCTCTCCATCCTGGCCGCCCACCTCCTGCCCTTCTCGGCCACCGCCCCTACCCTTCCCATCTCCGGTCACCGTCGCCCACCCCTACCCTCCCATCCCCAGCTGCCACCCCTGCCCTCTCCATCCCCTGTCGCCATCACCCCTGCCCTCCCCATCCCCGACCGCCACCGCCCCTGCCCTCCCCATCCCGACCGCCACCGCCCCTGCCCTCCCCATCCCCGACCGCCCGCCCCCTGCCCTCCCCATCCCCGGCCACCCACCCCCTACCCTCCCCCTCCCCTGGCCTCCTCGTCATAGTGCCCCTCCGGGCCCCCCTCTCTCTCTTTTCTCTTTCTCTTTCTCTCTCTTCTCTCAATATCTTACTATCTTGCTCTTGTTTCGTAGGTTACCTCTAGCACCGTCGTCTTCCTCTAGCACTGTCACCAACGACCTTCAGAGCTTTCAATGCGACCTCCTTTCTGTAGCTGTAGGTATAATTTTTATTTTAATTTTATAGTATTATTTATTAATCACTAGACTAAATCTATCAATGGATCAGATTCGGCTTAGAATCTGGATATTCAGATCTGAATTCGATTTTAATTACTGATACCAGATCCGAATCTGAATACCTGATGGATCCACACTTGAAGTACCAGATCCGGATCCTAATGGATTTTGAATATCCAAATCTGATTTTAGGATCCAAAACTAAGAAAGGGAGAGGGAGAGAGCGAGGGAGGGGTTCGACCTCACCGTCGTCACTGACGAGGGAGACCGAGAGAGAGAGGGAGGGAGAGAGTCCAGCCTCGCCGACATCACTAGGAGGGAGGGGGTCCGACCTCACCGATGAGAGAGATCGAGAGAGTGAGAGAGGGAGAGAGGGGTTCGGCCTCACCGCCATCATCGACGAGGGAGATCGAGAATGGGAGAGAGGGAGGGAGGGGATCCAGCCTCACCGATGAGGAAGATCGAGAGAGGGAGAGAGAGAGATTATTTATTGATGTGTTGCTAATATTATTGTTCAACATGTTATATTTATTGCCCAGAGGTTGCAACCCAAGAGGAGGAGTGAATTGAATTTCTAAAATAGAGATGATTGAAGAAAAATTTTGAGACCTCTCAATTTTGAACGAGATGTCTCATCAAAATCGTGAGACCTCTCGAGAATCCTATGAGACTTCTCACTCTCAGAGCACAGAAACTGAGTTTTTATCTCTTGAGAATGAGACATCTCGAGTTCAACTCAGGACCTCTCAAAACTATGCTAAAACTTCATTTGGACATGTCAGTCCACTCGAGAGCTCTCGAAAAAATTTTGAGATGTCTCAAAAACTACTCCAAGACTATTTTGAGGAATTTTTACTATCAATCAAAGAAATTTGATTTTTATTTGAATTCTTCTTTATATCTTTCTTGTTTTTGTCAAAAAGCTCTCTTTCATCTGATCTTTGGAAGCTTAAGAAAAATTTTTCTTTAAGGATCTTGATTTGATGAATTTTTATAGTTTTTTTCTTGAAATAATTTTTTAATTTAAATATCTGAAAAGATCTACATCCACTCATGAAACACATGGTTAAATACTCAAACTCATGTTGATTAAGATTTCAAATCATGATGGCATCGAAATGCCATCTAGCTTTCACCCCCGCCCCTCGATGAACTATGTGGAGCTCCATATCTGAGCCATGCCGATAGATCATGTAGTGCCGGGCCTTGGGCCATGTCGTGTCGATAGGCTGGACCGTGCCATGCCATGTAGTAGGCTGTGCCGTGCCATGTCGACTGCTAAGAGAACCTCCGATCGCTAAGAGAACCTCCATCTTGTTACTTTTATTTATTGCATTACATAGCGATAGACTCATCAATTGATTAGTGTACATAATCTTTGGCATCCGTATATTTATATGTAATTGTATGAATGGTACCTAGGCATATCTTTGATTATTATTCAACATATTATATTGGTTAACGTTCATTAACGTTGCAGGTCACAATAGCACCGAAACGCCATCTAGCTTTCACCCCTGCCCCATGGTGGGTTATATGGAGTTCAGCATCTGAGGAGCAGTCAGAGTATACTCCATCCACCTCCACATCGGCTGCTCAGGGACCTCCACTACTGTCATCTACTCCACCAACATCTGAGCCTCCACCATCATCCACATCTCCAATACTTGTTACTCTAGCAACATCTGAGTGTATATTTTTATTATATTATTTATTTTTTTATATAGTATTTGTATACTTATATATTTGCATAATATATTTTCATTGTAGGTATATCATCCAACCGAATATTTCACGATCCCACATGTATGGCGCATGTGTGGAACCACCAGTATCAGATGATGGTGCAATATGATGTGGAGGAAAGGTCAGTAGGAAAGACGGCATGGGAGATGCATTTCTTTTTTAGAGTGCTTATGAGGCGGTTAGACATTATTCTCGTAGAGCCCAGAGACTGACGATTGATGGATGCTGTTATCGGAGACCAGATGTGGAAGGAGATATGGGTAAGTGCATCTTAATTATATTTATTTATTTTATATATTTACACTATGTTTGATTAGAATAATTTTGTAACTGACTTTTGATAACTTTATGCAGAGGAGGTATGACTTTTCTAATCATGAGAGGGCTCAACATACCCGACTAAAGAAGATCAGAAAGTTGTATCGGGACTACAAGGTCAAGCTCCATAGAGGATGACTCGAGCACCAACAAGACACTCTAGAGGAGTTTGTTCCTTGGATACAGGACTGTCCTCTGAGTCAGTAGAAGAGGATGGTTACACATTGAAGGAGCCAGAAGTTCGAGATAAAATTACTAACTTTTAAATTTTTTAATATACTTAAAGTTATATTTAAATATTTTTTAAATATTTAATATTTATTTGAATACTTGTTAAGCTATCTTCCATCAGAACTGGAAGAACTGGATAGCCCAGGAGTATATTCACACTCTCGACCATGAGTAAATGGCCCATCGTGTGCATAGAGAGGTAATGAATTCTAAATCTTACTAGATAAATTAAATTGATATTTTTTTCATATTTCTGATAAACTGATCCATTGTTATAGCTGATGAGAGATGGAGTAATGTCCAGCCATATCGAGATCTTATGATCCAATTGTACGAACAAGAAGGGCAGGTCGATGAATGCCGCGATCGAAAAAATTTTTATAAGTATTAAATATATTAATATATATAATTAGTATTATAGTATTTTTTATAAAATTTTATTTAAATTTATAATTATAGGATCAGTTAGATGCGCTCACGAGCGAGGGCTCGGATACCTCTGACCCCCATGATCATTTATCTCAGGTCTTAGGGCCTGAGCACTCTGGAAGGATCCGATGCGTAGGCCCGGACATACGCTGACTCGCTATTGATCTAAGACAAGCATCTCTTCATAGACTTTCGATGTCATCAGTCGGGAGGAGCTTGAGAAGGCGTTGGCATGGGTAGATCATGCTGCAACGTGGGTAGATCGGGCTGAGGAGCGCACATCTCATCTGAAGGGCATCATGAGAGACATGGTGTCGATGCTCAGCGCCCATTTTGGAGGTGTCTTCATGAACTTTGAGGATATATTGGTTCGCATTCCAACCCAGCTCCTCCATCTCCGACTTCGGCTCGTGCTCCATCTTTCGATGATAACGATGATGTAGATTTAGAAGATTTTTGATATTTTTATTTTAAAAAATATTATAATAAATTTTATTCGATAATAAAATTTTAGTATTTTAAAAATATTTTTATATTTATAATATTTTTTATATTATATATCTCTATATTTATCAAGTAAAATATATAAAAATTAAAAATTTTATATTTTTTAATTATTAAAAAACTATGATAGCAGTTTTACAACCACTATCGTAGACGTGCCAATCGCTACCATAGGTAATGTATCAATCGTTGTATTAGATCTATGATAGCGGTTACATAACCGCTGTCATAGACAAGCTTATGGCAGTAGTTTCATAATCGCTGCTATAGGTGAAGCTATGCCAGTGATTTAGAAACCATCGCAATAGGCGCTCTATGGCAGCGATTTTCAGAACCACTACAACAACCACTGCTATAGACCTATGGCAATGGCTGCAATAGCAGTGGTTAGCTGACCACTGTCATAGCCTATAGCAGCGATTTTTTGGACTACGACAATAATTACAAACCACTGCCATAGTTCTGTTCTGTAGTAGTGTTTGTCTATACCTAGGAGCACAGGAGAGAGGGTCAGCGCCATTAAGAGAACTTTAGTCATGCCTAGATGCGGAGGAAAAGGCCAGCGAGGGGGAAGACACCAGCACACACTCGGGCATAGGGGAGGGAGGATTGGCCAGCTGGCCTATTCTTTCCTCCATTTCTTATTCTTTTCTTTTTCTTCTTCTTCTTTTTGGAAGAGATCGACGCTGTCGGGGATGGATTTGGCTGTGCCTGTCATGCATGGGGAAGAAGTTCAGCACCGCTGCAATAGGCTCGATCATGCCTGGGCATGGGGAAAGAAGGTCAAAGCCATCTGGGATCGTGAGGGAGATGGTCGGGCCATTCAGGTCCATGAAGAAGGAAAAGGTCGGAGCTATTCAGAATCACGAGGGAGGAGGAAGTCGAAGCCATTTGGGATCATGAGGGAGAAGAAGGTTGGAGCCATCCAGGATTGTGAAGGAGGAAAAGGTCGGAGCCATCCAGAATCACGAGGGAGGAGGAGGTCGAAGCCGCCATGGGTTGTACCTAGGAGCGTGGGGGAGGAGCTCAGTCGTAGCTAAGGGCACGCATGGAGAAGGTCGAAGCCACAACAGGTTCGTGAGAGAGGAGAAGGTTGGAGAGGTCTCCTGGGCACACAGTGGAGAGGAGATTGGCTATAGCTGAAGGCTCATGGGGAGAAGGCTGGAGCCACCATGGGTTCATGAGGGAGGAGAAAATTGGCTGAAAAGGTTGCTTGGGTGCGTAGGGGAGAAGCTCGATCGCAAGGGGAGGGCCTGGATGCACGGAAGAGAGGAGATCGAAGGGGTTGTTGCATTGTAGCCGAGAGTGCAAGAGAGGAGGATGTTGGTGCCATCATAGGCCACGCCTGGGAGCGCGGGAGAGGAGGACGTTGGTGCCATCACAGGCCATGCCTAGGAGCATGGGGGAGGAGGACGTCAGCACCATCACAAGCTGCGCCTGAGAGCATGGGGGAGGAGGACGTCAGCACCATTGCGAGCTGCGCCTAGGAGCATGGGGAGGAGGATGTCGATTGAAGATGTGCGAGCATGCGGGAGAGAGAGAGACGACCGAAGTTGCTTGGGGGAGAGAAGATTGGAGGGGTCACGGTCACCTGGGCGCACGGGAGGGAAGCTCGATCGCAGGAGGTGCCAGCTTCATTTTCTTTTTTTTTTTTTTTTGTTGTGACAAGGGAACTAAACACGACCCCCCCCCCCCCCTTTCTAGATGATGTTCGTCATCAACAACCGAATTTAATCGATCATTGGGATAGGGCTTGATATTATGATAATGACGACAAGTATTTGAACCATATTATGTGATTTGTAGCCACTATCCTTCCCTGGATACTTTCAACTATAGACATATCAAAAATTAGTCAAGTAACTCAACTTTAGAAAAATCCAACTTTAAATATAGGATAAATTGATGATCCTAAATGATTTTTTATGGTAAAAAGACTACTTTAATTATATGCATGCTTTGAGTCCCTCAAGAGAATCGCTCATATCTATGCAAACCATTACTGCATTATAGTTACTGCTTTAGTTATAATCAAGATATGATAAATGTTAAGGTATCCTTGCCCTCTGAAAGTCAAAGTTTGAACAGATCTGCTAATAGCTTTGGAATGAGAAGTGCCAGTTGCATGCAATTGTATATAGTAAGATCAGATGGTGCACAATAGTAGTTGAATTTTGGGATCTACATATTTTATTAACAGAGCAACGTATGAAAAATAATTAATAGTTACAATAATATCTAAGAAAATGGCACATTACTGCATGGCATAATTGAAGAACTTGGCACAGAGTTGAAGAATAAGGCAATGGCACTTGAATGAATAATAATAGTTGACAACAACTTATTTGAGGCTAGACAATCTTAGCTTAAAAAATATAGCTCTAATCTGATCCAAATAGGTAAAATTCATGACCTATGCGAATAACAAATAGAAATAATATCTTAGTCCTACTATAACAACTGATACCCTAAATCCATTAGTATGACTATTAAAGTAATAAGAGCACACCGCTTTATTGGATGATTCACAAATGAAACAGCTTGTAGCAAGAAACAAGTATCCAAATGAAAATGTAATAAGTATATCAATAGATTCATGCCAAAATAATTGTCAGCCTAGGAAAGCCTCTCTTCGCTCTTCTCTATTTTTTTATGATATTCCTCTATTTTTTTCATCTCTGCCAAGACCTCGGTCTCTCAATTTCATTTTGAATCTCAGAGGTTATTTTTATTTTGCCCAGTATATCAGAGTGCAAATGAAGATCCTCCTTCTAATGTTTGATTCTATCTAGAACTTAAGAAAATAAATGAAAAATTAAGAATATAATATGACTAAAAAATTTACATAATTATATTTTTTATCTAGATCTTATGGCATCTTTGCTGGTTCAGATCATTGACTGCTTATCATTAAAGCAGCAAATAAAGATTAAGCTCGATTTTAATTTTTAGAATAGTGGTGAGTCAGGTGTCGATTTTTTCAAAAATTGAAGGCTAAGTTACATCCAATTTTAATTAAAAATATTTTTTTTAATTTAATTTTAAAGCAAAAATTTAAATAAATAGATTAAAGAGAGCAAATTGAGAATTTAATAAATTAAAAAAATAAAAAGAACATAAATACTTGATTACTTAAGATTTTTGAGAATTAATGAGAATTATTCTAAAATTTTGAATCCATCTTTAACATGATTATGGTAATTCTTTTTAATACAAAACTTTATTATTTTTAAAAATTTAGTTATGATTTAATTTATTTTCTTAGAGTATGAATTATATCTCTTGATAATGATCCATCTCTATAAAATTATAAAATATTTAATATTTTAATTCTTAAAAATTAATAATATGACTTCTAATGATTATTCTCTAAAATAAATTATTAAATTAAGTATGGATGGTATCTATCAATCATAATCCATCCTAATGAATATAATTTATTTAGATCTTTAATCAATTAATAGCATGTAAAATAATCAAAATTTCATGCATAAAAAGATAAATTTTATTAAAAAATAAGCAAGAGAACATGTTTGCATTAAAAAGTAATTACAAAAAATTAAGAAAAAAAATTATAACCCATGTTAGAAGATTTCATCTATTCTTTCAGAATTTAGCTCCTTAGCCATACATGGTTGACGATTTGCTCACTCCCGGCATCTTCAGAACTTCTTTGATTGAGGGTTAGAAGAAGAAAGAAGGAAGAAAGGAGGAGAAGAGAGAAAAAGAGAGAAGAAACTCTATTTTTTTTCCTATTTTTGGCATAGAAGACTTGGTCTCAGGCTATGGCAGTAAGAGTATTTAAATAGAGGATGAAATAGGATCTTCAGAGCAATTTTTGGAGTCAAAATTCGAGTCTGGATCGATTTTAAATACTGACAAATTTTGGCAGTTGATCTATGATCAAACGATCCAAAACTAGCTCAAAAACCATCAAGATTAGCCGCTAAACCCCTGATTAACCATCTGGATTTGATTTTGGCCATCGGATCACTACTTGGATGAATTTCTGCCGTTAGAACGCGCCAAATCACTTCTAAAGTTCTTAATCATGTTGGAATGAATATCTACCATTGGATGCCGATTGGAAATGATGAGGATTGTTAGATCGCATAAAACTATTCTCGTGGACCATCATGGACCAAGCTCGTCGAAGACTGCAGCCAACCAGAGCTTGTCGCGCTGGATCAAATTACCGAAATGCTCCTGTACGCCGCGATATAAATTTCATAAATCTCTTAGCAGTCTAGATTTGCCACGTAGCATACGCTGATTGGCCATGCCCGCTGAGCTGGATGGTCTGCACCTATTCCATGGACCAATCGGTCGGTCCACCATGCACCAGTCTATATTTTTTTATTTTTTTATTTTAACTTCTGAATTTCATAATTTTTTTTATTTTAGCTTCGATTTGAGTAAAATTTATTGCGTTGGAATTCATAAATCGAGCTCTTCATATTGATAACTTTTTTCTATAAAATACTAATAAAATTATTATTTTTTAAAAAAAATAAATATTAATTTATATATAATTTAATACTATTATTTAGTAATTTATGATAACTATGACACCTCTCAACTTGAGTTTTACTTATCCTTGAGTAAAAAAAAAAATAGAGATATGTACCGACTCAATAAGATATGAAAGTTTCTTCAGGTTATCTTAAAGTCAGTTGATATCTGATCAGAGATTTAAGAAATATATCATTGGATTATTGATTTCATCCCAAATAATGGTTAAATGAAGAACATAAAATTTTAGAGTTTTTCTTTAACCAATTTTTCATCTTTATTTTTTAAATCCTCTATCTTTAATATGGACTAGAATTTTTTTTTTATATACAGCTAGTGCAATATTTTTAACCTCTTAAGCTTTCTATCTAACCTTTGTAATGAGCTTTGAACCAATGACTTCCAAACTAGTTTGCTTTAGGGTACTAGATGTAGAATATTCCTTGGACTTACTATCAAATAGACTATAGGTTAAAACTAACTGTATAACAAGCTTTTTCACATTGCCCATTTTTTGATGCGAATAATATTGCTTACTTAGGCAATGAAATTCGGTTACTCAGTGGGAGACCAATATTTAGAAATTACTTTTTATTTCTTTCTTTTTTTTTAATGATAATAATTTTTTTTCACTCATATCCATGTAAAGTAGATTCTTTATTGAATATAGGCTAAAAAAAAATTTTAGAATCACTCAAAAATTTATTTTATTCTACACATGATTATTTATTAGATTTTCTAAATAATTAAATCCTCAATATTTTAAAAATTTTTTAGATCATTAATCAATCATCAATTAAAATACTTGAAAAATTTTAAATCGACATGAAATCAAGTATACAAGACTAATTATTATCATACTTGAGGACTTCAAAAAAAAATTATTTATCCTTGCTCCAACTTAATTTTCATTGTCCTCAATGGAAGAAAGAAAATAGAGTGTGATACATGACAAGAAGATAACAAGAAAAAGGTTTACCTAATTTAATATATTATTGGCTCGGTCTGAATTTTATTTATTGTTCTTCCAACAATGATTTGTAGTTCTCCCCCCAACTTATTTCTGAAAAAAATATAAACTAAAAATAAAAAAATTATTAAATGCAAAAAACTATGTTGCCTTCCAATAAGTGCTAAGTTTAACGTCTTCAGTCAGACTTATCCAAAAATTAATTCAAGTAGATCAGTTCGTAAGGAACCATGGCTTCTTCATTAGATTCAGTGGATGATACTAAGAATGATTTCAGTCATTGTCTATTAACTTTAAAAGTAACACCATTACTTGGATTTTCAATCTCTGTGGCCCCATATGAGAAGACTTCTTTAATAATATATGGTCCAGTCCATCGGGATCTTAATTTACTAGAAAATAGGTGTAGCCTAGAATTGTATAGAAGAACTTTTTATCCAATTGTAAAAGATTTTTATTAATTACTTAGTCGTGAAAAGTTTTAGTTCTTTCTTTATAAATTTTGTCATTTTTATAGGCTTCATTTCTAATTTCCTCAAGTTCATTAATTTATAATTTTCTCAAATCATCGACTGCATCCAAGTTCATATTCAGTTGTTTAATGGCCCACATTGTCCTATATTCTAATTCTACCGATAAGTAACATGCTTTACCAAATATAAGCCTATATGATGATATTTCTAAGTTGATCTTAAAAGCTGTGCGATATGCCCATAGTGCATCTGTTAATTTTAAAGATCAATCTTTCTTATTGGTGCTTATTGTCTTTTCTAAAATCATCTTAATTTGGCGATTAGAAACTTCAACTTGTCCACTTGTTTGCATATGATAGGGTGTGGCTAGTTTATGGGTAATGTTATACTTTTTCATTAGTGATGCAAAAGATCAGTTGCAGAAGTGTGTTCCGCGATCATTGATAATAGCTCTAGGAGTACTAAATCGGGATAGGATATTTTTTTTAAGAAATTTGATAGCAGTCCTATTATCATTGGTCTTGCATGGTACTACCTCTACCCACTTGGATACATAATCAATGGCTACTAATATGTATTCATTCCTAAAAGATTTTGAAAATGGTCCCATGAAGTCTATTCCCCATACATCAAAAATTTTTATAATTAAAATTGGATTCATAGGCATCATATCTTTCTTAGTGATCCGACCTATTTGTTGACACCTAATACAATTTTTACAGTTTTCATGAGCATCTCTAAATAGGTTAGACTAATAAAATTCATATTGGAGCACTTTAGCTGCAATCTTTTTAGCTCCAAAATGACTACCACAGGCTTGGTCATGGTAAAAGGATAAAATGCTCCTAACTTCATTCTCAGGGATACATCTTCTTATGATTTGGTCAGAACATTGTTTGAATACATATGGATCATCCCAAAAAAATTATTTTACTTAAGAGAAAAATTTGTTCTTGTCCTAAGCGGTCTAGTGCATAGGAATTTGGACGGTGGCTAAGAAATTTACTATGTCAACATACCATGATTCTGATGTTACTGACAATAATTATGCATCAAGAAAGGACTCATTAATAGGCATTTTCTCAATTGGTGCGATTGCTAAATGAGATAAATGATCTATCACTATATTTTTTGTACCTTTCTTATCCATAATCTCTAAGTTAAATTCTTACGAAAGTAGGATCCATCTAATTAGGCGTGCCTTAGCATCTTTCTTTGAGAGAAGGTGCCTAATAACTGAATGATCAGTATAGATAATTACATGAGAATCCACTAAATAGGACCAAAATTTTTCTAAAATAAATACCATAGCTAAAATTTCTTTTTCAGTGGTTAAGTAATTAAGTTGTGCTTCGTTTAAGATCCTGCTAGCATAATGGATCACTCAAGGTAGCTTATCTATCTTTTGACCTAAGACAGCTCCTATAGCATGATTAGATGCATTGCACATGAGCTCAAAAGATTGAGTCCAAATAGGTGGATAAATAATTGGGGCCGAATTTAATTCCTTCTTTCAACTTTCAAAGAACTCGAGATATTCAGGTATGAAATCAAATTTGACATTTTTGGCTAATAGGTTAGTTAATGGTTGAGCCACTTTGCTAAAATTTTTTATAAATTTTCTATAGAAACTAGCATGTCCAAGAAAAGAACGAATTTCTTTTACTGATCTAGATGGTGGAAGGTTTTCAATTAAATCAACCTTGGCTTTATCTACTTCTATACCTCGTTTTGAAATTACATGACCAAGGACTATGCCTTCCTTAACCATAAACTAGCATTTTTCTCAATTTAACACTAGATGCTTCTCCTTACATCTTTCTAAAACTAATCTGAGATAATGTAGACATTCTGAAAAGGTAGATCTAAAGATGAAAAAATCATCCATGAAAATTTCAAAAAATCTTTCTACCATGTCTGAGAAAATGCTGGTCTTGCACCTTTAAAAAATAGCTGGTGCATTATATAATCCAAAGGGCATGCATCTGTAGGCAAAGGTTCCATATGGACAGATGAAGGTAGTCTTTTCTTGATTCCCAAGGGCTATAGAAATTTGATTATATCCCAAATATCTATCTAGAAAATAATAAAACTTATACCTTACTAGTCATTCTAATATTTGGTCTATGAAGGACAGTGAAAAATGGTCCTTTCGAATGGCTGTATTTAATTTTCTATAGTCAATGCAAACCCTTCATCCAGTTTGAACTCTTGTTGGAACCAATTCATTATTATCATTTTGGATTACAGTGACTTCTGACTTCTTGGGTACCACTTGTACTGGGCTTACCCATGAACTATCTAAGATTGGATATATTATTTCATTGTCAAGGAGTTTTATTATTTCTTTCTTTACAACCTCTTTCATGGCTGGGTTAAGTTTTCTTTGTGGATCTCTTTTTGGCTTAGTATCCTCTAATAGATGAATTCTATATTGAACAATCAAGGGACTAATCCTCTCTAAATTAGCCATGGTCCATCCTAATGCTTCTTTATTTTTTTTTAGGAGTGTTAATAATTTTTCCTCTTATATAGGATCTAGGTCTACTGAAATAATTACTGGCAAGATTTTTGATGGACCTAGGCATGCATATTTCAGGTGTTTAGGGAGTATTTTTAATTCTATCTTGGATGTTTCCTCCACTAATGGTCTAGACAATGGTTCAACTAGAGGCTTCCATCTAAGTTCCATATTGACTATGGCTAAATCATTGACCTCTTTGAATTCTTCATAGTTCTAATTCGTCCATAGTTTTATGTTAGATTTTTCATCACTTAGGTCAATGGATTCATAAACATTGTCCTGTATTAAGTTGAGATCACTAACTTAATTTATTTCAGATAGATTAAAAATATTTAGATTTGTGATCATATTACCAAAAGAGAGTTTCATTAGGCCATTTTGATAGTTGATTTGGGCATTGGCTATGGCTAGAAATGGTCTGCCTAATATAACTGAAATATGGTCATTTGGATTTATTATAGATTCAATTTCTAAAATCACAAAGTCCACTGGATATATGAAATCATCAACCTTAATTAATACATCCTCTACTATTTCTTTTGGTACTTTCAAAGATCGATCTACTAATTATAAAGTCATTCCTATAGACTTTAATTTTCCTAATTCTAGCTTTTCATAAACCAAATAATATAGTATATTGATACTCATCCATAAGTCTAATAGAGCCTTATTAATAATGGTTTTTCCTACGATGCAAGAAATAGTGAGAGATCCTGGATCTTTGTACTTCACTAGCATATTGTTTAACAGGTATGAACTCATACTAGCTGCTAGAAAGACTCTCTTAGGTGCATTGGTAGTCTTTTTTCTAGTACATAAGTCTTTAAAAAATTTAGCATATGATGAAATTTATTGGATCATATCTAGTAAAGGAATATTTACTTTCACTTGCTTAAAAACCTCCAAAATTTTATCTAGTTGGGTTAAGTTTTGGTTGGACTTTAACCTATTAGAAAAGGGTACTATAATTTTAGATATTGGTCCAACTAATTCTAGTGTGGGCTTTGCTGGTGGATCAAGTGTTATTTCTTTAGGTTCTTCAGACTGGCCTGTCCAAATATTGGTTTAGATGGTGGATCTTCTATTTTTTCTTCTGGTGCTTCAGATGTACCAACTTGGTTGTCTATTTGTTTTCTAGATCTTAGTGTATGGATAGTATTTAGTTGGTTAATCTGGGCTCCTTGCTGAGATTTTTGATTATTTTGGATTCTAGGGTTAGCTTCAGATTGACTTGGAAATCTATCATTTTCTCTCTCACTCATAGTATTAGCTAACTATCCTAATTATATTTCTAAATGAGCTATTACTTATGTATTTACTGTTAGCAACTGACTAGTGGCTTGCATAAAAGTATTAAGGGTAGTTGCATTATCGACCGTTGATTTTGATAGGTTTTCTAGGCTTTTTTCTAAAGAGTCTAAATTTTTTTCATTATTGTTAAATCCTGGTGGATTGTTTAGCATAGGATTAGGCCTTGGATTTAACTGGTTGAAGCTAAGACTTCCTATATTTAGAACTTGTGATCATGAGAAATTAGGATGGTTTCTCCATCCTGGATTATAAGTGGATATATAAGGATTATTATTTGATCTTTGATATGCTTCATTTACCTATGCATAATTATTATCAGCCTGGTTCATCAGGAGAGGACATTCTTCTATGATATGATCTGGTGCACTACAATCATTGCATATAGATACAGACACTTGATTTACATTGGTTGATCTCTATAATTTTAAGGCCTCAACTCTACGGGCTAGGCTTGCAGAATCAACTAGAAAAGTTTGGACGTGGTACATCCCTCCTCTTCTTGATGTGGGTTGGTCTATTTTCCTAGTTGTCTTCCATTATAGATTTTTTTTTTGCTAGATCCTCTAAAAATTATCAAATCTTATTAGCTGGCTTATACATGAATTCTAGCACATTGACTTTAGCATAGTTCTAGAATTTGATTCTAAATTTTCATAAAAAATTTGGCACAACCTCCAAATTTCTTTTCCATGATGTGGGTATTGGCTTAAGAGGTTTCTAAAATAATCTAGATATTTTCAAAATGATTCACCCTCCAATTGATAAAATTGATTAATTTCATTTCTTAACTTGATTCTTTTATGATGAGGGAAGAATTTTCTTAAGAATATTTTTACAAGCCCATCCCATGTTGTGATCGAGTGGTTAGCAGACTATACAACCATTTTTTAGCATTTTTCTTAAGGACAAAATAAATCAACCTAAGTTTAATAGCATCTTCAGAGAATTGGTGTATCCTCATGGTATCACATACTTTCTCAAATTCTCTAATAAAAATATACGCATCTTCAACTCCAGTGAATTTGGGGAGCATATATATTAATGACTTGAGATTTTAGCTCAAAGATAGTAGCAGTAGTCTGGGGTAGTTGAATACAGGATGGTTGGGCTGAGCCTAAAAGGTAGCAAAGGTCCATTAGGGTCTGAGATTCTTGATCTATCTCACTCATTGTGGACTCAAAAATTTCTTAGATTAGGATAGAATTTGAATCTATTCTTACTAATCGACTAGATTCTCTTTTTCAAGTTATTATTTTATAATTTAATGTATATATATTATTTTTTATTATTTTTTTAATTTTTAGAAAGATAAGAGAAAAAAAAGAAGAGGATTCTAAAAATGAGTCCTAAGGAGTCCTAAATCTAGATATGAAAGAGAGAAGAGTGCTTTAATTAGGTTTGAATTTGATGTTAATTACAATCAAGTTAAGTAAACACGAACTCTCTATCCTAGGATTAATCTAGATCTAAACAGCTCCTAACTATTTCAAGATCATCTTTGAGCACTCCAAGCTCAAAATTAGCCAACTGATTAGGCTAGATAAGTGTAAGATGTGAGAGATTTTCTATTTGTTACTTTTCTTAGATATTAACTAAGTTGGTCAGATCAGACAATGGAACCATTTGAAAATCACAAGCTTTGAACCACTTGCCTTAGACATCAAATAATTAATCAATTCGAATCCGATCCAACTCTACGATTTTCTTATCCTAATGAGCTCGATTATCCTTAAGAACCAACATCTAATTAATTTTAAGTTAAGATTTGGGTTAATGCAACATAAAGGATGGTGGTTTGTGGGCTACGAAAGGATGATCAAATTCCTATCTTATCTTCTTTAATAGGTTGTGCCCATAAAGTATATTATAAATATGCAATGCAAATAAAATAATATATCCAAATATGTTAAAAATTAATTTTATGTTATGTTTTTAGTTTTGCTAAATTAATTAAGTGTTATGAGATGTCTGTGATTTTTTAGGATTTATGGTTTTATCATTTTATAAGTATATTTTAAGTTTTTTGATTTGTTTGATTTTGCGAAAGAAAGTAAGTTCAAGTGATTAAGTCTTAAAAAATAAAAAAAATCTAAACTACAGAAAGTAAGAAATTAATTATGAAAGAGAGTAATTAACTAAATCAAAGAGCAAAAAAATTATTATTATTATTATTATTATTTATTAAATTAATTAATTAATTTTTAATTAATTGAACCAATCATGCTACAATCTCTGGCAACAGTTTCAAAAATTTGACTGCTTATCATTAAAGAAATAAATAAAAATTATGCTCAATTTTAATTTTTAGAATAGTGGTGAGTTAGATGTCGATTTTTTCAAAAATTGAAGACTAAGTCACATCCAATTTTAATTAAAGATAATTTTTTTAATTTAATTTTAAAGTAAAAATTTAAATAATTAGATTAAAAAGAGTAAATTAAAGTTTAATAAATTTAAAAAAAATAAATACTTAATTACTTAGGGTTTTTAAGAATTAATGAGAATTATTATAGAATTTCAAATCCATTTTTCAACATAATTATGGTAATTTTTTTAATATAAAAATTTATTATTTTTAAGAATTTAGTTATGATTATAATTTATTTTCTTAGAGTATGAATTATACTCTTGATAATGATCCATCTCTATGAAATCATAAACTATTCAATACTTTAATTCTTAAAAATTAATAACATGACTTTTAATGATTATTCTTTAAAATAAATTATTAAATTAAGTATGAACTATATCTACCAATCACCATCCATTCTAATGAATATAATTTATTTAGATCTTTAATCAATTAATAGCATGTCAAATAATCAAAATCTCATGCATAAAAAAGTAAATTTTATTAAAAAATAAGCAAGAGAATATGTTTGCATTAAAAAATAATTACAAAAGATTAAAAAAAAAAATTATAACCCATGTTAGAAGATTTCATCTACTCTTTCAGAATCTAGCTTCTTAGCCATGCATGGTTGACGATATGCTCGCTCCTAGCATCTTCAGAACTTCATTGATTGAGGGTTGGAAGAAGAAAGAAGAAAGAAAGGAGCAGAAGAGAGAAAAAGAGAGAAAAAATTCTATTTTTTTCTCTATTTTTGGCATAGAAGACTTGGTCTCAGGCTATGAGAGCAAGAGTATTTAAATAGAAGAGGAAATAGAATTTTTAGAGTAATTTTTGGAGTCAAAATCTGAGTCTGGATCGATTTTAAACATCCTAACAAATTTTGGCCATTAATCTATGATCAAACGGTCCAAAACCAGCTCAAAAACCATCAAGATTAGCCACTAAACCCCTAATTAACCCTCTGGATTTGATTCTAGCTATCGGATCAATGCCTGGATGAATTTCTACCGTTGGATCGTGCCAAATCACTTCTGAAGTCCTTAATCATGTTGGAATGAATATCTACCATTGAATGCCGACCAGAAGTGATGAGGACCATCAAATCATGCAAAACTATTCTCGTGGACTGCCATGGACCGAGCTCATCGAAGATCATAGCCAACCAGACCTCACTGCACCGGATTAAATTATTGAAATGCCCCTGTATGTTGTGATATAAATTTCATAGACCTCTTAGCGGTCTAGGTTTGCCATGTGGTGCACACCGATTGGCCGCACCTATTCCATGGACCGGCCGGTTGGTCCACCATGCACCGATTTATATTTTTTTATTTTTTTATTTTAACTTCTAGGCTTCATAACTTTATCATTTTAGCTTCGATTTGAGTGAAATTTATTGCATTGGAATCCATAAATCAAGCTCTTCACATTAATAAATTTTTTCTATAAAATACTAATAAAAATATTAATTTTTTAAATAAATATTAATTTATATATGATTTAATAGTATTATTTAAAAATTTATGATAACTATCAATCATTCTTATCATGGTCTCCTTTCTTGCTTGAATGTTTTTTTCTGATTAAAATTTTTTTCTCATTTGAAGCCCTCCAGTTTGAGCCTGAATGGGACTATTTGAAAATGGACATTGAATCTCGTCGATATTAGAATAATATGATGAAGCTCCTCTCACTGGATGCTCATTTCTTTCTACAAACGGGCTCAAATTTTCTTTCTCTAGCGCCAACGTTGATGTGGAAATCCATCTCAAGATTGGATTGCTGGAGTTATGCGATAATGGTGAGTCGATGGTGATGGGATAGAGGTGGCCGTACCTGCAAGAAAAATTTTTAATCGGAGTTAGCTTCGGTAGGGATCCTCTGACGCTCAAGTCAGTTTTTCATTCAATAAAGGAAGAAGATGAGCATTTTTTTTTAAGAAAAAAGTTTGCGTATCTTGGGGTCCCTCTTTTATCCTCTTTTATAGAAGGATCCGGAGTTTGTTAGAATGGGTCATGGGTTGTTAATCATTGGAGAGTAGTAAGTTGTCAAAGATATTTTGCTTGTCCATTAGAAAATTCTCAGGAATCATGTCAAGTATTGTTCCCTCATGACATATGGGGGGACCATCTCTTAATTATGTGAGTTGACAATTTGGAGCCGAGAGTGAAAACTTCAGTCTTTCGATGACCTTAAGCTCGGCCTGATTTAGAACCTCAGACTTAGCCTTCTACTAACCTTCAATCAACCTAAATTCTGAGCCTGGCTTCCACCTTTTGATGACCTTAAGCTCGGTCTGAATTAAGACCTCAACCTCAGCCTTATGATGACCTTCAATCAACCTAAATTATGATCCTAGCTTCTATCTTTTGATGACCTCAAGTTTGGCCTAAATTATAATCTCGGCCTCAGCCTTCTCATAGCCTTCAATCAACCTAAATTCTGATCCTGGCTTCCATCTTTTGATGACCTCAAGTTCGGCCTGAATTAGGATCTCAGCCTCAACTTTCTCATAGCCTTCAATCAACCTAAATTCTAACCTTGGCTTCCATCTTTTAATGACCTCAAGTTCAGCTTGAATTAGAACCTTGGCCTAAGCCTTCTGACACTTTCAATCAGCTTAAATTCTCATGTCTTTGGCTAGTACAAGAATCCCCCAATAGTTATGTTGTATTAACTCTAAGTTTATGTATAATTTAGCTAATTTGACTTGAGTTAATTCATGTTATCCAGTTGTACTGTATTAGTTAAGTTTCCTAAAGAAGTCAAATTGTATTTGAATTATCACTAAATGTAATTGCTACTAGATGAGAGACTATTGAATGAAAAAAAGAGTCTTTTCCTTTCCCATTCTCCTTTGGTTTTATAGAGAAATTTGCAGGTCTGATCCTGCTACCAAAACCCATCATTTTGTAAGTGAAAACAAGCCCTCACCTATTGATTTTTAGAGCCACCAACACAATCTCTTTAATGCATCTCTTATAGTTTTGTTTGAACTCATCAAAGTATGGTTTAAGGCCAACTGACATACCTTGTTCATTATCCCAAAATACCACCCTTTTCACTTCTTACAGACATGATCCTTATCTTGGTTTCTTGATTCTCTATAGGTACCTAAACTCTATCTGGTATATAATTGATGTGGGATTAAATGTACACTCAAACAAATCCTCACATTCCTTGTTTAAGGCTTAGCATCTTTGCTAAATCAAGGATCAAAATCCAATCATATCCAATCACAAATACTGATGCCATTTATAACACCCTTGAAGCTCATCCAAAAGTACTCTCTTGATAGTATTATTTAGATTCATTCCATCATAGAGATAGTGTAACTTGGAAAATTCATTGAGGCCTAACTTATCGAAAACCTTCTCAAGCAATATGACCTAGTTCGATTAGCATTGCACCAAATGCCTCTACATGAGACCATCTGGGTGTGGCATCACCTTGCCGTGCAATCATGCCATGACAAGCCCATGTCCTATAGGCCTAAGAGAGTAGGGAATGCAACCAAAACTCTATGCCCCTTCTTAACCAAGAGGAATCCTTGAGTATCCATAAATATATATCTTGGCAATCTACCACCATACCAAATAACATGTATGAGCTTTCATATGATGCAGCAAATCCACGATATTATTCCATAAGGCTAGTTGAAGGTGTTTTCTAAGTTTCTTGATGCTATATAAGTAATTAAGATCAATCTAGTACACAACCGATGTATAGACTAAACATACGCCAACACAAGCTCTTACATAGTCCCCCATTTCAGCTTCGGCTAAATATATGAATCCAATCAAATACAAGTATAAACACCATGACTAATCCATGATTAGCCCAAAAGAATTGTGCTATAGCATTCCTTATTCCACATGGGCTATGAATGGATTTGTCCTAATGCCATTTGCAATGACCCAAGAACTCATCTGTTGTCGCCAAGGATCAGTCTGACTAGGTCATCGAGCTAGTTGGTACGCTAGAGAGCTTGATAAGGTGGCTAAAGAACCTAGGGATTTGACCAGAGATCTCAAGGCATTTCGAATGATGGATGATGGTAGCCAAATCTTCACTTCAATGCCAGAGCTAATCCTGAAACACTACAAGCAAGAAAAATCCACTTGCTAGAGAGTGTCCTACAGGGATCTTTCAATGTCCAAGTTAAATTGGCCTCAAGAAAACAAGAGAGGTTCTGATTTAGTGTAGAGAGAGAGAGAGAGAGAGAGAGAAACCCCAAAGAGTTTAAAGTAGAGAGTTCCATGGAATTAATACGGCAAGGAAGAGAGCACCCGAGTGTGATCATGTGAATATGTCAAGAATCATGCATTTCTCTTAGACTTTCCATTGAGCATGCGCTGGTTGTCTTTGTGCATACTTTTGATGGCTAAAAAGGGAAAGAATCCAAGTGGTAGTAGCCAATCATCACCAAAGGTTGGTGTAGGGGTGAGGTCCTGGGCCTAGGTGGCTTAGTGACCACTAAGGTAGCCCTAATGGATAGTGCAAAAGATCTCTCCAGAGGAGGTGGAACAACTACAATGGTATTTCACAAAAATCCTTGAGTTCCTGAAGGATGTCATAGAGGAATCAAGGAGATAGTGGGAAAGCATCTTAGCATTGGTTCGGAGTGTCGATTGGTGAGTTTTTAATGGACTAGATTGCTAAAGAATTCAAGGATCGAAGCAAACTTTAGTGTGATTTGGAATCATTTGCCCTAGCCGAGGACCACCACCTCGTTTGATTCTGCTTGGAGGAGGATCACAGTACAATCTTAGCTGGGAGCCCTTGGTATGTGGTCGGCCAGCTCCACATAGTGGAGCTCTAGGTCCTCAATTTTGTCCCTAGCACTAAGGTGGTTCGGCAAACAGTGATTTGGGTTTGGCTACTAGGGCCACCAATGGAGTATTGGCATCCAGAGAGATGCTGCTAGGAATAGATACGAAATCTAGATGACCATTGGACATGGATGAGTTTACCAATCAATGCTGAAAAATAGAATTTGCCAGAATTCAGGTTGAAATTGACTCATCAGAATCCTTGAGGCAGGGGGTTTCAATCTAAGGGAATAGTGGCATCTTTTGGAGACCATTCATTTATGAGAATGTGCCGGCAATTTGTTATCAATGCGGCCGGCTAGGTCACACCGACAATGAGTGTTGATTTTTCTAAGAGAGCCTGGCAAGTAGTAAACGATCCTTATAACTAGAAAATTTTTTTCTCCTCCTCGATGGCCATCGAGGTAGATTTGGGGGATTGTGAGCTGACGGCCACTATTGCACGGCTACGGCTTGATCCTTGGATGGTGACCTCTGGGATCTAACAGTCCCATCCAACTAGGGTTCTGACCAAGCCGAGGAAGAAGGTCGAGTCCAATCCGGACTCTTCAGGCCTAAGTTCGTCCCCCTCTCACTTGAGTTCAACAAGGGTGCAAAATAGTTCGTTGGGCTCACCATCGAATTCTGATGTGTGGTAGAAAGCTACAAAATTTGCTGCTGATCACCAAAGAAGAAGAGCGGTAATTATGGACCTGACCAAGTCAACCCAACTAAGTTCGGCTCTAGGTTTCAAGCTCTCAATGAGGCGGGCCTAATCTAGGATGCAATAAATGTGAGCCTAAAAGCTAGCCTAGGCTCGAAGGATATTCATATGGTCGAGGTGAGTGGGCTCTCTATGAAATGGACTAGGAGCAACATGGCCCAAATTCTGAGACCAATCACTTCTCTTGGTCCAATGTTGTTTGGGTTGAGTGACGTGGGCCTAGGCAGTGGGTTGTCACTACATAGGCAAAGCCCCAGGCCCCTAAAATAGGTTCTTCTCCTAGACCGACGGAGTTGGATTCTCAGGCCATCGAAGAAAAATCACCTTGATCTTTGCCATCCCTACTAGAAGAAAAGTTTTGGAGGGTTGTTGGGGGTCTTGTTTCCCTATCTTCCTCGATCTTTGATAGATGCTACCCTCCCGATAGGCCAACAATAGGCAGGTGGAGGAGGGTACCACCATCCCATTTCTCTCCATCTCCTAAAGGTGTGGCTACCAAAGAGGGTCAAGAGGAGACCTCCAACGATTCCCAATAGGGAAGGAGCTTCGGCCACCTGTGCTACCATCATCCTATGGTGGGTCCACACTAAATGGCCATAAGGTGATAGCTGGTGTTGATTCAAGAAAAGAAGCACACTACTACCAAAAAGAGCTACGACAGTGGCTCGTAACCACTGTCATAGTCCAAAAAACCACTGCCATAGGCTATGGCAGTAGTTTTCTAATCGCTGTTACTACGACCATCGCCGTAGCTCTATGGCAGCGGTTGTTAGAACCATTGCCATAGATAGCCTATTGCAGTAGTTTATAAACCGCTGCAATAGATCGACCTAAAGCAGCGGTTATGTAACTGCTGCCATAGGTTATCTATAGTAGTAGTTACATAACCGCTACCATAGATAATCTATAGCAGCAGTTTTTTAACCGCTGTCATAGGTCTAATGCAGCGGTTGACACCATTTGCATCAGAAATCTATGGTAGTGGTTGGCACGAATATGGCAATGATTATAAAATCACTACCGTAGATCTTGAATAATTAAAAAATAAAATTTTTATTTTTTTAATATATTTTATCTGATAAATATAGATATATAACATAAAAAAATATAATAAATATAAAAATTATTCTAAAATGCTAAAATTTTATTATCGAATAAAATTTATTATAATATTTTTTAAAAAAAATAAAATACATCAAAAATCTTCTAAATCTACATCGTCGTCGTCGTCACCGAAAGCCAGAGCCGAAGTTGGAGCTGGAGCCGAAGCCAGAGTCGGAGCTAGAGCTAGAGCTGGAATGTGGGCCAACATATCCTTAAAGCTCATGACTCTAAAATACGTACTGAGCATCGACATCATATCTCTCACGATGTCCTCCAGATAAGATGTACACTCCTCAGTTCGATCTGCCCACGTCGCAGCATGATCTGCCCATGCCAACGCCTCGTCAAGCTCCTCCCAACTGACGATACTAGAAGTCTGTGAGGAGATGCTCGCCTCAGATCAGTAGCTCATCAACATATGTTCGGACCTGCATTGGATCCTTCTAGAGTGCTCAGGCCCCAAGACCTGAGATAGATGGTCATGGGGTCCAGAGGTATCCGAGTCCTCGCTCGCGAGCGCATCAAACTAATCCTGTAATTATGAATTAAAGTAAAATTTATAAGAAATGCTATAATACTAATCATATATACTAATATATTTAATACTTACAAAAATATGCTTGATCACAATGTTCATCGATCTACCCATCTTTTTCGTACGGCTGGATCAGAAGATCTCGCTACAACTGAGCATCACTCCATCTCTCATCAACTATAATAAAGAATAAATTTATCAAAAAGATGATAAAAAATATGAATTTAATTTATCTAGTAAGATTTAAAATTAATTACCTCTCTATGCACACGACTGACCATAGACTCACGGCTTAGAGTGTGCGTATACTCTTGGGCTGCACAGTTCTCCTAGTTCTGATGGAAGGTAGCCTAATAAATATTCAAATAAATAATAAATATTTAAAAAATATTTAAATAAAATTTTAAGTATATTAAAAAATTTAAAAATTAGAAATTTTATCTCGAACTCTTGGCTTTTTCAGTGTCTAACCATCCTCTTCCACTGACTCGAAGGACAGTCCTGTATCCAGAGAATAAGCTTCTCTGGAGTATCTCATCGGTGCTCAAGCCATCCTCTGTGTAACTTGACCTTGTAACCCCGGTACAACTCTTCGATCTTTTTCAGTCGGGCATCTCGAACCCTCTCATGATCGGAGAAGTTGTACCTCCTCTGCATAAATTTATCAAAAATTAGTTATAAAATTATTCTAATCAAATATATATAGTGTAAACATATAAAATGCATAAATATAACTAAGATGCATGTACTTATCCATATTTTCTTCCATACCCAATTCCTGACGGCAGCATCCATCAAACGTTAGTCTCTGGGCTCTACGAAAATGATGTCCGACCGTCTCATAAGTACTCTAGAAAAGGAATGCATCTCCCACGCGGTCTCCCCTACCGATCTCCCCTCTACAGCGTAATAGACCATCACCTGATGCTAGCGGTTCTATACGTGTGCTATACGTATGGGACCGCGAAATATCCGGATGGATGATGCACCTGTAATGCAAATACATTATGCAAATATATAAGTATACAAATACTATATAAAAATAAAGTTGTACTAATATAATTAAAACGTACACTCATATGCCTACGTAGTAACATGTGCGTCAAATATGGATGATGGTAGAGGCTCAACTGTTGGTGAAATAGATGCCACCAATGGAGTAGATGTCGTTGGTAGAGTAGATGCCAGTGGTGGAGGTCCCTAAGCAGCCAATGCCGAGGTGGACAGAGTATGTTTTGACTGCTCTTCGGATGCTAAACTGCACGTAACTTGCCAAGGGGCAGGAGTGAAAGCTAGATGGCATTTCAGTGCCATCGTGACCTACAATGTTAATAACATGAATCATTAACATCAACAATAATAAGTATAGCATCATAAATAGTTTCTAATATGTACATAATCAATTGATTCTATGCAATCAATAAACAAAAGAAACAAGATATAAACATCTAGAAAATGTTATGCAATAAATTCTATAACATGAATTACATTCATAAATAATTAAGTGAGTAATAGTCGGCCGATCCTTGCACGAACCTTGGTGTTAATCCAGAAATCTGAGAAGAATAAAGTAGATTATGGTGGCACCTTAGCTTAAAGTTGGAACCTTAGAGAAACTTCAAATTTTATTCGTTAAAAGCCGAGTCGGCTCCATGCCTAGATAGCCGGCTCCATTTGAGATATTTGACTAGGATCCTCCCCCAGTTGGCTCGATCATTGCCCAAGCCGGCTCGGCTGCATATCTGAGCCAGCTCGGCTGTGTGCCATCCCCTCGATCACTCCCTCTCTCCTCTCTCGATCTCTCTCATCGACGATGGTGGTGAGGTCGAACCCCTCCCTCCCAACTTTTCATCTCTCGATCTTTCTCTCTCCCTCTCTCGATCTTCCTCACCGCGAGGTCGGACCCCATCCCTCCCTCTCTCACTCTCTCGATCTCCCTCGCCGGCAAGGTCAGACCCCATCCCTCCCAATGATGCCGACGAGGCCGGACCCCTTCCCTCCCTCTCTTGCTCTCTCGATCTTCAACTCTTCCTCTCTCGATCTACCTCGCCGGTGAGGTCGGACCCCCTCCCTCCCAATGATGGCGATGAGGCCGGATCCCTTCCTTCCTCTCTTAAGTACAGATCCATCGGGTATTTAAGTTCGGATCTGGTACTAGTAATTAAAATTGGATCCAGATCTGAATATCCAGGTTCTGATCCGAAATCCAATCTATTGAATAGATCTAGTCCACAGCCGCCAACATGGCACTATCCAAGGCTACCACCACAGCACGATTCAAAAACTTATGACATGCAGATAATTATAATATTTATAATAAATATTTATAATATTTATTATAAATATTTTATAAATTATTATAAATATACATGATTAATAAATAATACTATAAAATTAAAAAAAATTATACCTACGGCTATAGAGAGTGGGTCGCACCGAAAGCTCCGAGGGTCGTCGACGATGACGCTAGAGGAGGACGACAGCACTAGAGGTAACCTACAAAATAAAAGCAAGATAGTGAGATAGAGAAGAGAGAAAAAGAGAAAAGAGAGAGAGGGGATGTCGGGGATGGGGGTAGGGAGGGGGCACAGTGACGAGGAGGTCGAAGGAGGCTGCGCACTCGACTAGGGGAGGGTCAGATGGTGGTGGTGGGGGGGTTCATGAGGATCGAAGGAGAGTGGAGGGGGCTCGTCAGAAGGGGGGTTTGGTTTCGCACAGGGCCAGAGGAGGATAGAGTGTGGGGAGGTTTCATGAGGGGTCGGTGGAGGGTCGAGGGTGGATTGGGGTTCACCAAAGGAGGGTTTCACTGGAGGCCGAGGGAGGATCGGATGGGGTTCGCCAAAATGGGGGTTCGTTGGGGACCGAGGGAGGGTCAAATGGGGGCGAGGGGGTGGGTTTCGCGGGGGGCCGAGCAAGGGTGGAGGGCCTTCATCGGAGGAAGGATTTCGTGGGGGCCGAGGGAGGGTCGGATGAGGGTTCATTGGAGGGGTTTCACTAGGGGCCGAGGGAGGGTTGGATGGAGGGGTGGGGGACGGGTGGGTGGTGGCAGGGAGGGGCGGTCGGGGATGGGGGACAGGAGAGGGAGGGAGAAAGAGGGGTGGCGTCGGCCAAGGGGGAAGGAGGGGCGATGCCAGTCAGGGGGGAGGAGGCTCGATGTTGGTCGAAGGGGAGGAGAGGTGACATCGGTCGGAGGGGAAGGAGCCTCACCGACGATGAAGAGGAGGAAGAGAGAGAGAGAGAGCAAGAGAGATCGAGTGTGCACAGAAGGAAAGAAAAAATTTGAGAATTTTTAATCTAATCTATGACAAAGGTTATCGAACCGCTGCCATAGATCTATGGCAGCAATTCTATAATCGCTGTTGTAGATCTGTAGCAGCGATTTTTGATAACCACTGTCATAGGTGAAAAATATTTTTTTTTATTTTTTTTAAATATTATATAATTTTAAAATTTAATATCCATCTTCATCATTCATTATCTAAATAATTATCATTAGAGTGTTGTCGCAAAAGGTCGCCTCAATCCGATGGCCTTAACTTCATCGATTAGAAAAATTAAATTTCGATGATCATGAACGACGATGCGATGATCTAATAGATGAAGACCTTTAATGGATCTAAAAATTTATAATGATGATCTTGATGATATTTATAGTATACTATCAAAGTTTCACTTTAATCGAATATCATTATTATGGTTAATTTAGTATAAAATAATTTTGATCGTTAAATTAAAAACAAGCGATCAAAGGATTAAACAACGTCTGATTATGAGATAATTTTTTAGTTAAATAATTTTTATTATAATTTTAAATATTTTTTATGATAATGATTATAAAATTTAAATTATTTTCATATAAACTATTCATGTTAAGCAGATATTGTAAAAGCACGAATATAACAACTAGTGAAGTTTCAGAATGGTTATCAGGAGACGTATAGTTTTAGATTATTCTTCATCTCACGAGTTGAATTTTATAATTACTATTATAAAAAATAATTAAAGTAGTAGCCAAGATCATTTATAAAAAAAATTATCTCATAATCGGACATCATTTGATCCTTTGATCACTCATTTATCATTTAACAGTCGAAACTAACCTATACTAAATTAACCAAAATAACAATATCTAATTGAAGTAAAACTTTGATAGTACGTTACAAACATCATCGAGATCATCGTTGTAGGTTTTTGGATCCATCGAAGATCTCCATCTATCAGATCATCGCATCATCGTTCATGATCATCGAAATCAAATTTTTTTGATCGATGAAGCTAGGGTCATTGGATCGAGGCGATCTTTTGCGAAGATACTCTAATGATAATTATTTAGATAATGAACAGTAAAGATGGATATTAAATTTTAAAATTATATAATATTTAAAATATATATATATATATGACAGCGGTTACAATTAACCACTATTATAAATCAGATTATAGCAGCGGTTCCTATTAACCGCTGCTATAGGTCCAACTTATGGCAGCGGTTACAATGAACCGCTGCTATAGATCGATCTATGGTAGCGATTTTTTATAACCGCTGCTATAGATCTGACCTACGGCAGCAATTTTCTGTAACCGCTGCTATATGTCGGACCTATAGCAGCGGTTACAAAAATTGCTGCCATAGGTCCGACCTATAGCAACGATTAACGAAAATCACTACTGTAAGAGCTATGATAATGGTTTCAAAAATCGTTGTCATAGGTCATTTTTGTAGTAGTGGCATCGGTTGTAGATAGGCCTGTTGTGGGCCATGAAGCTAAGCAGGTTGATTGAAGTTAGCTCTTCATGCTATAGGGGAGCAAGTTGAGCCCAGTCTAACAAAAGATATCCAGACTAGATCGAAAGATGCAGTGGCCAAGGAGCTCTGGGACCTACCTCCAACCAACCACTGATTTCTTCAATGAAGGTGTTATTTTGGAATGTTCAGGAGGCAAGGAAGCCCTCCTTCCAGTCTGCATACAGGATGATTATGTTTCTCCACAATCTTGATTTGGGTGTTCTTATCAAAATGAGACTTTGTGGTTTGAGTTTTAATCATGCTTGCCATCACTTCCACTAATGAATTGGGGGTTCTATGTTGTATAGTCTCAGGGTTTGGCTAGGATATTATAGTTGTTTAGAGGACTAGTGTTGCTATAGTGGATGTCTTTCACCGATGTTTCTAGCAAGTTGTCATTGTCATTTCTGAAATGAATAGTCTTATTTAACTTTTATCTGGTATGTATACTAGTACCGACTATAGAGTGAGGAGGACTATTTGGCAGGAGGTGTCATACTTGATTGATCAAAATATTTTCACTATTATGGCCGATGATTTCAACTACATTATGGGATCCTATAAGAAATAAGGTGGTAGGCCGTTTGTGGATGATACAGAGTTCAAAGAGGTTCACCTGGTGCAACAATTACCAGAGAGTGCTAGGATTTGGGAGAGAATTGATAGAATTCTCGCAATGGCCTCCTAAATTTAGAGATTTCCCAATTACCTAATTCACCATCTGCTGAGGGTAACCTTTGACCACTGCCTAATCTTGTTTACTTTTGACACCTTCTCCTCTTACTAGGGCCCATTCTGGTATGAGAGTTTTAGCTTTTTTATTCCCAATCTTGGGATATCGATAGGAAGGAGGAGGGATGCCTAGTACCGAGTGACCCAGAGACTTGAGTTGATGAGGTGACAGTCATTACAATGGAATAGGGTTGAGGTGGGTGATATCTTTAGGAGACTCAAGATTGTTGAGGTTGCTATTACGGAGCTCCAAGAGTATAAAGATTGGAAGGGTGGGCTTGCTGATCATGATCTTGCCGACCTTTGGGGTAAGCTCTCAGATAGTCACTCTTTTTTGAGACAGCAGGAGATCCTATGGAGATAGAAATTTAGAGTTCAGTGGATCAGAAAATAATATCAGAATATGAGATTGTTCCATCAGGCCACCATATTCGGAGACACTGGAACCAGATTCGAGGGATAAAGTATGTTGATGGACAGTGGTTGACCGAGGAGGAGGCGATTAGGCAGGAGTTAGTGCATTTTTTCATATCAAGATGGATGATGCTTTTGGGTGGGGGTAGTGCCTTTCAATCACCCCCTCCTAGAAAGATGGTCCCAAAGCAGGAGAATAAATATCTAACTAGTGCAGTGGTAGCGAACGAGGTGTAAGGGGGTGCTATAGTCTATGGTGGAGGATATGGACCCTGAGCCTGATAGCTTTCCTCCCCTATTTTTTGGACGATACCGATTTATCATTCAATCTAAGGTGGTGGCTGTAGTACAGGAGTTTTTTGCCATAAGTCAGATCCTAATAGACCAGAAGTGGACCTTTATTGCCCTATTGTTGAAGAGGCAGGATATGTCAGAGATGAGTTACTTCAGATTCATTAGCTTGTACACAATCTTGTATGAAGTTTGTGCTAAGCTGATGGTGGGCAGGATGAAGCCGATCCTTTTTCGGTCAATTTATCTTGAGCAAGGAGCGAGCATATTTGACAATATCTTCATCACTCAGAAGTTTATGCATGACCTTTGTCATGCTTCCACTTATCATGGCCTCATGGCGATCAAGCTAGACATGGAGTGGGCTTACGATTGCATAAGTTGGTGGTTCCTGGAGTTGGTCCTAGAGGAGTTTGAATTCCACTTCGTTGGATCGACTGGATAATGGCATGCATCTGCAATCCCACCTTTGCCATTTTAATCAATGGAACACCCTTGGACTAGTTCTACTCCACGATTAGACTGCGGCAAGGTTGTCATTTATCTCCATATCTCTTTTTCTATGTGCTAATGTCCTGTCATGAGCTCTTCATGCTGCATCTCAAGGATTGGATTTAGAATCATACCCGCTAACTCTTAGGGCCTAGCCAATTTCGTACTTTTTTTTGTACATGAATGTTTGCTGGTAGGCCAGACCTCTATCCGAAATGCTATTAGCTTCAAGAGGGTATTAGAGGAGTACTACTCAATATTGGAACAAAAAGTGAACCTCCATAAGTCGGCAGTATATTTTAGCCCTAGGACACCAACCCGGTTATGGCACATGATTAGGGGCATACTTGGGATTACAGAGCACAGTGAGGTACTGCTCTACCTGGGGTCCCCATGTCAGATCGCAAGCTGAGAGCTAAGTGTGTAGTGGTAGAGTAGTTGATTTAGGAGCAGCTTGAGAGTTGGCAAGCCAGAGCTCTTTCCATGATGGGCATACTTATCTTAGTAAGGTTAGTTTTTAGCTCTATACATGTCTATCTCTTCTCTAGTACAGTCCTACCCAAGATCCCGATGATAAAGCTCGAGCAACACTTTTAGAGATTCTTATAGGGCTCAACATCTAGTAGTGGCGGTGTGCATTTGTTGGCCTAAGATGTTATGTGCCAGCCAATGGTGGATGGCAGTGTGAAAATCCAGTCCTCGATCGTTAGACAGGAGGCCCTTATCACTTGACATGCGGCCCAATTTTTGCTGGAACCCAACAATTGGTGTAGCTCGGTGATGAGGGCCAGGTATGATTCATGGGATGCAGGAAAGGAGATCTATGTGAGTCAAAGCTACTCTTTTTTGTGGAAAGAGATCCCCGAGATCATTACCCAGACTAGGGGGCTTATGGGGGAAGGTCAATCTGTGAATGTCCTACTAGACCTGTGAGTTGCTGATGTGCCACTGAGCTAATGGCCAACCTTTATCAGTATGGACGTTGGGGACGCGTTGATGGTCTGCGAGTTACTCATTCAGGATGGAGAGGCTAGGATTCAAGGGCAGTGGCCTAGCTATTTGGGGAGCACTTGGTTGAGCATATCCAGTCTCTAGCAATCCCGGCCCATAGCACATAGAATGTCAAAGTCTGGAGATCTTCTTGCTTGCCGAGGATGGTGACGGCTGATCTATGCTGCCAATACTAGAGGGAGCCTACTAGGCGGTTGGATATTGGATGAATCTGGACGATTAGAGTGCACCTGAGAGTGAGTCTTTTCCTCTAAAAAATTGCATGGGGATGACTTTCGACTAGATCTATCTTGAGGGAGAGGCATGGATCTCCAGTCTGTCTGCCCAACTTATGGCAGGGAGGAGGAAACCGTTAAGTATGTTCTCTTTTTGTATCCGAGAGTTGCGCAGGTGTGGTACCTGGTGAGTATGCATAGCTTTTCCTCCTAGGTGGGGACCTGGATCCAAGAGTTTCTAGATTTGTTGAGATAGAGCATCAAAGTAGAAGAGTTGAGGATGGCTAGCATCTGGGTAGCTTATATTGCTCAGCAAATTTGGCTATCCATGAATAGCCTGGTATTTGAGGCCAAGAGGTATTCGATGAGATTCATTTAGGAAAGAGCCATAACCTCAACAATTGAGGTGATTGATGCAACCTTGAGACCCTTGGAGACCTAGGACTCTCACAATGCTCTTGCAGTGACCTAATGGGTTTTCATCGCCTAGGAACCCCCTCCATCAGTATTCCTTAAGATCAACTTCAGTGATAATGTCAAGGGCATGAGTGGAAGTGCTAGTTTTGTGATTCATTACTATGCTTCTAGACTAGTAGTGGCTGGAGGCAATTATCTTTTTGACCCTTTGGTCCCTACTGCGGAGCTTCAAGCTACATCGGTTGAGATCACTTATGCTCGATGGACCCTTCATGTCGATCATCTAGTCATTAAGGATGACTCGACCGCGATTGTGATTTGATTCAGAGGTGTATGTAGGGGGCTGCTGGCCACCCTCTTTCGTAGGACATATCGACTCTGCTGTCTAGCTGTGCAGACCTTATAATTAGATACATCTTTCGAAAGACGAACATGGTAGCTAATATGATGGCTGCTTTTATGGCAGAGTACTTCGAATCATCTTTTTAGACTGACTTGAGAAAGACCCTTAGCCCTCTCAAGAATTTTTCTGGATGTATTCATACTAGAATGGTATGAATCATCCGCCTTATCAAAAGAAAAAAAAAGAGAGAAAAGAGTTTCATTATAAAAAGACTTCACTTAGCCTAGCCGAACTTGAGCTTGTTACTTAAGACTTGTTATTTAATTTATCGAGCATGATTTATACAAGGGTCAGAATCCATCATGGTAGAATCTTGAGATATGTAAGGATGGCCATTACGAATAATCGCTCGTATATTCGAAAGATATTGTAGGATAGTTCTCTCATATATTTTATGATTATAAAGGCCGTTTTAGTATTGTAGGTTAATTGTAATTGAATCGGTGGAAGATTCGGGCATCTCCGTACATCTTTGCAGTTGCCACATAATAGAAACTAATTTGTCGAGATAGAAACTATAGAGCAAATTCAGCCACATTGTAGTCACTTGTTGGACATATCATCATCGATTACGTTGCTCCAGCAAAAATAGATAAATAAATAAATAAACAAAATTCCAACCCAGGCTACCTTTGGTTCCGATCTTTCAAATCATTGACATCAAACCGCGCCTTTAGATTAGCCCAGGAGGAATTACGTCCTACACCCGGTGTACCGTGAGTACACCGGACTAGCAAAATGCCGCTGTGCGGAAATTCTAGCCACCACGGTGGTACCAGTAAATCACATCCTCCCGGTCGATCTAGGTGCCTGCCGGTGGAGTGCTGCGAAATAGAACTATCGCCCAACTAAGAAGGTAAAAGAACAGCAGCTGCTTTTTGGATTGTTATTTATTCCGTAAAATTTTTGTGCCTCTTCGTTAATGGTGGCTCTCTGCACCACCCGACGAACCCTTCTCGCTGAACCATCGCTTACTTCAAAGTTTGATTAGATATCGTCTCTCACTACCCTCCATCTTATCATGGCTATACGAGCAATCAGAACGACCAGCAGCATCTCCCCTCCCAAACTCCTCATTCCTTCGCTCCCATCTAACACTAATTTCCACTCCAACTCCGCCCCAATCGATCCTTCTCTACCGGGCAATCAACTCGTCCACCAACTGCTCGACCTATTCTCCCATCCACCCAGCCTCCGAGAAAGAAGCGAGGAGCTCCGCCACCTCGGCCGCAGACTGACACCCGAGACGGTCGAGGCCGTCCTCAAGGACATCAAAGGGTGGAGTGCCGCAAACAAGTTCTTCCGGTGGGCCTCGTGGCAGCACGGGTTCCACCACAACTGCTACACCTACAATGCCATGGCTTCCATCCTCGCCCGGGCCTGCCAACGTGCCCAGCTGAAAGCCCTGGCGGCGGAGGTGGCTTCTGTTCGCTGCCCGATGACTCCCGGGGCCTTGGGGTTCTTGATCAGGTGCCTCGGTAATCAGGGCTTGATTGAAGAAGCCAATTTGGTCTTTGACCGTGCCGGGGATTTGAGTTGCGTTCCAAATTCATACACTTATAACTGTTTGCTTGAGGCCTTGGCTAAGGCTGGTCGGGTTGAAGCAGTGGAATCAAGATTTCAGGAGATGGTGGTTGGTCAGGGATGGCAGCCTGACAAATACACCCTTACATCAGTCTTGCAGTCATACTGCAATGCCGGGAAGTTGAAGGAGGTGTTGGAAATCTTCAACAGGATGAATGGCAATGGGTGGGTTGATGGGCATGTTTTGACGGTCCTAATCGTCACATTTTGCAAGTGGGGGAAGGTTGACAGAGCGTGTGAATTGATCCAGCAGATGGAGGATCTTCGGATGATGCTGAGTGAGAAGACATTTCACATCTTGGTCCATGGCTTTTTGAGGCAGGGGAGGGTGGACAAGGCGCTTGAGATGTTTGAGAAAATGAAGGGTTCAGGTTTTCATGGGGATTTGGCGCTTTACAGTGTTTTGATTGAGGGGCTTTGTGAGGGAAAAGAGCTGGTGAGGGCTTTGGATTTGTATATGGAGATGAAGGACAATAGTACATATCCTGATGCTCAATTAATCAAGAAGATGATCTCGAGACTTTGTGGAGAAGGGGACTTAGTCAATGCAAACAAGTTGCTTGAGGAAAATTTGGAGATGTTGAATTTGGGTAGCCTGGTCTCTCTTTATAATGCAGTTCTAGATGGGCTAGTTAATCATGGTGATGTAGATAGAGCTCATGTGCTACTAAGGGCAATGATGGAATCACAAAGCTCGCAGGCCTCACAAGTGGAAGTAGATGAGAATGAATTTAGTGAATCTGGTGCTGCAACCGAAGCCCTATTTCAGATCAAGAAACCTGTTTGCCCAAATGCTGATTCTTTTAATATTGTGATCTGTGGTTTATGCAAGATCCAGAAGCTGGATGTGGCTTTAGTTCTTTTGGATGATATGATCAAAGTAGGTTGTAAAGGGAAACTTCTGATGTACAATAATTTGATCAGCGAGCTGTGTAATGTGGATAGATTGGAGGAAAGTTATGAGCTTTTGAGAAAATTGAAGGAATTTGGGTTTACACCCACAGAGTTTACTTACAATTCCATATTTTACTGCCTTTGCAAAAGAAGGGACTTATCAGGTACCCTTGACTTGCTTAGGGAGATGCGATGTCAAGGATATGTGCCATGGATAAAGCATTGCACCATGATGGTCCAGGAGCTCTGCAGAAATGGAAAAGTAGCAGAAGCTTCTGGTTTTTTGGATGACATGGTTAAGGTGGGTTTTCTTCCTGACATGGTTGCTTACTCTGCAGCTATTGATGGAATGTGTAAGATTGGAGAGGTAGACAAGGCACTGGGTCTCTTCCATGATATATCTTCAAATTGTTATTTACCAGATGTGGTTGCTCATAATATTTTGATTAATGGATTTTGCAAGGCTGGTAGAATGAATTCAGCACAGGAAATTCTAGATGAAATGATAGAGAAGGGACTTGTGCCTTCTGTAGTCACCTACAATCTGATGATTGATGGTTGGTGCAAAGCTGACAGCATTGACAATGCACTTGCTTGCTTTGCTAAGATGATTGATGAAGCAAGGTCACCCACGGTAGTCACATACACAAGCTTAATTGATGGCTTGTACAATGCTGGAAGAGCTGAAGATGCTTTTGCTTTGTGGAATGAAATGAGGGAGAAAGGATGTACCCCAAACCAGATGAGTTACACGGCTCTTGTCCATGGTCTATGCAAGTGTGGTGATGCAGATGTTGCTTTTGTCTATTACAATGAAATGAAGGAAAGGGATTTTGAGCTAGATACTTCTGTCTATTTGTTGCTCATAAACTCTTTGGTTTTGAAAGGAAATTCAGTCAAAGCTTTTGAGCTTTTGAAAGATGTTCTTAGAAAGGAAAGCTTTCCTTCTACTGATTCTAAGAATTTCCGATTGATGAAGAAAGCAGTACACAAGCTATACAAAGATGAATCTACTTCTTTGGATGTGAGGATACTCATTGAGGGGGGATATGTTCCATTCGTGAAAAGTGTCCATGACATTGGGGAGGACACAAGGAAATAACATATACTGTTTGATTGAACTTGGAGAAAGTTTTCCTAGCGTGCTTCAAAAGCTGCCTTCAGATATAATGCTTCTGGGTACATGTATGTTTGAACCTCACTTCTTTTACAAAGGCTATAGGTTTAATGGTGCTCTTTCTTCATGGAATGTTTTCTTCCATTACTGACCAAGGTGCTTACTATTTCAAGAGAGTTAAAGCTCCACACTCTTAGACTTTTATTCCTCAAGTCATATTTCTGTAGTAGCTTATTTTTGTATAAATCCAGGCATAAACAAAAAATTCCATTTTTTATACCAAATATATCTGGATAGATTACAGGATTCTATCTAAATTAACAAAAATTCATTGCTCTAAAAATATGGTCTTTTCATTGCTCTAAAATTCTGATCTTAAATAGATAGCGTAGGGCTGATTACTTACGTTTCTGCTTGAATTTCAGATAGGTCTTATATAAGTATTATGTTGTAGATCGATGACTTACTACTGTACTGGGCTATGCATATATTTGTCCTTGACATCTAAATGCAGAAGTACCTCAACATCTCTCATTAAGAGATATCATCTCCATGCATATTCATTTATTATTCTTGTACAAACATGCTTTCTTTATGTCCAACAAAAAACATTTCATTTCATTAAATGTTACAGAACAAGAAAAAGAAATAGATCTTACGTTTCCCATAATGCAAGTCATAGCATAGAACTCAGTATTTATGCTCCACTTAGATTTTTAATAAGTTCTTATGTAAGTTTTAGGTTATAGAGCAATTAATTGTACTTTATGTGGCTTTTGTCCACCAGTTCCTGGATCCAGATTATGAATAGGCATTAAGAGAATTTTTAAGGAGACATCCACCTCCAACCAATATCTGTTTACAAAAGCTTTAAAGCCATGTCTAGGCCATGAGTTTGCATAAGAATACATTTTATATGTAGTATAACTTGCACTATTATGGTGAGCTTCTCTATCCCCTAATGCAAATAAAGTTCCCTCCCATATTCATGTTTGGTTATTGGGAAACATGATTCTTGGGTTTTTTGAAGGCTAAAAGGATTGAACTTTTGTAATCCTTATAATCTATATTCATGAGTCTTTACTATAAAGCATCACACATCTTCATTTTGAGGGTTACTTTTCTAGGTGATATGATTTAAATGTAATGATCTTTTAATTTTTTAAATATAGAGCTGATATTAAGGTTGCTAGTGGGCTCAGGCCAGCCCTGACCCGCTAAGTTAGACCTGCTTAGGATCTTGCCAATCTTGGTTAGAATGAACCCTGGCCCAGGCCTCAAAATTTAGGCGCATATATGCTTTAGGAGTAGACCCAAGCATGGTCTAAACCCATCCCACGGACAATGACCCCTATATGAATGAGCCCTAATTCCATGATCCTATCTCGTACCCTTCCCTCTTTTCTTGTTTTGACAAGCTTGCGTGGTGGATGGGAGGTGTATGGGGCAGTGAGGGGCATAGAGGAGGCCTTGGCAGCAGCGAGATGCAAGGTGTGGACAGGGGCAATGGTGGTGATGGGCGCTAGATGGAAGGGCATAGTGATGAGTTGTGGATTGGAGGTCATGGTGGTGACAAGCCTCGGAAGGGGGGCCATGGTGGCAGAAAGCCATGGAGGGGAGGCTGCTGCCTTAGTGAGTAGGGAGGGGAAGTTGCCACGATGATGAGTAGGGAGGGGAAGTTGCCACGATGATGAGCAAGGAAGGGAGGTGGCCATGAGTGAGCAAGGCGGGGAGGTTACAGTGAAGGCGAGTGCTGGAGGGGAGGCAGTGGCAGGGTGAGCTGGAGGGGGGGGGGGGGAGGGGAGGCTGCAACAGTGGGTAGGCTGCAGTGGTGGTAGGTAGAGGCAATGATGGAGAGGAGGCCTTGGTGGATGCTGTGATGAGTAAGGGAGGTAGGAGGGGAGGCAACTAAAGGATAGCAGTGTGGGAATTTTCTTTTGATTTTTAAAAAAAGTAAATATGGCAATAAATTTCTCATTTTCTACTAGACTGTGGGCTTGTTCTGAGCGAAGCCTAGGCCTAATCTTCTTTCTAGTAAGCGGGCCTTGGCTAGGATTGTGTTGATCATTAATATGATGGGCCGGGCATGGGTTTGAAGTGGGCTAGCTTAAGCCTAGCCCATTAACAGCCCTAGCTAACATCTTCTTGCCATTCTCCTCATTTTTTACATGTTTCTTGCGCATCATGTTAATTCATAAAATACTTATCACACACACACACGCACGCATATAATTCAGGGTATCCTCAGCATTTTTCAAATGCTTTTCATGCACCACCACATTCATGTATATCAATTACATGCTGATCTTTTGGTTAAACTTTCTAACTCCCCAACTTTAACTTTATTTTGGCCTTCCGACGTGAAGTGGCAAACATGGGCATGATTGTGTTATGATTTGAATTGCTTTCCATATTGATGATGAACCTAGTTGAAGGCTACTTCGTTGGTGTAAACTTGGATGATATGTATAAGAATAAATGACAATTTTGAGAGAAGTTTGGGTAATGCTATTCTTTTTCTGAACTATAACTTTGTGTGCCATATTTTGGTCTTGTTAGCATAGCGAATTATGTTAATTTGAACTTAAGTTCGCTAACTTGGAGCCGGACTCTGTGTTGGCCGACCAATGTTATGAATCGGTATGCCTCCATACTGGATCATACCGTGCCTAAACCGATATAGAACGAGAAAGAACCGAGGAGGAAGAGAGAGAGAGTGGAGGAGGATGTATTGTTATGGTATCAACTCGCTTTGATACCACTAGATGAGGATCTCGTATCAGGATATTACGGTAGAAAGAAAGAAGAAAATAAAACAAGAATATAATTAAGTACATGGATCAGCCTAAAGGCTCATCTTCATGGGGCATGCAAAGCTTCACTATGAAAAAAGAATAGATACAAAAGGAGATTATCCACTCTCAGCTCGCGTATACAATCCTCTCAACAAGAAGTTATTCTTACCAAGCTCTCTCTTGGAGACCTCCTGAAATGACCATAGTTCGCTGCCCAGCTATCTGTATGAAGCTCCTACTCCTGCAATCCACTAGCACCCTCTTTCTTCTCACTACCGTCTCAGATCTCACTAAAATGTCTAAGCCACCACACAGCATCTCTCGGACTTCTCCAGGTCTTTTAAAGGCCACAATCCGATTCTGGATCGAAGTCTACAATCCGATTTAATGTCAAAAAGGATCCCCAGCCGTTAGATCACAACCGCAGTCCTCCATGGCCACTGGATCACGTAAACCCGCGAAAAAAAACTGTATGCCGTGATTTTTGGCCGTGGACCTCTTAAGGGTCCACGGTAGTCCATGTGGGTGCTGGTCCACGGTGGACTGCGCTCAAAAACACATGCTGTAGGAATTTTCACTCATGCTCGCTGGCAGCATCCAGGATAGGCCCACACTGGGCCGCACGCTAGTGCACTGGGCCGTGCGCTAGGCCCAACGGTCCATTGGCCTGTGCCAACCCATGGGTCCTATCCAGTGGCTCTGCATATTTTTTTCGCACATATCTTCACCATCTGGACTTTGATTGGGATGTTCTTAGGCTCGTTGGGCTCCGTTCGTTGTTCTGGACCTCGTTGTGGACTAATTATGGAAGAATTCGAGGTATTTTTTTTAATAATTTCTATCTCGACTTGACATTCAGTCTCCATCTATCTAAGAGCTTGTCTTGCACCCCCATGCTCTAAGGTAATCTTCTGCTGATTATAGATGGACAAACATGAGAGTCGAGCCAGGCTACTCGATTCCATCTCTGTCAATTGCTGTGATCCTTCTGACCTGAGACTTGCTCGATATAGCCTCCTACACCAATAGAAATTTTACCTTGCGACATCGCATGTCGTCCTTCCGAGTCTTCCATCTCATGTCTGATCCATCTCCACCTGGAGCTCCACCTCACACTGAGCTCTCTGCCATGAAATAATATCCTCCATACTTTCTTTCTCTTATCACCATCCTACTGTCGGGCATGATCTTTAGGATTTCTCCCAGCTTTTCATCTGAAGCCGATTGAATCTAGTCTGCTCAGTGAGATTAGATTCTTCTTAAAGCTAGGTATGTATCGGACCTCACCCAACTTCTTCACGATTCCATTATGGAGCTTCATGCTGATCGTTCCGCTGCCCTTGATCTTACAGCTTGATCTATTTGGCAGGAACATAATGCCCTCATCAATTTCTAAGGAGTCAAATAGCTCCTCTCTGCAACATACATGATAGAAACAAGCAGAATCCATAATCCATTGAGAGGAAGAAGTAGATACCTCATTAGTAACCAGAAGGACATCATCACTTTCTTCTGTATCGCTACTGGCCATCGCCACAGTAGTATGTGTCCGATCTTTGAGTTGTGGGCAATCTTTGACTCGATGCCCTAACTCGTTGCATCGGTAGTATCTGATCTTGCTCTGGTCCCTTGTCTTGGACTTGGATTGCCCACCTTATAATCTCCTGCTGCTCCGTCTTCTACCGTCATTATCTCCAGTCATCATCAGTGCCAAGTTGTCAACTGAACTTGAGGCTTGGTTCCTCCACTCGAGAACCTCGTTCTAGAGTAGTGCAGAAATCATCTCTTCCATCTTGATAGTGCTTTCACCTATAAGAAGAGCAGTCACCAAAGACTCGAAAGAGGGTGGAAGCGAAGATAACAAGATCAACATTTTGATCTTCTCAATTTTTTCACCAATGCTGAGGAGGTCAGTGAGGATCTTTTAGAAGTTGGATAGATGTTCCTATATGCTCTTACCTTCATCCATCCACAGCTGCTAGAATTGCCTCCAAAGGAATAGCATATTGGCGAGTGACTTTTTCATGTACAACTCTTCGAGCTTCGACCATAGCATCGTCGGGGAAATCTCGCCAACTACATGTATCACGACATCATCCGCTAGGTATAAGTGGATCGTGCTCACCGCCTGCATCTGGATCCGCTTTCAATCATTCACCTCCATGGTGGTTGGCATCTCGTCGTACAAGAGAGTGTCGATCAACCCATGTTGGATGAGGACATCCTTTATCCTTACTTGCTATAAGAAAAAATTGCTCTTCCTATCAAGCATGTTGATCCCTATCTTGATTGCGCTTGTCTTCTCCATATTCTTCAATCTTTATCACCACTGCTGCAATCTGCGCTCTGGTACAACTTAGCTTTGATACCAATTATTGTGGTATCAACTCGCTCTAATACCACTAAATGAGGATCTCGTACTAGGATATTGCGGCAGGAAGAAAGAAGAAAATAAAACAAGAATACAATCAAGTACGTGGATCAGCCTAAAGGCTCGCTTTGATGGGGCATGCAAAGCTTCACTATAAAAAAGGAATAGATACAAGAGGAGATTACCAACTCTCAACTCGCATATACAATCATCTCAACAAGAAGCTACCTTACCAAGCTCTCTCTTGGAGACCTCCTGAAACGATCGCAGTCTGCTGTCTAACTATTTGCTCCAAGCTCCTGCTTCTGTTGTTCGCTAGTACCCTCTTTCTGCTCACTGCCATCTCAGATCTCACCAAAATACCTAAGCCACCACACAGCATCTTTCGAACTGCTCTAGGCCTTTTAAAGGCCACAATCCAATTCTAGATCAAAGTCTGCAATCAGATTTAATATCAAAAAGATCCCCCATCGTTAGATCGCTACCGCAGCCCTCTGTGACCGCTGGATCGCGCAAACCTGAAAAAAACACTGTATGCCACGATTTCTGGCTGTGGACCTCTTAAGGTCCATGGTAGTCCACGTGTTAAGAGGTCCATAATAGTCCACGTGGGTGCTGGTCCATGGTGGACTGCGCCCAAAAATGCATACTGCATGGAATTTTCATGCGCGCTCGCTGGTAGCACCTGCGGCAGGCCTGCACACGCGTTCGCATGCATGTTGGGCTCGCCAACGCTAGGCTGCGCAAGGCCACATCCGCGCGCCAGCACACTAGGCTGCACCTGTGTGCCAATGCACTGGACCACACCCTCGCAGCTGGCCTGCCAGCCTGTGCCAACCTATGAGTCCCATCCGATAGCTCCGCGTATTTTTTCGCCATCTGGATTCCGATTGGGATGTTCTTAGGCTTGTTGGACTCCGTTCGTCGTCCTGGATCTTGCTATGAGCTTATTGTGGAAGAATTCGAGGCATATTTCTCAACAAGGATGGGAGGAGGGAAGAAAATAGAGGCTGGCAAAGATACTGACAGTGGCCACTTGAGGGCTGTCGAGGCCTCTGGAGCTCCGAGGTCCTCCGTGAGAGGAGATTGGAGAGAGAGATTCAAAGAGAGGGGGGAGAGAAATGGAAGAAAGGGAAGATAGCTGCAGGAGGCCCATTGTGTCCTACTAGACCAAAATTGACCCCACAAACACCATGGGTTCGAAACAGGGGCAACCCGCTCTATTCATCGTGTTTGTTTTTAATGCAATGCACAGTGAAACTGGCAATGGGTTTATTTTGGCCATTCGATGGCCATCTGGCAGTCATTCGATGACTTCCCCACCACCTTCCTCTCCCTCCATTTATCTCCCTCCCCCCTCTCTTTAGCTCTCCGTCCAATCTTCTCTTGTGGAGGACTGTGGAGCCCGAAGGCCTTGGTGGGCCACTGATGGCCACCGCCGGGCTTTCCCTCTCCTTTCCTCTTCTCCCCCCTCTCTCTTCCGCTCTTTCCTTCTTCCTTACTCTGTTTTTGTCGGTGTTCCAAATCAAACACTTGAACTGCAGCTGTTGACCGCTGGTATGGTTCGGCATGCCTCGAATCATTCGGTTCATGATAGTTCGGCATTCCATGGTTTGAACAGAAGCATTGTATTTAGTATACCAAAATACGTTTGGGAACTTGAACACCATTTTTGGACCCTTGATGGTTATACTTTTTTTGTATGTATTTGGTTCAAGATATACTAAAACCCTTCATTAAATTGAGAGTCAATCGATTCA
The DNA here is from genome assembly GCA_006176705.1 of Cocos nucifera. Taxonomy (NCBI): domain Eukaryota; kingdom Viridiplantae; phylum Streptophyta; class Magnoliopsida; order Arecales; family Arecaceae; genus Cocos; species Cocos nucifera. The sequence goes on from QRFJ01000294.1 coordinate 1,834,234, forward strand.
TGCTAATAATTATTTTAGTCCATTTGGTTCTCTTTATTTGTATAAGTAACTTCCAACAGAAACTTTTTTTTTTTGGAAAAAAATCAGATGACCAGCTGAAGATTTAACATATCTGAATAGATGTGGTAATTATTTCTAGATTTTGATTGATTTCAATTATAATTGGTTTTTAAATTTTTGTTTTTTCCGCAACAATATAATCTGAACATGTATTTGAAAAAAAAGGGTGATATTAGTACAAAATATCAGATACACGATCTAAGAATGTAGACCCTTGTTTCTGTGAAAGGGGATGGTAGAGAAGATGATTAACTTTATTGGTTGTTTTTTTATCGAAGGTGCACATGATTGCTTTTTCATGCAAGAGAAAATACAAATTCAAGTCTGATTATTAAGAATATCAGTACTTGGAGCTTGTCACCGGGCGTCAAGTGCTACAACATGCTGTATGCTTCCTTTGATTTAGGATGGGATAATTGACATCCGGTTCCTCTTGTTTGGCTGCCAGTTGATATTTAATCCCCATCGACCGAGTTTTCCCCTGCCTTTTGATTTCAATGGAATTGCCATTTAGTATTTACTCCTTGGCTGTATACGCACTTACACGGTGTGCAAGATGGATGCGTACGTATAGCATGTGCGCGCAAACAAGAGCATGTTGAAACAGGCATAAGCGTATGCAGAACGCTAGTATTAGTGTGTGCAGGACTAAAATTTTATGCTAAATGTTTAAGGACTGAAAATGAAATGGCAGTCAACTAAAGGATCAGATGTCATGTTTCCCATTTAGAATAGGACCTAAGGTGGTTGCCATATCAACACTGATGTCTGATCTTAGTTGCTTTAATTGGGACTGAATGCGTAGATGGATTTGGGTGTCAAAGCAGGGTATCCTATTCATAGGAATTTTAGTGTACTTATATGGGGCTTAGGGTTTGCAAGATGCTTGGATAGGTAAGAAGCAAAAGTCACGAGTTGATAGAAGTTTCTAGTGAGAAAGTACCGAGTGTCCTTCATGCCACAGATGAAATACATGTTTAGGGAACTCTTGCTGGTCGGATGCGTGATTGTTGGCTGGTAGCTAATGGCCCAAATTTCTTAGAAGTGATCCAGTGGTGGTGCATTAGATTGCAGATTATCTTCTTTAGGATTCGTGGCTCTGTTGTTGTTTAAGCTCTCAAATGGCCTGGCGAATGGAACTGGGAGAATTTTGGATGTGTTATTTCTTCAAGGATGCTATCTAACATTTTATATAGCTGATTTCCTGAGAAGTTTATACAGAATGAGACCATGTCATCTCATTTCTAGATGCTGCAATTTTTCTGGTTCTGTCTATAGTATTATTTAAATTTTCGGCGGTGCTGATAGGACGGTTTTGCAAAGATGATTAAACCATCTCGGCATGTTCGCTTGACCAAAAGTATCGGCTTTTATTTGAAAGATAGATATAGTCAAATTTATGAAGTGGTGAAAGTTAAGTGCAAAGGACACTGTTGTTATAATTAGCAGTTTTCCCCTTCATGGCAAACTTTTGCTTTTCATATTATGTGTGGGTATTTCCTGATTTGCCGGTGAGTGCATCGCAAGGCTATTTAGTTGTAATATTTATCTTACCGTGGATACCCGGTAAGCCAATGTACAAATTGTTGCTTATTCCTTTCGCTAATCGAATATCTGAATCTTTACGTTTTAATTTGATGACATCTGAGCTCGCTTGGGCATGGAAAGGAATGAAATTTCAGGGGAGCAACAAATTGCTGATACGGATGCAGGTGTGTTTATTTTTGGCACGACACTAATGTTTATGCTGTACTTCTCATTCTTGAATTTATACTGCATCTCTGGAAGGAAACTTGTACCTCTTCTTAATCACGTAATGAAGACATTTTTTATGTAAGTTTTGAAAACAGAATATAATTTAGCGCTTCTCAGGAATTTTAGCCGACCAATTCAATCAACTTTTAACTGCTAGCCGTTCGTTGATTTCTGATTCTTCTAGCTAATACCTTTTGTTTGTGTTATTTTGTTTGAAACACGCTTAAGGTGAACGGCAAAATAACCGTGTCACCTGGCTTTTTGGCAGGAGAGATCGTGTGAGTTGGTACCAAGACAAGTCCCCTCGGGAGGGTTAGTGTTTTCTTGGGGGAGTAATGATGCTTTAGTCACCATTGAGCATGTGCCTCGACTGGTAATACATGATGTCCTATCGATGCATGGCCATAGGCTGTGGATGCTCTCAGCGGTGTGTATGCACACGGTGGAGGGGAAGGCCAACAGGGGCTTCGGAATGAGCTGCACAAGATTGAGGATTGACAGATTTCATGGATTGAACAGTCTATAGATTTCGCGCAAACGTAAGACCTACTAGACTTTGGACAGATTATAACCACTCGTAGTTTCAACGGTGGTAATTCTCATTTTCTGCGGGTAAATTGAGTCAGCAATTATCCAATTGGTTGTAGCAGCTAGAGCAAGCTCGTAGCAGCACCTCAACTCTCTCACCAACTTCTCTACATCTTGGACATACGTGGATTCCTAACAATGTGCCTGCCTGGCTTGGCTATCTTTGCGAGTTCATATATGGAGGGAATGAAATGAATAAATCTTCATGAACATATCCTTTCCTGAAAATGCATGGCCATCTCTTGCATCTCTCTTTTTAACTGTCCGGTCTATTATTTGTAAACATAAGCACCCGCTTAATTTCGGTAAAAATCTATTCAAAGAAAATGTGAGATGAGTAGGAAGAAGAGAAATAAACTTCTTATTTTTATCAACATATCGGATGCCGTTTGGCTCGGGGACGGCATGTTGGAAATTTTTTCTTAAGAATCTCATATAAAAAATTAAAATATAAAATATTTTTATGAACAGAAATCATAATAATAATAATTAATAATTAATTATATATTAAAATCTTTGAGTAGTCATTAATGATCATTGTTGTAACATCCTGCAACAAGAAATTAAGACGTGGCGGATCTTCCTCTCCTCCTCTTTATGTCGTCTTCTCAATAGGATGAGTTTCATCCTATAAACTAGAGATTTTAATATCTAGGGTTTCTTTATAGGCATACATTTATAAGAGTGGAGTGGAGATTTAGTCCAATTAAAAAATTCTAATGGGTCTATTCATCACAGAGCCCATTAATCAGGTCAGGCTTACATCGATATCTACTACATCATATGACTAAGACAATAGAATCCAAATAATATGATCATAAGTAATTATAGATTTCTTAACCATTCATTCAGACGACAACTTAACCCGCATATTTGTAGCAAATCAAAAATCAAAATCAGTCTATAATCAATGGAAGCCCACCTTATGAGAATTTCTAATATTCATTCACTTGGGCGACAATGATTTAGACTATTTTTTTAAATTAAAGAAAATATATTAAATATAATATATATAATTTAAAATGACTCTCGGATTAAGTGCACCTTATGTGGCCACATATGCAAATGTCCTAAATGAATAACATATTTAGTCACAAATTCGGTCCGTTAAAATCATTAACATTGAATCACAGCAGTCTTCGTACCATTTATTGATATAAAACCTTTCTATAATTATAAATATTAGTAATCTTATCGACATGGATTCCAGTGATATAGGACGTGTAGTGTGAACTTTATACCTATATGATCGAAATATACAAAGCTCATCATCAATCCATTTTATAGTTTCCAATAAAACCTTTTTATGCTTTCCAATGAGAACTAAAATAATTTTAAGCTTATATCATAATTTCATCATATGTCTCAAGCTGAGTCCTTTATATCTTAAGATAAATCATGATATCAACAATATCAATTACAATATAAGCAATATCTTTATGCTTAAGATTTCGATTCAAATAAAATATTTATGCTTAAGCAACATCTTTATGCTTAAGACTTTCATTTAAATAGCATTTACAATCAACCATATGTGCACAAATATAAATACAATATTTCATAATAAAATAAAAGCTTTATGACATCTATATGATGTCCAATAAAAATAATGCTCCCACTAACCAAGTATATCAAAAGATTCCAATAAACCCATATTTTTAACATATTTAATAAATATAATGAATCTAAGTAATTTGATTAATGGGTCTATCAGCATTGCTTCAATCTCCATATGTTTAATTACAAAATCTTTCTTTTAATCAAATCTCTGACTGTCAAATATTTTATCTCTATATGGATAAAGATGATGGAAACTTTTATTATTCTTTTGCATTATTATTATAGTAACTCTAAAGTGGTTTTGAGATAGAATCAATAATCATAAATCTTGGAATGAAGTTCTTCAATTAAACAGTATGAGTTGCAGCTTCTAACATGCAACAAACTCTACCAACACTGCACAAGATGCCATAAGAGTCTATTTTGAACCTTTTAAGTAATAGTTCCTCCGATCATCATTAAAAAATATTAAAAAATTATATTTTATATAATTCATATAACCAATAAATTAGAATCACAATATCTAATTACCTCAGGATGATCAAACTTTTTAAAAGTCAACATACATTTTATTATGATTTTCTATAAATATCTCATAACCTTTTCGCTATGTTCAAATGCTCCACATATGGATTTATCATATATCTACCAAGGATGCTTATAAGATATACTATATCCGATTAGGCATAAATTTATATATATATCAAACTACATAGGAGTCGAATGAGGCACATTTTCATGGATTCTTTTCTGCATCATTTTAAGATACTGATTTCTTCTAAATTTATCTTTCTTAACCGTATATACATTTTCAAGTTTACAATTATGCATACCAAAAGCATTCAGTATACTACCAATATGAGCCTTTTTAAGACAACTTTAATATATTATAGACTATTGTAATGAATCTTAAACTAAATATAACTAAAGTTTTCCTGAGATCCTTCATATCAAAGATTTTAGATGGCATAATTTGATCTCATGCAACAATAGAGGCAAATAAATAGCATCAATACAAAAGTCGAAGTAGAGGAATTTGCTCCCACTAACCTTAAGATACATATATTGATCCATTCTATTATTTACAAATCCCAAAGAATCCATATGTCATTAAACTTAAGATATTAATTTCTTGATGATTACTTAAAGACCATAGATATGCCCCTAGGTTAAAATGGATTGCCAGTGCCATGATTACACTTAAAGAATCCTTACAAGAGATTTGAAGAAAAATCTCAATGTAATTTGTTGGGGATAAACCCCGCTTCTGTCGAAATCCAGTCTGATGCTTAGCCCATGCAATTGGTAATCACGAAAAAGCTTCGACGGTCGAGCCCTAACTGAACTCCTTCAGCCAGTCGAATTTCTCAGCGGTCGAGCCCCAATCGAACTCCCCCAATGACCAAATTTCTACCAAACTCTCCAGAAGCCAGACTTCCCCAAGATCCAGACTCCTCCCAAACTTCTCCAAGAGCCGGACTTCTCCCAGACATCTCCTTCGGTCGGACTTCTATGGGAGCCAAACTTCCTCCGAATTTCTCCTTCTGTCGGGCTTCTATGGAAGCCAAACTTTCTCTGAATTTCTCTTTCTATCGGACTTCTATGGGAGCCGAACTTCTTTCGGATTCCTCTTTCAATCAGACTCCCATAGGAGCCAAACTTCTTTCCGATCCCTCCTTCAATCGGACTCCTACGGGAGCCGAACTCTCTCCGCATCCCTTCTTCAGTCGGACTCCTATGGGAGCCGAACTCCTTTCGGACTTCTCCTTCGACTGAACTCCTTTCGAACTTCTCTTTCAGTCGGATTCCTCCAGTGGATCGCTCCTGGATGATCTCCTCCAAACGTATTTTCTTTAGGAGTCTGAGCTCCTCTGGAATTTACGTATGTCGAAGCTCTTCACTGACCAACGCCTGCTTCCTCTAAACTTCAATTATTGAATCTCAATGAATGATCATTATCAGTCTGACGATACCTCTCCCTCTCCATACCAAATCCCACGTGGCTCAGAGCAGCTCAGTACCGGACAACTACAGCTGTCACCATCAGTCTGCTTCAGACGGTGCCACAGGCGGCGCCCCCTCCATGATAGACTCCACTAGGCCTTGAGCGGTCCGCTACCAGATGACTGCAGCTGTCACTATCAATCTGATACAAGCTCCGTCTATAAAAAGGGATCCTTCAGATATATTTTCTCTAAGCTCTAAGCTCTCTTCTCCTTTCCAAAATTCTACCGAACTCTTTCCTGAATACTCCATTTCTATTGATCAGAAGAGCTAACTTAATCATCGGAGGATCCTATCGGAGCCACCACCACCGACTCCGGATGGAACTTTATTTTGTAGGTCATCGATGGCGACCTCGTCCTCCTCCACTCCAGCTCGTTCCGACATCGATCAGATTCTGCACCAACAGAATTGACACCAAAGGAAGGGCCTCTATCTCTGAGGTACCCTTATTCTTAAGAAGTGCTCAGTCGATCCTGCCAACCTTCTCCTTCAAGGTTCATCTCCACCCTCTTTCTCAATCCCAAGAAATATCTCAAAAGAAGGCGACTACTCAGAGATCTATCATTTTTGTCGTTAGATCTAAGCTGGATTCATCCATTCCTTCTCCATCACTAGCACTTCAACCTCCACCTCCACCGGCGGTCATGGTAGTGAAGAAAAAATTCTAATTTCTCGAACTACGTTCGTTCAGATCTGATCGGATCAAGAGATATATTTCAAAAATTTTTTTCTTTAATCCAGATCAGATCTAAAATATTTTAGATCAAATTTTTATTATTTTAATAATTAAAATAAATTTAAAAAAATTAAATTAAATTTAATTTACCTTGATGTAGGATAATCCTATTACTCGTTGATGATCCTGATAAGCAGCGGAAGGTTCTGGATCTTAGCCACGCAAGCGCCTGGCCTCTACCGGTATCCACTCAGGCTTGGATCTGGAGATCCTCTTCTTCTCTATCACATCCTCCAAAAAATCAGATCTGGATCTGATCTGGAGGATCTTCAAAACTCTTTTGAAGATCAGCAGTCGTCCTTTGCAGCAGCGCAGCCTTCTTGCTTTTGATCGCCTTTCTCTTGATCTGGAATCGCACCAACCAAGGTTCCAAAACTACTTTAGGTGTGGAGAGGAAAGGGAGAAGGCGGGCTTGGCATGGAGGAGGAGAGAGGCAGCCTTGGGCGTAGAAAATTTTCAATTCTCAGATCAAATTTTTTTTTAACTTTGGATTGGGCGTAGGATCTTATTTATAGACTATGCGTGATCCAACTCCTCTTCTTCCCAACCAATCACAACCCTTTGTGAAATCAGATCTAAATCTGATTGGTGGAAATAGAGTCCCCTGGATTCCTCCTTAGAGGGTGCCTAAGACCAGTCAAACTTGGTTCTTAGGAGAACTCTAATTGGAATCCAAAAAGGAGATGGAGTCCTTGTCCAACAAGGACTCCTAGGCGCCTCCAACTTGGGCACACGCCAAGGGGCGTGCGCCCTCCTCCTTGCCAGGTTCTGGCAGGGGGACAAGCCCCCACCAGCTCTCCAATAGGTGCATGACATGTGGTCAAAAGTCAAAGTATCAATGGTCAATATTTGACCAGTCAAAGGTAGACTTTTGACCAAAGTCAAAGAACAAGAAATGGCAGGTGACCAAAAATGGCAGGTAATGTCTTACAAAATAAGACAACCTTTTCTGACTTGGACAACCTCCAGTCAGACCATATGAAGGCCTCTGATTGAGCACACAAACTCCTTTGGCTCAGTCAGGACAACTTTATTTATGATAGTAAAAGAAGAACGTTAGGTTCAATCGAGTGCTAGCACGATTTTCCTTGAACCTAATTGAATCTCATTCAGATCAATTGAACTAGATCAGTTCAATTGATGATCACCAGATTCAAACCCTTGTTTGTGTGACCCAGTTAGGTTCAGTTCTGTATGGTAATGGGATATGTCATGATCTCTATCATCGACATCATCGAAACTCCTTTCGATGGATCAGAACTCTTCTGATTCGAACAGCTAGAATGATCGATCATCTAAATCATTCTAATTGCTCCCAAAATCCACCAGTGACACCTAGCAGTATATGGTGGCAACCCATCAGAGCTGAATGCGAACCTCTTGGTGCAGCTACCTGTGTGATTAAGTTCTTCTATCTTGAGCCCCGATCAGATTAGGGTTAAGGTGAACTCGTCAAACCCTAGTCTCTGTCATATGATGTAATCATTCGATTCGAGTCCAATGTGAAAATCTAAATAGAAACTCTTTCTATTATTTCACTCTGCCATGGCCATGGGCTTCTGGACTTGATTCTCATGATCATCATAGGGCTGCTCCTCTACCACCGAGGTAGATAGATTCCATCTTGATGCAATCCAGTTCCTACAATGAACATGCTATAGCCAACATACACCTCAGGGTTCCATATGGCTAGGAGACCGAGTAATGGTGTAGTCAAACTATAACACCCTCAAGGTGAACTGCCGATGCATCCTCAGGTCAAAGAACCAGACACACTACTGCAGCATCGAGTCAGTCATTGACGAGAAGGTAGACTTCCTAATGACTACTCGAGGTGGTCACGCTCAGTGCCCTCGTTCTCTAACGAGTACCTGTACTCTCGCTCCGGTGTCTCCACACCGTAGACTCAAGACTCATCTACTAAAGAGAAGCGATTGTACACCAACCTTCCGGATCAATCACCATCCTCGTGATGATCCTATGGTCGGGAGCATTTTATGAGTTAATAATGATTATTCATGTCTTAAATTTTCAACTCTTGAAAATATGAATTATCATTACCATTAACTCAAAGGATGTATCACAGACACTAAATACACATATGTGATAGAAAATAACCCATTTTATTATTTATAGTCAAAATTATAATTTTGCCCCTAGAAGTGTATTACAAGTGTCAGCCAATTCTGGCTTCTAGGGCACATATATCTAACAATCTCCCACTTGTCCTAAAGCCAATTGGCTACAAGTCTAAGTCCCATCTTCTCAAGGTGGGCTTCGATCTTCTGCTGGCCCAACGGCTTTGTAAGTGGGTCTGCCACATTATCTGCGGAGTTGACTCTCTTGACCTCGACGTAACCTTTTCGAGGTAATCGCGGATGAGGTGGTATCGCCGCTCAATATGCTTGGATTTTTGGTGAGACCTCGGCTCCTTAGCAAGGGCTATGGCGCCATTGTTGTCGCAGTATAGAGGAATGGCATCTGATGGCATTACTCCAATTTCTGCAGCAAACTTCTTGTACCAGAATGCTTCCTTCGCAGCCTCTGATGCAGCGATATATTCTGCTTCCATGGTGGAATCTGCTATCACATTTGCTTGGAAACTCTTTCCAGCTGACAGCACCACCATTGCACACAAACAGACTCCCAGATGTCGACTTTCGATCATCTATATCGGACATGAAATCCGAGTCTGTGTATCCCTGGACTTGGAGTTCTCCATTACCAAAGACCAACATCATATCCTTAGTTCTTCTCAAGTACTTAAGGATACATTTCACAGAAGTCCAGTGTTCTTCACCTGGATTTGACTGATATCTGCTTGTGACACTCACAGCATGGGCTATATCAGGTCGTGTACATAGCATGGCATACATGAGGCTCCCTATTGCAGAAGCATAAGGGATCTTGCTCATGCGTTCTATTTCCTCAGGTGTGCTAGGGCACATCTTCTTGGAAAGATGAATACCATGTCTGAAGGGTATTAATCCCCTCTTAGAGTTTTCCATACTAAACCTCTTTAGTACTTTCCTCTATGTACATCTTCTGTGAAAGTCCTAGCATCCTATTCGGTCTATCCCTATAGACCTTAATTCCTAGAATAAAGGATGCTTCACCTAGGTCTTTCATGGAGAATTCCTTGGACAACCATATTTTGACTGATGTCAACATGGGAATATCATTCCCAATAAGGAGGATGTCATCCACGTACAATACGAGGAAGACAACAGCGCTCCCACTGACCTTTTTGAAAACACATGGTTCCTCTTCATTTTTGATGAAACCAAACTTTTTGATCACATCATTGAAATGAGTGTTCCAGCTCCGAGATGCTTGCTTAAGTCCATATATGGACCTTTGCAGCTTGCAAACCTTGTGATCAGTATCACTGGATGTGAAACCTAGCGGCTGTTCCATATAGATATCTTCCTCAAGATATCCATTTAAGAATGCCGTTTTTCACGTCCATTTGCCATATTTCATAATCGAAATAGGCTGCAACGGCAAGCAATGTGCGGATGGATTTTAGCATAGCCACTGGGGAAAAGGTATCCTGATAGTCAATGCCTTCGCGTTGACTATAACCTTTTGCCACTAGTCTAGCCTTGAATGTCTCCACATTCCCATCTGCACCAATCTTTCTCTTGAAGATCCATTTACACCCAATAGGTACTATACCTTCTGGTGGATCTACCAAGGTCCAGACTTGGTTTGAGTGCATCGAGTCAATTTCTGACTGCATTGCCTCTAGCCATTTCTCGGAGTCGATATCTGATATCGCCTCGTTGTAGGTTTTGGGATCATCACCATGAGCACCATTACCTATGAGGAACATTTCCTCTACTTCCTCTGAAATAATACCTAAGTATCTTTCAGGGGGACGGAAAACTCTTTTCCGATCTACGAGGTGGAGGAGGTAGTGTTCTTATTGGCTCAACCTGATTTGGTTCCAATTGGTCCTTAGCTCGTTGTACTTGTGAGACTTTCTCATCAAGCTTAATCTGCTTTCCAATGCCGCTATCTTGAATAAACTATTTTTCAAGAAAGATGGCATGTCGACTCACAATCACATTGTGGTCTTCTGGAATGTAGAAATAGTATCCTAATGACTCTTTAGGATATCCTATGAATCGAGCTCTGAAAGGACCTAAACTCTAACTTGTCCGCTTGTTGTCTTTTGACATGAGCCGGACAACCCCAAATTCTGAGATGACTCAGACTTGGTTTCTTACCGTGCCATATCTCATACGGTGTGGTAGGAACGGTTTTAGAGGGAACCCTATTCAGTAGATAAATTGAAGTTAACAATGAGTGTCCCCAAAGAAAATCAGGGAGGTCTGTGAAGCTCATCATGGATCGAACCATATCCAATAGAGTCCGATTTCTCCATTCTGAAACCCCGTTGAGTTGAGGTGTTCCTGGTGGAGTCCATTGAGAGACTATGCCATTTTCCTTGAGATAGTCTAGGAATTTCCGCCTAAGGTATTCACCTCCTCGATCTGATCGAAGAACCTTAATGGGTTTTTCCAGTTTGTTTTTCTACTTCATGTCTGAATTCTTTGAACTTTTCAAAAGCTTCAGACTTGTGTCTCATAAGATACACATACCCATACCTAGACAGATCATCGGTAAAGGTAATGAAGTAGACAAAATTGCCTCTAGCCGGCACATCAAATGGGCCGCACACATCAGTATGTACTAGGGCAAGGAGATCTGTGGCCCTCTCCCCATGTCCAACAAAAGGGAGTTTAGTCATTTTGCCTTGAAGACAAGATTCACAAGTTGGATATGACTCGAAAGTCAATGGACTCAATAGCCCATTTTTCTCCAATTTGTTGATCCTATCTTCTGCTATATGACCTAATCTCAGGTGCCATAGATATCTATCGTTTGGACTATCCCTAGGTCGTTTGGCATTCACGTTTTGCTCGATAGTTAGAATAGGTACATCAATATGTAGCTGATAAAGACCATTAATAAGGAAACCATTTGCAATTTTATTTCTTTCATAAAGAATGTTACAATGGTCCTTAAAGAAGGTAATCACATAGCCTTCTTGTGCTAAGCATGAAACAGAAATCAAATTCCTGCTAGCTGCAGGCACATAATAACAGTCTTTCAAAACTAAGTCTAAACCAGATGGTAATCGAAGAGGGTATGTTCCCACGGCTACTGCAGCAACTCTTGCTCCATTACCGATGCGTAGGATCATGTCTCCATCCCTCAGCCTCCTGCTATCCTCAAGACCCTGCATGGAAGTGCACAGATGAGCACTAGAACCAGAGTCAAGCACCCAACTGGATGCAGAAGAAACCGTAAGGTTAGACTCAATAACGAGCATACCTCCAGAAGGACTTCCTTCTTGTTCTTCAGGGTGGCCAGGTAAGTAGGGCAGTTCCGCTTCCAATGGCCGTCGCTGTTGCAATGGAAACACTTTCCTTTGACATCGGCCTTCTTCTTCGGCTTCTGCCTTCTTCTTCTTTGATCCTTCCACCTTTTGCTTTTTCACAGACTTCTTTTTCTTTCCATAAGACTTTCTTTTGGAAGAAGTCCGTTCCATAGCAAGAACTGAGCCTTTAGAACCTTTCATAGAAAGCTCAGCGGTAACCAGCATATTCATTAATTCGGCCAAGGAATTTTGAAGTTTATGCATGTGGTAATTCATGATGAATTGCCCATATGCATCAGTCAAGGATTGCAGAATAATATCGTTCTGCAGATCCAAGTCTAACTTCACACCGAGCTTCTCAAGCTCTTCCATGTCCTTGATCATTGTCAGACAGTGATCTTGGACTGACTGCCCATCACGCATCTTAGCCTTAAAAAGTCATTTCGTGACTTGATATTTGGCTGCGCGACTCTGTTCACCAAACATCTCCTGCAGGTGAGCCAACATTTGGCGAGCAGTCCCGATATCTTCATGTTGGCGCTGGAGCTCATCAGACATCGAGCCCAACATGTAATATCTGGCCTTATTATCTTCGTCTAATCCATTTTTCCAGAGACGCTCTCTGTTCAGTGGATGGACGGGCTGGTAAGGTATTCAGATTACGACTCCGAGGAAATGGCTAGAGCAATGCGAGTCAGAAATTTGACTCGGATGCACTCAAAACCAAGTCTGGACCTTGGTCAGATTCACCAGAAGGTATAAGTACCTATTTAGGATGTATAATGGATCTTCAAGAGAAAGATTGGTAGCCAATAGGATAGGAGACATTTCCAAGGCTAGAGCTCAAGTGCAAAAAGTTATTATCAAACGCGAAGGCATTAACTATCAGAGATATCTTTTTCACAGTGGCTATGCACCTAAACATCGATCCGACAGCATGGCTTGCCGTTGCAGCCTATTTCGATTATTAAATTGCAAAATGGACGTAAAAAATGGATTCTAAAAGCAAATATCTTAGGGAAAGATATGTATATGAAACAGCCGCTAGGTTTACATCCAGTGATACTGATCACAAGATTTGCAAGCTGTAAAGTCCATATATGGACTTAAGCAAGCATCTTAGGATGGAACACTCATTTCAATTGATGTGATCAAAACATTTTGGTTCATCAAAAATGAAGAGGAACGATGTGTCTTAAAAGATCAGTGGGCGCTTGTTTTCTTCCGTATTGACGTGGATGACATCCTTCCTTATTGGGAATGATATTTTCATTTAACGATAGTCAAATATGGTTGTCCAAGAAATTCTCCATGAAAGACCTAGGTGAAGCATCCTTTATTCTAGGAATTAAGATCTATAAGGATAGACCGAAAAGGATGCTAGGACTTTCACAGAAGATCTACATAGAGAAAGTATGAAAGAACTTAGTATGAAAAATTCTAAGAGGGGACTAATATCCTTCAGACATGATATTCATCTTTCCAAGAAGATGTGCCCTAGCACACCTGAGGAAATAGAATGCATGAGTAAGATCCCTTATTGCTTCTACAATGGGAGCCTCATGTAATTGCCATGTATGTACACGACCTGATATAGCCCATGCTGTAAGTGTCACAAGTAGATATCAGTCAAATCCGAGTGAAAAACACTGGACTTCTGTGAAACGTATCCTTAAGTACTTAAGAAGAACTAAGGATATGATGTTGGTCTTTGGTAATGGAGAGCTCCAAGTCCAGGGATACACAGACTCAGATTTCATGTCTGAAATAGATGATCGAAAGTCGACATCTGAGAGTCTATTTGTGTGCAATGGTGGTGCTGTTAGCTGAAAGAGTTTGAAGAAAATCGTGATAGCAAATTCCACCATGGAAGCAGAATATATCGCTGCATCAGAGGCTATGAAGGAAGCATTTTGGTACAAGAAGTTTGCTACAGAAATTGAAGTAATGCCATCATATGTCATTCCTCTATACTGCAACAACAATGGCGCCATAGCCCTTGCTAAGGAGCCGAGGTCTCACAAAAAATTCAAGCATATTGAGCGGCGATACCACTCATCCGTGATTACCTCGAAAGGATTACATCGAGGTCAAGAGAGTCGACTCCGCAGATAATGTGGCAGACCCACTTACAAAATCATTGGGCCAGCAGAAGATCGAAGCCCAGCTTGAGAAGATGGGACTTAGACTTATAGCTAATTGACTTTAGGATAAGTGAGAAATTGTTAGATATATGTACCCTAGAAGTCAGAATTGGTCGACTCTGTAATACCACTTTTAGAGGCAAAATTATAATTTTTACTATAAATAATAAATAAGTTATTTTATCTATACATATGTGTATTTTAGTGTCTGTGATACATCCTTTGAGTTAATTGTAATGATATTCATATTTTCAGAGTTGAAATTTAAGACATGAATAATCATTATTAACTCATAAATGCTCCCGACCTAGGATCATCACGAGGATGGTGATTGATCCGGAAGGTTGGCTGTACAATCTGCTTCTCTTTAGTAGAATGGTTCTGAGTGTATGGTGGAGATACCGGAGCGAGAGTAAGTACTCGTTAGAGAACGAGGCACCGAGCCGTGACACCTCGAGTAGTCATTAGGAAGTTACCTTTCTCGTCAATGGACTGACTCGATGCTGCAATAGTGTGTCTGGTTCCTTGATCTGAGGTGCATCGGCAAGTTCACCTTGAGGTTGTTATAGTTTGACTACACCTTACTCGGTCTCCTAGCCATACGAAACCCTGAGGTAGTATGTTTGGCTATAGCATGTTCATTGAGGAACTGGATAGCATCAAGATGGAATTCTATACCTCGACGGTGGTAGAGGAGCCAGTCCTATGATGATCATGAGAATCAAGTCCAGAAGCCCATGGCCATGGCAGAGTGAAAATAATAGAAAAGAGTTCTATTTAGGTTTCACATCAGACTCGAATCGATTGATTACATCATATGACAGAAACTTAGGGTTTGATGAGTTCACCCTTAACCCTATATCTGATCGCGAGCTCAAGATAGAGTAAAAATCTAAATACATATAGCTGACCAGGTTTGGCATTCAGCTTTATGGGTTGCCACCATATACTGCTTAGTATCCACTGATGGATTTTGAGAGCAATTAGAATGATTTTAATATGATCGATCATTCTAACTATTCGATCAGATAGTTCTGATCCATCGAAAGGAGTTCGATGATGTCGATGATAGAATCATGACATATCCCATTAGCCATAAGAATGAACCTACTGGGTCACTAATAAGGATTTGAATTAGGTGATCATCAATTGAACTGATCCAGTTTAATATCTAAATGAGTTCAATTAGGTTCAAGAAAATCGGGCTAGCACTCGAATTGAACCTAACGTTCTTCTTTTACTATCATAATTTGTTTGTCCTGACTGAGGCCAAGGTTTGTGCTTGATCAGGGATCCTTCCTTTGGTCTGATTGGAGTTTGTCCAGGTAAGAAAAGGGTTGTCTTATTTTGTTAAAAATATCTACCATTTTTGGTCACCTGCCATTTTCTGTCCTTTGACTTTGGTCAAAGGTGACCTTTGACTGGTCAAATGTGCCCTTGGTACTTGACTTCTGTCACATGTCACGCACCTATTGGAGGCTAGTGGGCTTGTCCCCCTACCAAAACCTGGCAAGGAGGAGGGCGCACGCCACCTTGGCGTGTGCCCAAGGTTGAGGTGCCCAGGGAGTCCCTGTGGATAGGGACTCCATCTTTTTTTGGATTCATAATAGACTCCTCTAGAAACCAGTTTGACTGGTCTTGGGTGCCTTACAGAGGGAATCCAAGGGACTGTATTCCACCAATCAGATTTAGATCTGATTTCCAGAATTATGATTGGTTGGAAGAAGAGGAGTTGGATCATCGCATAGTCTATAAATAAGACCCTGCGCCAACCAAGTAAAAAAAAATTGATCTGAGAATTAAAATTTTCCACACCAAGGCTGCCTCTCTCCTCCTCCTTCTGCCAAGCCACCTTCTCCCTCTCCTCTCCACACCCAAAGTAGTTTGGAATCTTGGTTGGTGCAATCCAGATGAGAGAAAGGCAACTAAAAGCTAGAAGGCTGTGCTGCTGCAAAGGACAACTGTGATCTTCGAAAGGTATTTTGAAGACTCCCAAATCAGATCCAGATCTGATTTTTGGAGATGTGATAGAAAAGAAGAGAATCTTCAGATCCAACCTGAGTGGATACCGATAGAGGTCAGGCACTTGCGTGGCTAGATCCAGAATCTTCCGCTGCTTACAGGATCATCAACGCGATAATAGGATTATCCTACTCAAGATAATTTATAATTAATTTATTAATTTAAATTTAAAATTTATTTTTGTCATTCTCTTGATCTATATCTGAATTGGAATTTTTTTCTCTCTGATCCGTCAGATCTGACCTTGTCCCAAATTAGGATTTTTTCTTCACTGGGTTCGGTCTTCCTGATTTAGTTTTTTAAATTTATTTTATTTTATGTATTTTGTTCTATGTTGGTTAGATTGTTACTTAAAATTCTTTGGTCTGTGTTTATTGTTTTGTTCCTGATGTTTTTTTCTAATATTAGTTTTTATTTTTGTCTTTTTTTTTATTATTTTTTATTATTTTTTTTTTTTATCATCTTGTATGATTGTTCGCTATCTGATCTATGTCCTACTATTAGTTCTACATAGTTGAGTTTTTTTTGATGAATGATCAATTTAAATCTTATTTTTTTGATTATTGATAATAATTTAGATCTGAAAATATGCATGATCATCATGAGATAATGCCAATATGCCAAGATTAGATCTAATTTGTATATGAGATATATGATATAATCTAAAACTAGTGTTAGGATTGCATTCTTGATTAAGGCGTTCCTCTTGGCCGTCCGATCATAAGAATGAAGAAGGGTTTAAAGACCCTCTCCTTCCATCCGATGGGTATTCTATGAACGTGTCGGGGTGCATGCGCTTCGTCTTTAATCAAAAATCCAAACTACTTTTGCAAAACCCTAGATCCTGAAATCATAGATTTATTGTATATATTTTGTTTATGAACCTACTTAATGTTAAAAATTAAGATTATAGAATATTAATTAAGACTTACAAATGAGAATTTTTAGATTCTAAGATATATTCATATACTGGGTCGAGCTTGGGTAGCTCAATTAGGTCTAAACGGTTGATCAAATCGAATCAAGAGTTGGTTAGATGGGATCAAACAATGCTTAATTGACCAAGCTGATAGATTAAGTCTGGGTCAGATCGAGTCACGATCAAGTAAGACCTAATTAGGCTCAGAGGTTAGAGTCTGGATTGTAGGCTAACCCAATGATTCTGGCTCAATAATTTTTGGTGTCTAAGGTAAGTGTGGGCACATACGATCGATTGGTTTTAATTTGGAGGCTACTCCGACTGAATACGTTCTTGTACGAGTTAATGGCATATCCCTTTCACTAATCTCACTTACCTGGCCATATCCTATTGACACCAAGTTTTAGATCGGAGTGGTCAAAATCTGAGCTAACCCATACCACTAGGTTAGTCATAATTATTATGACTATGACAAGTCTAGTTTAATGAGACCTGAATCAATTCTTCCTAAGAAAAGATAAAGTTTGAGGTCTTCCACCATTGTAGATGTGCGAGCCCTTTTCGGGGTTGATTGTTCTTGGCTAGATACAGTGGCTCAATTGCATCGGGAAGATGCAACTATGTCTATTAGATATTAGATGCTATGGGCTGGAGGATAAGTTGGGCTCAATATTTTGGATACGGTGAGAGACTCAATTAGGAATCCAGTCTATACAAATGGTGGGTCTGACTTAACTAAGGAGTGGATCAATATTTTGGATACGATGAGATTCATGAATTAGAGATCAAGTTTGGGTGCAACATGATTAGAGAATCATTGAACAAGAGTTGTTTACTCATTAGCTAACCCATCACTAATAACTGTTAGATGAGGTGATGAGTCAGTTGGTGAGACCGCACCACCCACTAGAAATTATTATAATTTAGAGATTTTTGCATCTCTATAAGAGGAAGTGTAGGAATTCGAGAAAATAGTGTGAAAGCTAATTTATTTAAAAATAAAATTTTAAATAAATTGGTCAAGTCATAATACTTACAGTATCTAACTAGAAATCTACTCTCTAAGAAAAATGTCTGCCTCCAACCCATTGGCACGTATCCTGGACACACATAGACTGACCGAATCTAATTATAAAGATTGGCTCAGAAACTATAGAAGAGTTTTGGGTTCTGACGAAGTTATACACCATAATATTGATCAGGATCCTT